>JAGTTD010000006.1:27596511-27985297 GCA_018398585.1 Simmondsia chinensis | reverse complement strand
TGGTTACTCCTAACCCACTAATTGCATAAAAAACATCCATACAAGCTGATTTTACAGCATTAAAATCAATCATATACAGTGTATGGTAATCATACACCTTTATAACTCAACATGGACGAACACAAGTTGGATATTCACCATTAAAACCAAACGTACAAAGGGTATGGTTGCTCCTATCGCACTAATTGCTTGAAAAACATCTACACAAGTTGATTTTACACTATTAAAACCAATCATACACAGTGTATGTTGATCATACACCTTTATTACTCAACATATACAAACACAAGTTCGATATTCACCATTAAAACCAAACACACACAATGTATGGTTGCTCCTAACCCACTAATTGTTTAAAAAACGTCTAAACAAGTTGATTTTGCACCATTAAAACCAATCATACACAGTGTATGTTGATCATACACCATTATTACTCAACATACACAAACACAAGTTGGATATTCACCAATAAAACCAAACATACACAGCGTATGGTTGCTCCTAACCCACTAATTGCTTAAAAAAAAGCCAACACAAGTTGATTTTACAACATTAAAACCAATCATACACAGTGTATGTTGATCATAAACCTTTATTACTCAACATAAAAAAACACAAGTTGGATATTCACCATTAAAACCAAACATACACAGTGTATGGTTGCTCCTAACCCACTAATTGCTTATGAAACTTCTACACAGGTTGATTTTGCATGCACCCTTAAAACCAATCGTACATAGTATATGTTGATCATAAACCTTTATTACTCAACATACACAAACACAAGTTGGTTATTCACCATTAAAACCAAACAGACACAGTGTCTGGTTGCTCTTAACCCACTAATTGCTTAAAAAAGGTCTACACAAGTTGATTTTACAGCATTAAAACCAATCATACACAGTGTATATTGATCATACACCATTATTACTCAACTTACACAAACGCAAGTTGGATATTCACCATTAAAACCAAACATACACAGTGTATGGTAGCTCCTAACCCACTAATGGCTTAAAAATAGTCTACACAAGTTGAATTTACGGCATTAAAACTAATGATACACAGTGTATGTTGATCATACCCCTTTATTACTCAACATACACAAACACAACTTGGATATTCACCATTAAAACCAAACATACACAGTGTATGGTTGCTCCTAACCCACTAATTGCTTAAAAAATAGCCTACACAAGTTGATTTTACAGCATTAAAACGAATCATACACAGTTTACGTTGATCATACACCTTTATTACTCAACGTACTCAAACACAAGTTGGATATTCACCATTAAAACCAAACATACTCAGTGTATGGTTGCTCCTAACCCACTAATTGCTTAAAAAATGTCTATACATGTTGATTTTACACCATTAAAACCAATCACACACAGCGTATGTTGATCATGCACCTTTGTTACTCAACATACACAAACACGAGTTGGTTATTCACCATTAAAACCAAACATACACAGTGTATGGTTGCTCCTAACCGACTAATTGCTTAAAAACGTCTACACAAGTTGATTTTACACCATTAAATCCAATCATACACAGTGTATGTTGATCATACACCTTTATTACTCAACATACACAAACACGAGTAGGATATTCACTATTAAAACCAAGCATACACAGTGTGCGGTTTCTCCTAGCGCACTAATTGCTTAAAAAACATTTACACAAGTTGATTTTACAGCATTAAAACCAATCATACACAGTGTATGTTGATCATACACCTTTATTACTCAACATACACAAACGCACATTGGATATTCACCATTAAAACCAAACGTACACAGTGTATGGTTGCTCCTAACCTACTAATTGCTTAAAAAAAGCCAACACAAGTTGATTCTACAGCATTAAAACCAATCATACACAGTGTATGTTGATCATAAACCTTTATTACTCAACATACACAAACTCAAGTTGGATATTCACCATTAAAACCAAGCATATACAGTGTATGGTTGCTCCTAACCCACTAATTGCTTAAAAAACGTCTACACAAGCAGATTTTGCACCCTTATAACCAATCATACACAGTGTATGCTAATCATCCACCTTTATTACTCAACATACACAAACACAAGTTGGTTATTCACCATTAAAACCAAATATACACAGTGTGTGGTTGCTCCTAACCTACAAATTGCTTTAAAAACGTCTACATAAGTTGATTTTACACCATTAAAACTTATCATACACAGTGTATGTTGGTCATACACATTTATTACTCCACATACACAACCACAAGTTGGTTATTCACCATTAAAACCGAACATATACAGTGTATGGTTACTTCTAACCCACTAATTGCATAAAAAACATCCACACAAGCTGATTTTACAGCATTAAAATCAATCATATACCGTGTATGGTAATCATACACCTTTATAACTCAACATGGACGAACACAAGTTGGATATTCGCAATTAAAACCAAACATACACAGGGTATGGTTGCTCCTATCCCACTAATTGCTTAAAAAACGTCTACACAAGTTGATTTTACACCATTAAAACCAGTCACACGCAGTGTATGTTGATCATACACCTTTATTACTCAACTTACACAAACACAAGTTGGATATTCACCACTAAAACCAAACATACACATTGTATGGTTGCTCCTAACCCAATAATTGCTTAAAAATCGTCTACACAAATTGATTTTACACCATTAAAACTAATCGTACACAGTGTATGTTGATCATACACCTTTATTACTCAACTTACACAAACACAAGTTGGATATCCACCACTAAAACCAAACATACACAGTGTATGGTTGCTCCTAACCCACTAATTGCTTAAAAAACGTCTACACAAGTTGATTTTGCACCATTAAAACTAATCATACACAGTGTATGTTGGTCATACACATTTATTACTCGACATACACAAACACAAGTTGGTTATTCACCATTAAAACCAAACATACACAGTGTATGGTTACTCCTAACCCACTAATTGCATAAAAAACATCCATACAAGCTGATTTTACAGCATTAAAATCAATCATATATAGTATATGGTAATCATACACCTTTATAACTCAACATGGACGAACACAAGTTGGATATTCACCATTAAAACCAAACGTACAAAGGGTTTGGTTGCTCCTATCCCACCAATTGCTTAAAAAACGTCTACACAAGTTGATTTTACACCATTAAAACCAATCATACACAGTGTATGTTGATCATACACCTTTATTACTCAATATATACATACACAAGTTCGATATTCACCATTAAAACCAAACACACACAATGTATGGTTGCTCCTAACCCACTAATTGTTTAAAAAACGTCTACACAAGTTGATTTTGCACCATTAAAACCAATCATACACAGTGTATGTTGATCATACACCATTATTACTCAACATACACAAGCACAAGTTGGATATTCACCAATAAAACCAAACATACACAGCGTATGGTTGCTCCTAACCCACTAATTGCTTAAAAAAAGCCAACACAAGTTGATTTTACAACATTAAAACCAATCATACACAGTGTATGTTGATCATAAACCTTTATTACTCACCATAAAAAAACACAAGTTGGACATTCACCATTAAAACCAAACATACACAGTGTATGGTTGCTCCTAACCCACTAATTGCTTATGAAACTTCTACACAGGTTGATTTTGCATGCACCCTTAAAACCAATCATACATAGTATATGTTGATCATAAACCTTTATTACTCAACATACACAAACACAAGTTGGTTATTCACCATTAAAACCAAACAGACACAGTGTATGGTTGCTCTTAACCCACTAATTGCTTAAAAAAGGTCTACACAAGTTGATTTTACAGCATTAAAACCAATCATACACAGTGTATATTGATCATACACCATTATTACTCAACTTACACAAACGCAAGTTGGATATTCACCATTAAAACCAAACATACATAGTGTATGGTAGCTCCTAACCCACTAATGGCTTAAAAATAGTCTACACAGGTTGAATTTACGGCATTAAAACTAATGATACACAGTGTATGTTGATCATACCCCTTTATTACTCAATATACACAAACACAACTTGGATATTCACAATTAAAACCAAACATACACAGTGTATGGTTGCTCCTAAACCACTAATTGCTTAAAAAATAGCCTACACAAGTTGATTTTACAGCATTAAAACGAATCATACACAGTTTACGTTGATCATACACCTTTATTACTCAACGTACTCAAACACAAGTTGGATATTCACCATTAAAACCAAACATACTCAGTGTATGGTTGCTCCTAACCCACTAATTGCTTAAAAAATGTCTATACATGTTGATTTTACACCATTAAAACCAATCACACACAGCGTATGTTGATCATGCACCTTTGTTACTCAACATACACAAACACGAGTTGGTTATTCACCATTAAAACCAAACATACACAGTGTATGGTTGCTCCTAACCTACTAATTGCTTAAAAACGTCTACACAAGTTGATTTTACACCATTAAATCCAATCATACACAGTGTATGTTGATCATACACCTTTATTACTCAACATACATAAACACAAGTAGGATATTCACTATTAAAACCAAGCATACACAGTGTGCGGTTTCTCCTAACGCACTAATTGCTTAAAAAACATCAACACAAGTTGATTTTACAGCATTAAAACCAATCATACACGGTGTATGTTGATCATACACCTTTATTACTCAACATACACAAACGCACATTGGATATTCACCATTAAAACCAAACGTACACAGTGTATGGTTGCTCCTAACCTACTAATTGCTTAAAAAAAGCCAACACAAGTTGATTCTACAGCATTAAAACCAATCATACACAGTGTATGTTGATCATAAACCTTTATTACTCAACATACACAAACTCAAGTTGGATATTCACCATTAAAACCAAGCATACACCGTGTATGGTTGCTCCTAACCCACTAATTGCTTAAAAAACGTCTACACAAGCAGATTTTGCACCCTTATAACCAATCATACACAGTGTATGCTGATCATACACCTTTGTTACTCAACATACACAAACACAAGTTGGTTATTCACCATTAAAACCAAATATACACAGTGTGTGGTTGCTCCTAACCTACAAATTGCTTTAAAAACGTCTACATAAGTTGATTTTACACCATTAAAACTTATCATACACAGTGTATGTTGATCATACACATTTATTACTCCACATACACAAACACAAGTTGGTTATTCACCATTAAAACCGAACATATACAGTGTATGGTTACTCCTATCCCACTAATTGCATAAAAAACATCCACACAAGCTGATTTTACAGCATTAAAATCAATCATATACCGTGTATGGTAATCATACACCTTTATAACTCAACATGGACGAACACAAGTTGGATATTCGCAATTAAAACCAAACTTACACAGGGTATGGTTGCTCCTATCCCACTAATTGCTTAAAAAACGTCTACACAAGTTGATTTTACACCATTAAAACAAGTCATACACAGTGTATGTTGATCATACACCTTTATTACTCAACTTACACAAACACAAGTTGGATATTCACCACTAAAACCAAACATACACATTGTATGGTTGCTCCTAACCCAATAATTGCTTAAAAATCGTCTACACAAATTGATTTTACACCATTAAAACCAATCGTACACAGTGTATGTTGATCATACACCTTTATTACTCAACTTACACAAACGCAAGTTGGATATCCACCACTAAAACCAAACATACACAGTGTATGGTTGCTCCTAACCCACT
The DNA here is from genome assembly GCA_018398585.1 of Simmondsia chinensis. Classification (NCBI taxonomy): domain Eukaryota; kingdom Viridiplantae; phylum Streptophyta; class Magnoliopsida; order Caryophyllales; family Simmondsiaceae; genus Simmondsia; species Simmondsia chinensis. The sequence goes on along the minus strand of JAGTTD010000006.1, from coordinate 27,979,529 downwards.
AATTGCTTAAAAAACGTCTACACAAGTTGATTTTGCACCATTAAAACTAATCATACACAGTGTATGTTGGTCATACACATTTATTACTCAACATATACAAACACAAGTTGGTTATTCACCATTAAAACCAAACATACACAGTGTATGGTTACTCCTAACCCACTAATTGCATAAAAAACATCCATACAAGCTGATTTTACAGCATTAAAATCAATCATATACAGTGTATGGTAATCATAAACCTTTATAACTCAACATGGACGAACACAAGTTGGATATTCACCATTAAAACCAAACGTACAAAGGGTTTGGTTGCTCCTATCCCACCAATTGCTTAAAAAACGTCTACACAAGTTGATTTTACACCATTAAAACCAATCATACACAGTGTATGTTGATCATACACCTTTATTACTCAACATATACAAACACAAGTTCGATATTCACCATTAAAACCAAACACACACAATGTATGGTTGCTCCTAACCCACTAATTGTTTAAAAAACGTCTACACAAGTTGATTTTGCACCATTAAAACCAATCATACACAGTGTATGTTGATCATACACCATTATTACTCAACATACACAAACACAAGTTGGATATTCACCAATAAAACCAAACATACACAGCGTATGGTTGCTCCTAACCCACTAATTGCTTAAAAAAAGCCAACACAAGTTGATTTTACAACATTAAAACCAATCATACACAGTGTATGTTGATCATAAACCTTTATTACTCAACATAAAAAAACACAAGTTGGATATTCACCATTAAAACCAAACATACACAGTGTATGGTTGCTCCTAACCCACTAATTGCTTATGAAACTTCTACACAGGTTGATTTTGCATGCACCCTTAAAACCAATCCTACATAGTATATGTTGATCATAAACCTTTATTACTCAACATACACAAACACAAGTTGGTTATTCACCATTAAAACCAAACAGACACAGTGTATGGTTGCTCTTAACCCACTAATTGCTTAAAAAAGGTCTACACAAGTTGATTTTACAGCATTAAAACCAATCATACACAGTGTATATTGATCATACACCATTATTACTCAACTTACACAAACGCAAGTTGGATATTCACCATTAAAACCAAACATACACAGTGTATGGTAGCTCCTAACCCACTAATGGCTTAAAAATAGTCTACACAAGTTGAATTTACGGCATTAAAACTAATGATACACAGTGTATGTTGATCATACCCCTTTATTACTCAACATACACAAACACAACTTGGATATTCACCATTAAAACCAAACATACACAGTGTATGGTTGCTCCTAACCCACTAATTGCTTAAAAAATAGCCTACACAAGTTGATTTTACAGCATTAAAACGAATCATACACAGTTTACGTTGATCATACACCTTTATTACTCAACGTACTCAAACACAAGTTGGATATTCACCATTAAAACCAAACATACTCAGTGTATGGTTGCTCCTAACCCACTAATTGCTTAAAAAATGTCTATACATGTTGATTTTACACCATTAAAACCAATCACACACAGCGTATGTTGATCATGCACCTTTGTTACTCAACATACACAAACACGAGTTGGTTATTCACCATTAAAACCAAACATACACAGTGTATGGTTGCTCCTAACCTACTAATTGCTTAAAAACGTCTACACAAGTTGATTTTACACCATTAAATCCAATCATACACAGTGTATGTTGATCATACACCTTTATTACTCAACATACACAAACACAAGTTGGATATTCACTATTAAAACCAAGCATACACAGTGTGCGGTTTCTCCTAACGCACTAATTGCTTAGTAAACATCTACACAAGTTGATTTTACAGCATTAAAACCAATCATACACGGTGTATGTTGATCATACACCTTTATTACTCAACATACACAAACGCACATTGGATATTCACCATTAAAACCAAACATACACAGTGTATGGTTGCTCCTAACCTACTAATTGCTTAAAAAAAGCCAACACAAGTTGATTTTACAGCATTAAACCAATCATACACAAACACAAGTTGGTTATTCACCATTAAAACCAAACATACACAGTGTATGGTTGCTCCTAACCTACAAATTGCTTTAAAAACGTCTACATAAGTTGATTTTACAGCATTAAAACCAATCATACAAAGTGTATGTTGATCATACACTTTTATTACTCAACTTACACAAACACAAGTAGGATATTCACCATTAAAACCAAACATACACAGTATATGGTTGCTCCTAACTCCACCAATTGCTTAAAAAACGTATACAATAGTTGATTTTACACCATTAAAACTAATCATACACAGTGTATGTTGGTCATACACATTTATTACTCAACATACACAAACACAAGTTGGTTATTCACCATTAAAACCGAACATACACAGTGTATGGTTACTCCTAACCCACTAATTGCAGAAAAAACATCCACACAAGCTGATTTCACAGCATTAAAATCAATCATATACATTGTATGGTAATCATACACCTTTATAACTCAACATGGACAAACACAAGTTGGATATTCACCATTAAAACCAAACATACACAGGGTATGGTTGCTCATATCCCACTAATTGCTTAAAAAACGCCTTCACAAGTTGACTTTACACCATTAAAACCAATCATACACAGTGTATGTTGATCATACACCTTTATTACGCAACTTACACAAACACAAGTTGGATATTCACCACTAAAACCAAACATACACATTGTATGGTTGCTCCTAACCCACTAATTGCTTAAAAATCGTCTACACAAGTTGATTTTACACCATTAAAACCAATCATATACAGTGTATGCCGATCATACACCTTTATTACTCAACATACACAAACACAAGTTGGTTATTCACCATTAAAACCAAACATACACAGTGTATGGTTGCTCCTAACCCACTTATTGCTTAAAAAACTTCGACACAAGTTGATTTTAAAGCATTAAAACCAATCATACACTGTGTATGTTGATCATACACCTTTATTACTCAACATATCCAAACGCAAGTTGGATATTTACCATAAAACCAAACATACACAGTGTATGGTCGCTCCGAACACACTAATGGCTTAAAAAAAGTCTACACAAGTTGAATATACAGCATTAAAACTAATCATACACCGTATATGTTGATCATACACCTTTATTACTCTACATATACGAACACAAGTTCGATATTCACCATTAAAACCAAACACACACAATGTATGGTTGCTCCTAACCCTCTAATTGTTTAAAAAACGTCTACACAAGTTGATTTTGCACCATTAAAACCAATCATACACAGTGTGTGTTGATCATACACCATTATTACTCAACATAAACAAACACAAGTTGGATATTCACCATTAAAACCAAACATATACAGCGCATGGTTGCTCCTAACCACTAATTGCTTAAAAAACGTTTGCACAAGTTGATTTTACACCATTAAGACCAATCATACACAGTGTATGTTGATCATACACCTTTATTACTCAACATATACAAACACAAGTTCGATATTCACCATTAAAACCAAACACACACAATGTATGGTTGCTCCTAACCCACTAATTGTTTAAAAAACGTCTACACAAGTTGATTTTGCACCATTAAAACAAATCATACACAGTGTATGTTGATCATACACCATTATTACTCAACATGCACAGGCACAAGTTGGATATTCACCAACCAAACATACACAGTGTATGGTTTCTCCTAACCCACTAATTGCTTAAAAAAAGCCAACACAAGTTGATTTTACGGCATTAAAACCAATCATACACAGTGTATGTTGATCATAAACCTTTATTACTCAACATACACAAACACAAGTTGGATATTCACCATTAAAACCAAACATACACAGTGTATGGCCTCTCCTAACCCACTAATTGCTTAAAATGGATCTACACAAGTTGATTTTACAGCATTAAAATCAATCATACACAGTGTATATTGATCATACACCTTTATTACTCAACTTACACAAACACAAGTTGGATATTCACCATTAAAACCAAACATACACATTGTACGGTAGCTCCTAACCACTAATTGCTCAAAACATCTACACAAGTTGATTTTACACCATTAAATAAAATCATACACTGTGTATGTTGATCATACACCTTTATTAATCAACATAAACAAACACAAGTAGGATATTCACCATTAAAACCAAACATACACAGTGTATGGTTTCTCCTAACGCACTAATTGCTTAAAAAACATCTACACAAGTTGATTTTACAGCATTAAAACCAATCATACACAGTGTATGTTGATCAAACACCTTTATTACTCAACATACACAAACGTACATTGGATATTCACCATTAAAACCAAACATACACAGTGTATGGTTGCTCCTAACCTACTAATTGCTTAAAAAAAGCCAACACAAGTTGATTTTACAGCATTAAAACCAATCATACACAGTGTATGTTGATCATAAACCTTTATTACTCAACATACACAAACACAAGTTGGATATTCACCATTAAAACCAAACATACACATTGTACGGTAGCTCCTAACCCACTAATTGCTCAAAACATCTACGCAAGTTGATTTTATACCATTAAAACCAATCATACATAGTGTATGTTGATCATACACCTTTATTACTCAACATACATAAATACAAGTTGGTTTTTCCCATTAAAACAAAACTTATACAATGTGTGGTTGCTCCTAACCCACTAATTGCTTAAAAAACGTCTACACAAGTTGATTTTATAGCATTAAATTCAATCATACACAGTGTATGTTGATCATACACCTTTATTACTCAATATATACATACACAAGTTCGATATTCACCATTAAAACCAAACACACACAATGTATGGTTGCTCCTAACCCACTAATTGTTTAAAAAACGTCTACACAAGTTGATTTTGCACCATTAAAACCAATCATACACAGTGTATGTTGATCATACACCATTATTACTCAACATACACAAGCACAAGTTGGATATTCACCAATAAAACCAAACATACACAGCGTATGGTTGCTCCTAACCCACTAATTGCTTAAAAAAAGCCAACACAAGTTGATTTTACAACATTAAAACCAATCATACACAGTGTATGTTGATCATAAACCTTTATTACTCAACATAAACAAACACAAGTTGGACATTCACCATTAAAACCAAACATACACAGTGTATGGTTGCTCCTAACCCACTAATTGCTTATGAAACTTCTACACAGGTTGATTTTGCATGCACCCTTAAAACCAATCATACATAGTATATGTTGATCATAAACCTTTATTACTCAACATACACAAACACAAGTTGGTTATTCACCATTAAAACCAAACAGACACAGTGTATGGTTGCTCTTAACCCACTAATTGCTTAAAAAAGGTCTACACAAGTTGATTTTACAGCATTAAAACCAATCATACACAGTGTATATTGATCATACACCATCATTACTCAACTTACACAAACGCAAGTTGGATATTCACCATTAAAACCAAACATACACAGTGTATGGTAGCTCCTAACCCACTAATGGCTTAAAAATAGTCTACACAAGTTGAATTTACGGCATTAAAACTAATGATACACAGTGTATGTTGATCATACCCCTTTATTACTCAACATACACAAACACAACTTGGATATTCACCATTAAAACCAAACATACACAGTGTATGGTTGCTCCTAACCCACTAATTGCTTAAAAAATAGCCTACACAAGTTGATTTTACAGCATTAAAACGAATCATACACAGTTTACGTTGATCATACACCTTTATTACTCAACGTACTCAAACACAAGTTGGATATTCACCATTAAAACCAAACATACTCAGTGTATGGTTGCTCCTAACCCACTAATTGCTTAAAAAATGTCTATACATGTTGATTTTACACCATTAAAACCAATCACACACAGCGTATGTTGATCATGCATCTTTGTTACTCAACATACACAAACACGAGTTGGTTATTCACCATTAAAACCAAACATACACAGTGTATGGTTGCTCCTAACCTACTAATTGCTTAAAAACGTCTACACAAGTTGATTTTACACCATTAAATCCAATCATACACAGTGTATGTTGATCATACACCTTTATTACTCAACATACACAAACACAAGTAGGATATTCACTATTAAAACCAAGCATACACAGTGTGCGGTTTCTCCTAACGCACTAATTGCTTAAAAAACATCTACACAAGTTGATTTTACAGCATTAAAACCAATCATACACGGTGTATGTTGATCATACACCTTTATTACTCAACATACACAAACGCACATTGGATATTCACCATTAAAACCAAACGTACACAGTGTATGGTTGCTCCTAACCTACTAATTGCTTAAAAAAAGCCAACACAAGTTGATTCTACAGCATTAAAACCAATCATACACAGTGTATGTTGATCATAAACCTTTATTACTCAACATACACAAACTCAAGTTGGATATTCACCATTAAAACCAAGCATACACAGTGTATGGTTGCTCCTAACCCACTAATTGCTTAAAAAACGTCTACACAAGCAGATTTTGCACCCTTATAACCAATTATACACAGTGTATGCTGATCATACACCTTTGTTACTCAACATACACAAACACAAGTTGGTTATTCACCATTAAAACCAAATATACACAGTGTGTGGTTGCTCCTAACCTACAAATTGCTTTAAAAACGTCTACATAAGTTGATTTTACACCATTAAAACTTATCATACACAGTGTATGTTGATCATACACATTTATTACTCCACATACACAAACACAAGTTGGTTATTCACCATTAAAACCGAACATATACAGTGTATGGTTACTCCTAACCCACTAATTGCATAAAAAACATCCACACAAGCTGATTTTACAGCATTAAAATCAATCATATACCGTGTATGGTAATCATACACCTTTATAACTCAACATGGACGAACACAAGTTGGATATTCGCAATTAAAACCAAACTTACACAGGGTATGGTTGCTCCTATCCCACTAATTGCTTAAAAAACGTCTACACAAGTTGATTTTACACCATTAAAACAAGTCATACACAGTGTATGTTGATCATACACCTTTATTACTCAACTTACACAAACACAAGTTGGATATTCACCACTAAAACCAAACATACACATTGTATGGTTGCTCCTAACCCAATAATTGCTTAAAAATCGTCTACACAAATTGATTTTACACCATTAAAACCAATCGTACACAGTGTATGTTGATCATACACCTTTATTACTCAACTTACACAAACGCAAGTTGGATATCCACCACTAAAACCAAACATACACAGTGTATGGTTGCTCCTAACCCACTAATTGCTTAAAAAACGTCTACACAAGTTGATTTTGCACCATTAAAACTAATCATACACAGTGTATGTTGGTCATACACATTTATTACTCAACATACACAAACACAAGTTGGTTATTCACCATTAAAACCAAACATACACAGTGTATGGTTACTCCTAACCCACTAATTGCATAAAAAACATCCATACAAGCTGATTTTACAGCATTAAAATCAATCATATACAGTGTATGGTAATCATACACCTTTATAACTCAACATGGACGAACACAAGTTGGATATTCACCATTAAAACCAAACGTACAAAGGGTTTGGTTGCTCCTATCCCACCAATTGCTTAAAAAACGTCTACACAAGTTGATTTTACACCATTAAAACCAATCATACACAGTGTATGTTGATCATACACCTTTATTACTCAACATATACAAACACAAGTTCGATATTCACCATTAAAACCAAACACACACAATGTATGGTTGCTCCTAACCCACTAATTGTTTAAAAAACGTCTACACAAGTTGATTTTGCACCATTAAAACCAATCATACACAGTGTATGTTGATCATACACCATTATTACTCAACATACACAAACACAAGTTGGATATTCACCAATAAAACCAAACATACACAGCGTATGGTTGCTCCTAACCCACTAATTGCTTAAAAAAAGCCAACACAAGTTGATTTTACAACATTAAAACCAATCATACACAGTGTATGTTGATCATAAACCTTTATTACTCAACATAAAAAAACACAAGTTGGATATTCACCATTAAAACCAAACATACACAGTGTATGGTTGCTCCTAACCCACTAATTGCTTATGAAACTTCTACACAGGTTGATTTTGCATGCACCCTTAAAACCAATCATACATAGTATATGTTGATCATAAACCTTTATTACTCAACATACACAAACACAAGTTGGTTATTCACCATTAAAACCAAACAGACACAGTGTATGGTTGCTCTTAACCCACTAATTGCTTAAAAAAGGTCTACACAAGTTGATTTTACAGCATTAAAACCAATCATACACAGTGTATATTGATCATACACCATTATTACTCAACTTACACAAACGCAAGTTGGATATTCACCATTAAAACCAAACATACACAGTGTATGGTAGCTCCTAACCCACTAATGGCTTAAAAATAGTCTACACAAGTTGAATTTACGGCATTAAAACTAATGATACACAGTGTATGTTGATCATACCCCTTTATTACTCAACATACACAAACACAACTTGGATATTCACCATTAAAACCAAACATACACAGTGTATGGTTGCTCCTAACCCACTAATTGCTTAAAAAATAGCCTACACAAGTTGATTTTACAGCATTAAAACGAATCATACACAGTTTACGTTGATCATACACCTTTATTACTCAACGTACTCAAACACAAGTTGGATATTCACCATTAAAACCAAACATACTCAGTGTATGGTTGCTCCTAACCCACTAATTGCTTAAAAAATGTCTATACATGTTGATTTTACACCATTAAAACCAATCACACACAGCGTATGTTGATCATGCACCTTTGTTACTCAACATACACAAACACGAGTTGGTTATTCACCATTAAAACCAAACATACACAGTGTATGGTTGCTCCTAACCTACTAATTGCTTAAAAACGTCTACACAAGTTGATTTTACACCATTAAATCCAATCATACACAGTGTATGTTGATCATACACCTTTATTACTCAACATACACAAACACAAGTAGGATATTCACTATTAAAACCAAGCATACACAGTGTGCGGTTTCTCCTAACGCACTAATTGCTTAGTAAACATCTACACAAGTTGATTTTACAGCATTAAAACCAATCATACACGGTGTATGTTGATCATACACCTTTATTACTCAACATACACAAACGCACATTGGATATTCACCATTAAAACCAAACATACACAGTGTATGGTTGCTCCTAACCTACTAATTGCTTAAAAAAAGCCAACACAAGTTGATTTTACAGCATTAAACCAATCATACACAAACACAAGTTGGTTATTCACCATTAAAACCAAACATACACAGTGTATGGTTGCTCCTAACCTACAAATTGCTTTAAAAACGTCTACATAAGTTGATTTTACAGCATTAAAACCAATCATACAAAGTGTATGTTGATCATACACCTTTATTACTCAACTTACACAAACACAAGTAGGATATTCACCATTAAAACCAAATATACACAGTATATGGTTGCTCCTAACTCCACCAATTGCTTAAAAAACGTATACAATAGTTGATTTTACACCATTAAAACTAATCATACACAGTGTATGTTGGTCATACACATTTATTACTCAACATACACAAACACAAGTTGGTTATTCACCATTAAAACCGAACATACACAGTGTATGGTTACTCCTAACCCCCTAATTGCATAAAAAACATCCACACAAGCTGATTTCACAGCATTAAAATCAATCATATACATTGTATGGTAATCATACACCTTTATAACTCAACATGGACAAACACAAGTTGGATATTCACCATTAAAACCAAACATACACAGGGTATGGTTGCTCATATCCCACTAATTGCTTAAAAAACGCCTTCACAAGTTGACTTTACACCATTAAAACCAATCATACACAGTGTATGTTGATCATACACCTTTATTACGCAACTTACACAAACACAAGTTGGATATTCACCACTAAAACCAAACATACACATTGTATGGTTGCTCCTAACCCACTAATTGCTTAAAAATCGTCTACACAAGTTGATTTTACACCATTAAAACCAATCATATACAGTGTATGCCGATCATACACCTTTATTACTCAACATACACAAACACAAGTTGGTTATTCACCATTAAAACCAAACATACACAGTGTATGGTTGCTCCTAACCCACTTATTGCTTAAAAAACTTCGACACAAGTTGATTTTACAGCATTAAAACCAATCATACACTGTGTATGTTGATCATACACCTTTATTACTCAACATATCCAAACGCAAGTTGGATATTTACCATAAAACCAAACATACACAGTGTATGGTCGCTCCGAACACACTAATGGCTTAAAAAAAGTCTACACAAGTTGAATATACAGCATTAAAACTAATCATACACCGTATATGTTGATCGTACACCTTTATTACTCTACATATACAAACACAAGTTCGATATTCACCATTAAAACCAAACACACACAATGTATGGTTGCTCCTAACCCTCTAATTGTTTAAAAAACGTCTACACAAGTTGATTTTGCACCATTAAAACCAATCATACACAGTGTGTGTTGATCATACACCATTATTACTCAACATAAACAAACACAAGTTGGATATTCACCATTAAAACCAAACATATACAGCGCATGGTTGCTCCTAACCACTAATTGCTTAAAAAACGTTTGCACAAGTTGATTTTACACCATTAAGACCAATCATACACAGTGTATGTCGATCATACACCTTTATTACTCAACATATACAAACACAAGTTCGATATTCATCATTAAAACCAAACACACACAATGTATGGTTGCTCCTAACCCACTAATTGTTTAAAAAACGTCTACACAAGTTGATTTTGCACCATTAAAACAAATCATACACAGTGTATGTTGATCGTACACCCTTATTACCCAACATACACAAACATAAGTTGGATATTCACCAATAAAACCAAACATACACAGTGTATGGTTGCTCCTAACCCACTAATTCCTTAGAAAAAGCTAACACAATTTGATTTTACAGCATTAAAACCAATCATACGCAGTGTATGTTGATCATAAACCTTTATTACTCAACATACACAAACACAAGATTGATATTCACCTTTAAAACCAAACATACACAGTGTATGGTTGCTCCTGACCCACTAATTGCTTAAAACTGTCTACACAAGTTGATTTTGCACCATTAAAACCAATCATACGCAGTGTATGTTGGTCATACACCTTTATTACTCAACATGCACAAACACAAGTTGGTTATTCACCATTAAAACCAAACATACACAGTGTATGGTTGTTCCAGACCCACTAATTGCTTAAAAACGTCTACATAAGTTGATTTTGCACCATTAAAACCAATCATACGCAGTGTATGTTGATCATACACCTTTATTACTCAACTTACACAAACACAAGTTGGATATTCACCATTAAAACCAAACATGCACAGTGTATGGTTGCTCTTAACCCACTAATTGCTTAAAAAACTTCGACACAAGTTGATTTTACAGTATTAAAACCAATCATACACTGTGTATGTTTGTCATACACCTTTATTACTCAACATACCCAAGCGCAAGTTTAATATTCACCATAAAACCAAACATACACAGTGTATAGTCGCTCCGAACACACTAATGGCTTAAAAAAAGTCTACACAAGTTGAATATACAGCATTAAAACTAATCATACATAGTGTATGTTGATCATACACCTTTATTACTCAACATATACAAACACAAGTTCGATATTCACCATTAAAACCAAACACACACAATGTATGGTTGCTCCTAACCCACTAATTGTTTAAAAAACGTCTACCTAAGTTGATTTTGCACCATTAAAACCAATCATACACAGTGTATGTTGATCATACACCCTTGTTACTCAACATACACAAACACAAGTTGGATATTCACCAATAAAACCAAACATACACAGTGTATGGTTGCTCCTAACCCACTAATGGCTTAAAAAAATCCAACACAAGTTGATTTTACATCATTAAAACCAATCATACTCAGTGTATGTTGATCATAAACCTTTATTGCTCAACATACACAAACACAAGTTGGATATTCACATTAAAACCAAACATACACAGTGTATGGTTGCTCCTAACCCACTAATTGCTTAAGAAACTTCTACACAAGTTGATTTTGCATGCACTATTAAAACCAATCATACACAGTATATGTTGATCATACACCTTTATTACTCAACATACACAAACACAAGTTGGTTATTCACCATTAAAACCAAACATACACAGTGTATGGTTGCTCCTAACCCACTAATTGCTTAAAAAAGGTCTACACAAGTTGATTTTACAGCATTAAAACCAATCATACACAGTGTATATTGATCGTACACCTTTATTAGTCAACTTACACAAACACAAGTTGGATATTCACCATTAAAATCAAACATACACATTGTATGGTTGCTCCTAACCCACTAATTGCTTAAAAAACGTCTACACAAGTTGATTTTACACTATCAATACCAATCATACACAGTGTATGTTGATCGTGCACCCTTATTACCCAACATACACAAACACAAGTTGGATATTCACCAATAAAACCAAACATACACAGTGTATGGCTGCTCCTAACCTACTAATTGCTTAGAAAAAGCTAACACAGGTTGATTTTACAGCATTAAAACCAATCATACCCAGTGTATGTTGATCATAAACCTTTATTACTCAACATACACAAACACAAGATTGATATTCACCTTTAAAACCAAACATACACAGTGTATGGTTGCTCCTGACCCACTAATTGCTTAAAAACGTCTACACAAGTTGATTTTGCTCCATTAAAACCAATCATACGCAGTGTATGTTGGTCATACACCTTTATTACTCAACATACACAAACACAAGTTGGTTATTCACCATAAAAACCAAACATACACAGTGTATGGTTGCTCCTAACCCATTAATGGCTTAAAAAACGTCCACGCAAGTTGATTTTACACCATTGAAACCAATCATACACAGTGTATGTTGATCATACACCTTCATTACCCAACTTAAAATAACACAAGTTGGATATTCACCAATAAAACCAAACATACACAGTGTACTGTTGCTCCTAACCCACTAATTGCTTAAAAAAGCCAACACAAGTTGATTTTACAGCATCAAAACCAATCATACACAGTGTATGTTGATCATAAACTTTTTTTCTCCACATACACAAACACAAGTTGGATATTCACCATTAAAACCAAACATACACAGTGTATGGTTGCATCTAACCCACTAATTGCTTAAGAAACTTCTACACAAGTTGATTTTGCATGCACCATTAAAACCAATCATACCGAGTATATGTTGATCATACCCCTTTATTACTCAACATACACAAACACAAGTTGGTTATTCACCATTAAAACCAAACAGACACAGTGTATGGTTGCTTCTAACCCACTAATTGCTTAAAAAAGGTCTACACAAGTATATTTTACAGCATTAAAACCAATCATACACAGTGTATATTGATCATACACCTTTATTACTCAACTCACACAAACACAAGTTGGATATTCACCATTAAAATCAAACATACACAGTGTATGGTTGCTCCTAACCCACTAATTGCTTAAAAAAAGCCAACACAAGTTGATTTTACAGCATTAAAACCAATCATACACAGTGTATGTTGATCATACACCTTTATTACACAACATACACAAACGCACATTAGATATTCACCATTAAAACCAAACATACACAGTGTACGGTTGCTCCTAACCCACTAATTGCTTAAAAAATGCCTACACAAGCTGATTTTGCACCATTATAACCAATCATACACAGTGTATGTTGATCATACACCTTTATTACTCAACATACATAAACACAAGTTGGTTATTCACCTTTAAAACCAAACATACACAGTGTATGGTTGCTCCTAACCGACAAATTGCTTTAAAAACGTCTACATAAGTTGATTTTACAGCATTAAAACCATTCATACAAAGTGTATGTTGATCATACACCTTTATTACTCAACTTACACAAACACAAGTAGGATATTCACCATTAAAATCAAACATACACAGTGTATGGTTGCTCCTGACCCACTAATTGCTTAAAAAACATCTACACCAGTTGATTTTACACCATTAAAACTAATCATACACAGTGTATGTTGGTCATACACATTTATTACTCAACATACACAAACACAAGTTGGTTATTCACCATTAAAACCGAACATACACAGTGTATGGTTACTCCTAACCCACTAATTGCATAAAAAACGTCCACACAAGTTGATTTTAGACCATTAAAACCAATCATACACAGTGTATGTTGATCATACACCTTTATTACTCAACATGCACAAACAAAAGTTGGTTATTCACCATTAAAACCAAACATACACAGTGTATGGTAGCTCTTAACCCACTAATTGCTTAAAAAACTTTGACACAAGTTGATTTTACAGTATTAAAACCAATCATACACTGTGTATGTTGATCATACACATTTATTACTCAACATACCCAAACGCAAGTTTGATATTCACCATAAAACCAAACATACACAGTGTATGTTCGCTCCGAACACACTAATGGCTTAAAAAAAGTCTACACAAGTTGATTTTACACCATTAAAACTAATCATACACAGTGCATGTTGGTCATACACATTTATTACTCAACATACACAAACACAAGTTGGTTATTCACCATTAAAACCGAACATACACAGTGTATGGTTACTCCTAACCCACTAATTGCATAAAAAACGTCCACACAAGTTGATTTTACAGCATTAAAATCAATCATATACAGTGTATGGTAATCACACACCTTCATAACTCAACATGGACGAACACAAGTTGGAAATTCACCATTAAAACCAAACATACACCGGGTATGGTTGCTCCTAACCCACTAATTGCTTAAAAAACGTCTACACAAGTTGATTCTACACCATTAAAACCAATTATACATAGTGTATGTTGATCATACACCTTTATTACTCAACTTACACAAACACAAGTTGGATATTCACCAATAAAACCAAACATACACAGTGTATGGTTGCTCCTAACCCACTAATTGCTTAGAAAAAGCTAACACAGGTTGATTTTACAGCATTAAAACCAATCATACGCAGTGTATGTTGATCATAAACCTTTATTACTCAACATACACAAACACAAGATTGATATTCACCTTTAAAACCAAACATACACAGTGTATGGTTGCTCCTGACCCACTAATTGCTTAAAAACGTCTACACAAGTTGATTTTGCACCATTAAAACCAATCATACGCAGTGTATGTTGGTCATACACCTTTATTACTCAACATACACAAACACAAGTTGGTTATTCACCATAAAAACCAAACATACACAGTGTATGGTTGCTCCTAACCCATTAATGGCTTAAAAACGTCCACGCAAGTTGATTTTACACCATTAAAACCAATCATACACAGTGTATGTTGATCATACACCTTTATTACTCAACTTACAATAACACAAGTTGGATATTCACCAATAAAACCAAACATACACAGTGTATGGTTGCTCGTAACCCACTAATTGCTTAAAAAAGCCAACACAAGTTGATTTTACAGCATCAAAACCAATCATACACAGTGTCTGTTGATCATAAACATTTTTTCTCAACATACAGAAACACAAGTTGGATATTCACCATTAAAACCAAACATACACAGTGTATGGTTGCATCTAACCCACTAATTGCTTAAGAAACTTCTACACAAGTTGATTTTGCATGCACCATTAAAACCAATCATACACAGTATATGTTGATCATACCCCTTTATTACTCAACATACACAAACACAAGTTGGTTATTCACCATTAAAACCAAACAGACACAGTGTGTGGTTGCTCCTAACCCACTAATTGCTTAAAAAAGGTCTACACAAGTATATTTTACAGCATTAAAACCAATCATACACAGTCTATATTGATCATACACCTTTATTACTCAACTTACACAAACACAAGTTTGATATTCACCATTAAAATCAAACATACACAGTGTATGGTTGCTCCTAACCCACTAATTGCTTAAAAAAAGCCAACACAAGTTGATTTTACAGCATTAAAACCAATCATACACAGTGTATGTTGATCATACCCCTTTATTACTCAACATACACAAACGCACATTAGATATTCACCATTAAAACCAAACATACACAGTGTATGGTTGCTCCTAACCTACTAATTGCTTAAAAAAAGCCAACACAACTTGATTTTACAGCATTAAAACCAATCATACACAGTGTATGTTGACCATAAACCTTTATTACTCAACATACACAAACACAAGTTGGATATTCACCATTAAAACCAAGCGTACACAGTGTATGGTTGCTCCTAACCCACTAATTGCTTAAAAAATGCCTACACAAGCTGATTTTGCACCATTATAACCAATCATACACAGTGTATCTTGATCATACACCTTTATTACTCAACATACATAAACACAAGTTGGTTATTCACCTATAAAACCAAACATACACAGTGTATGGTTGCTCCTAACCTACAAATTGCTTTAAAAACGTCTACATAAGTTGATTTTACAGCATTAAAACCATTCATACAAAGTGTATGTTGATCATACACCTTTATTACTCAACTTACACAAACACAAGTAGGATATTCACCATTAAAATCAAATATACACAGTGTATGGTTGCTCCTGACCCACTAATTGCTTAAAAAACATCTACAAAAGTTGATTTTACACCATTAAAACTAATCATACACAGTGTATGTTGGTCATACACATTTATTACTCAACATACACAAACACAAGTTGGTTATTCACCATTAAAGCCGAACATACACAGTGTATGGTTACGCCTAACCCACTAATTGCATAAAAAACGTCCACACAAGTTGATTTTAGACCATTAAAACCAATCATACACAGTGTATGTTGATCATACACCTTTATTACTCAACATGCACAAACACAAGTTGGTTATTCACCATTAAAACCAAACATACACAGTATATGGTTGCTCTTAACCCACTAATTGCTTAAAAAACTTTGACACAAGTTGATTTTACAGTATTAAAACCAATCATACACTGTGTATGTTGATCATACACATTTATTACTCAACATACCCAAACGCAAGTTTGATATTCACCATAAAACCGAACATACATAGTGTATGGTCGCTCCGAACACACTAATGGCTTAAAAAAAGACTACACAAGTTGATTTTACACCATTAAAACTAATCAGACACAGTGCATGTTGGTCATACACATTTATTACTCAACATACACAAACCCAAGTTGGTTATTCACCATTAAAACCGAACATACACAGTGTATGGTTACTCCTAACCCACTAATTGCATAAAAAACATCCACACAAGTTGATTTTACAGCATTAAAATCAATCATATACAGTGTATGGTAATCACACACCTTCATAACTCAACATGGACGAACACAAGTTGGAAATTCACCATTAAAACCAAACATACACCGGGTATGGTTGCTCCTATCCCACTAATTGCTTAAAAAACGTCTACACAAGTTGATTCTACACCATTAAAACCAATCATACACAGTGTATGTTGATCATACACCTTTATTACTCAACTTACACAAACACAAGTTGAATATTCACCACTAAAACCAAACATACACATTGTATGGTTGCTCCTAACCCACTAATTGCTTAAAAATCGTCTACAAAAGTTGATTTTACACCATTAAAACTAATCATACACAGTGTATGTTGATCATACACCTTTACTACTCAACATACACAAACACCAGTTGGTTATTCACCATTAAAACCAAACATACAAAGTGTATGGTTGCTCTTAACCCACTAATTGCTTAAAAAACTTCGACACAAGTCGATTTTACAGCATTAAAACCAATCATACACAGTGTACGTTGATCATAAACCTTTATTACTCAACATACACAAACACAAGTTGGATATTCACCATTAAAACCAAACATACACAGTGTATGGTTGCTCCTAATCCACTAATTGCTTAAGAAACTTCTACACAAGTTGATTTTGCATGCACCATTAAAACCAATCATACACAGTATATGTTGATCATAAACCTTTATTACTCAACATACACAAACACAAGTTGGTTATTCACCATTAAAACCAAACATACACAGTGTATGGTTGCTCCCAACCCACTAATTGCTTAAAAAAGTTCTACACAAGTTGATTTTACGGCATTAAAACCAATCATACACAGTGTATATTTATCATACACCTTTATTACTCAACTTACACAAACACAAGTTGGATATTCACCATTAAAATCAAACATACACATTGTATGGTTGCTCCTAACCCACTAATTGCTTAAAAAACGTCTACATGAGTTGATTTTAAGCCATTAATACCAATCATACACAGTGTATGTTGATCGTACACCCTTATTACCCAACATACACAAACACAAGTTGGATATTCACCAATTAAACCAAACATACACAGTGTATGGTTGCTCCTAACCCACTAATTGCTTAGAAAAAGTTGACACAGGTTGAATTTACAGCATTAAAACCAATCATACGCAGTGTATGTTGATCATAAACCTTTATTACTCAACATACACAAACACAAGTTGCATATTCACCTTTAAAACCAAACATACACAGTGTATGGTTGCTCCTAACCTACTAATTGCTAAAAAACGTCTCCACAAGTTGATTTTGCACCATTAAAACCAATCATATGCAGTATATGTTGATCATACACCTTTATTACTCAACATACGCAAACACAAGTTGGTTATTCACAATAAAAACCAAACATACACAGTGTATGGATGCTCCTAACCCACTAATTGCTTAAAAAACGTCCACGCAAGTTGATTTTACACCATTAAAACCAATCATACACTGTGTATGTTGATCATACACCTTTATTACTCAACTTACAATAACACAAGTTGGATATTCACCATTAAAACCTAACATGCACATTGTATGGTTGCTCCTAACCCACTAATTGCTTAAAAACGTCTACACAAGTTGATTTTACACCATTAAAACCAATCATACATAGTGTATGTTAATCATACACCTTTATTACTCGACCTACATAAACACAAGTTGGATTTTCACCATTAAAACCAAACATATACAGTGTATGGTTGCTCCTAACCCACTAATTGCTTAAAAAATGTCTACACAAGTTGATTTTACAGCATTAAAATCAATCATACACAGTGTATGTTGATCATACACCTTTATTTCTCAACATAGACAAACTCAAGTTGGATATTCAACATTAAAACCAAATATACACAGTGTATGGTTGCTCCTAACGCACTAATTTCTTAAAAAACGTCTACACAAGTTGATTTTGCACCATTAAAACCAATCATATGCAGTATATGTTGATCATACACCTTTATTACTCAACATACGCAAACACAAGTTGGTTATTCACAATAAAAACCAAACATACACAGTGTATGGATGCTCCTAACCCACTAATTGCTTAAAAAACGTCCACGCAAGTTGATTTTACACCATTAAAACCAATCATACACTGTGTATGTTGATCATACACCTTTATTACTCAACTTCCACAAACACAAGTTGCATATTCACCATTAAAACCAAACATACACATTGTATGGTTGCTCCTAACCCACTAATTGCTTAAAAACGCCTGCACAAGTTGATTTTACACCATTAAAACTAATCATACACAGTGTATGTTGATCATACACCTTTATTACTCAACATACACAAACACAAGTTGGATATTCACCATTAAAACCAAACATACACAGTGTATGGTTGCTCCTAACCCACTAATTGCCTAAAAAACGTCTACCCAAGTTGATTTTACACCCTTAAAACCAATCATACACAGTGTATGTTGATCATACACCTTTATTACTCAACATACACAAACACAAGTTGGTTATTCACCATTAAAACCAAACATACACAGTGTATGGTTGCTCCTAACCCACTAATTGCTTAAAAAACTTTTGCGCAAGTTGATTTTATAGCATTAAAACCAATCATACTCAGTGTATGTCGATCATACACCTTTATTACTCAACATACACAATCGCAAGTTGGATATTCACCATTAAAACCAAACATACACCATGTATGGTTGCTCCCAACCCACTAATGGCTTAAAAATGGGCTACACAAGTTGAATTTACAGCATTAAAACTAATCATACACAGTGTTTGTTGATCATACATCTTTATTACTCAACATACACAAACACAACTTGGATATTCACCATTAAAACCAAACTTATACAGTGTATCGTTGCTCCTAACCCACTAATTGCTTAAAAAATGTCTACACAAGTTGATTTTATACCATTAAAACCAATCATATACAGTGTATGTTGATCATACACCTTTATTACTCAACATACACTAACACAAGTTGGATATTCACCAATAAAATCAAACATACACAGTGTATGGTTGCTCCTAAACCACTAATTGCTTAAAAAATAGCCTACACAAGTTGATTTTACAGGATTAAACCAATCATACACAGTGTATGTTGATCATGCACCTTTATTACTCAACATACACAAACACAAGTTGGATATTCACCATTGAAACTAAACATACACAGTGTATGGTTTCTCCTAACCCTCTAATTGCTTAAAAAACGTCTACACAAGTTGATTTTACACTATTAAAACCAATCATACACAGTGTATGTTGATCATACACCTTTATTACTCAACATGCACAAACGCAACTTGGTTATTCACCATTAAAACTAAACATACGCAATGTATGGTTGCTCCTAACCCACTAATTGCTTAAAAAACTTCTACACGAGTTGATTTTATAGCATTAAAACCAATCATACACAGTGTATATTTATCATACACCTTTATTACTCAACTTACACAAACACAAGTTGGATATTCACCATTAAAATCAAACATACACATTGTGTGGTTGCTCCTAACCCACTAATTGCTTAAAAAACGTCTACATGAGTTGATTTTAAGCCATTAATACCAATCATACACAGTGTATGTTGATCGTACACCCTTATTACCCAACATACACAAACACAAGTTGGATATTCACCAATTAAACCAAACATACACAGTGTATGGTTGCTCCTAACCCACTAATTGCTTAGAAAAAGTTGACACAGGTTGAATTTACAGCATTAAAACCAATCATACGCAGTGTATGTTGATCATAAACCTTTATTACTCAACATACACAAACACAAGTTGCATATTCACCTTTAAAACCAAACATACACAGTGTATGGTTGCTCCTAACCCACTAATTGCTAAAAAACGTCTGCACAAGTTGATTTTGCACCATTAAAACCAATCATATGCAGTGTATGTTGATCATACACCTTTATTACTCAACATACGCAAACACAAGTTGGTTATTCACAATAAAAACCAAACATACACAGTGTATGGATGCTCCTAACCCACTAATTGCTTAAAAAACGTCCACGCAAGTTGATTTTACACCATTAAAACCAATCATACACTGTGTATGTTGATCATACACCTTTATTACACAACTTACAATAACACAAGTTGGATATTCACCATTAAAACCTAACATACACATTGTATGGTTGCTCCTAACCCACTAATTGCTTAAAAACGTCTACACAAGTTGATTTTACACCATTAAAACCAATCATACATAGTGTATGTTAATCATACACCTTTATTACTCGACCTACGTAAACACAAGTTGGATTTTCACCATTAAAACCAAACATATACAGTGTATGGTTGCTCCTAACCCACTAATTGCTTAAAAAATGTCTACACAAGTTGATTTTACAGCATTAAAATCAATCATACACAGTGTATGTTGATCATACACCTTTATTTCTCAACATAGACAAACTCAAGTAGGATATTCAACATTAAAACCAAATATACACAGTGTATGGTTGCTCCTAACGCACTAATTTCTTAAAAAATGTCTACACAAGTTGATTTTACACCATTAAAACCAATCATACACAGTGTATGTTGATCATACACCTTTATTACTCAACATACACAAACACAAGTTAGATATTCACCATTAAAACCAAACATACACAGTGTATGGTTGCTCCTAACCCACTAATTGCCTAAAAAACGTCTACCCAAGTTGATTTTACACCCTTAAAACCAATCATACACAGTGTATGTTGATCATACACCTTTATTACTCAACATACACAAACACAAGTTGGTTATTCACCATTAAAACCAAACATACACAGTGTATGGTTGCTCCTAACCCACTAATTGCTTAAAAAACTTTTGCGCAAGTTGATTTTATAGCATTAAAACCAATCATACTCAGTGTATGTCGATCATACACCTTTATTACTCGACATACACAATCGCAAGTTGGATATTCACCATTAAAACCAAACATACACCATGTATGGTTGCTCCCAACCCACTAATGGCTTAAAAATGGGCTACACAAGTTGAATTTACAGCATTAAAACTAATCATACACAGTGTTTGTTGATCATGCATCTTTATTACTCAACAAACACAAACACAACTTGGATATTCACCATTAAAACCAAACTTATACAGTGTATCGTTGCTCCTAACCCACTAATTGCTTAAAAAATGTCTACACAAGTTGATTTTATACCATTAAAACCAATCATATACAGTGTATGTTGATCATACACCTTTATTACTCAACATACACTAACACAAGTTGGATATTCACCAATAAAATCAAACATACACAGTGTATGGTTGCTCCTAAACCACTAATTGCTTAAAAAATAGCCTACACAAGTTGATTTTACAGCATTAAAACCAATCATACACAGTGTATGTTGATCATGCTCCTTTATTACTCAACATACACAAACACAAGTTGGATATTTACCATTAAAACTAAACATACACAGTGTATGGTTTCTCCTAACCCTCTAATTGCTTAAAAAACGTCTACACAAGTTGATTTTACACTATTAAAACCAATCATACACAGTGTATGTTGATCATACACCTTTATTACTCAACATGCACAAACGCAACTTGGTTATTCACCATTAAAACTAAACATACGCAATGTATGGTTGCTCCTAACCCACTAATTGCTTAAAAAACTTCTACACGAGTTGATTTTATAGCATTAAAACCAATCATACTCAGTGTATGTCGATCGTACACCTTTATTACTCAACATACACAAACACAAGTTGGTTATTCACCATTAAAACCAAACATACACAGTGTATGGTTGCTCCTAACCTACTAATTGCTTAAAAAACATCTACACAAGTTGATTTTATACCACTAAAACCAATCATACACATTGTATGTTGATCATATACCTTTATTACTCAACATACACAAACACAAGTTTTGATTTAACCATTAAAACCAAACGTACACAGTGTATGGTTTCTCCTAACACACTAATTGCTTAAAAACATCTACACAAGTTGATTTTACAGCATTAAAACCTATCATAGACAGTGTATGTTGATCATACACCTTTATTGCTCAACATAAACAAACACACGTTGGATATTCACCGTTAAAACAGAATACATTGGATGGTCTCTCCTCACCCACTAAATTAGGATACATTAACAACAATGTCGACAAATGATCATTTTACCTTCAATATCTGATCTGAAAATCGTGAAATGTGTGTCACGACTCAACCTTGAACCTACAGCAATGCCACGAAGCTTCAAACATGATCTTACCAGGGCTTCTTCTTCTTTTTTCGAGGGCCCAATATAGCAGAACGAAAAACGAAAGATCAAAAAAATGGAGCTTGGGGAATTCAGATTAAGAGAAAAATAACAAAGAAGAGTGAATAAGAGGTGAGTAAATGGGCGGGAAGTGAGACGGGAAGGAGAGAGTAAGGAACAAGTTATATGATATAAAGTAAAAATATGTACTTTTGCATTAAATGAGGAGGGTGAAAATGGATGGGGAGGGGGTAAAGTAAACGGCTGGGCATTAAATGAGGAGAGAGAATGGGAGAAAGGGGACGGGTGGGGAGGGCAGGGGTTGGAGGGCATTTTTGTCCAAAAAGGTTTATTTAAGGTCATGGGGGTCTATTTAGGGTTAAATTAGGGGTTGGGAGTCTAAATCTGGTGATTTCCCAATATTATTCACATTGACACTTGACCAATCAAGGGCACATTTGCCAGAGTAAAAACATTTTTCTACCTCTACCTAATTGGTTAAATTTTTTGGTCATTAATTATTTAATATGGAGTCTGTTACAAAATTATAGAGATATCATACTCTATAGGATGGTAATAAAAATACAAATCCAAATATACTTGAAAAAAATAACAAGTATTTTATATCAGAACAAAATAATTTTATTAAAATTTTTCCTTTTCTTCTTCTCGTATTTCCTCCTTCTTTCTTTCTTTCTTTCTTTCTTTTCTTTTTCTTTTTCTTTCGCCTTTTTTTTTCTCTTATTTTTTGTTTGGCTGTATATATATATATATATATATATATATATATAGTACTGGGGAGGGGTATGAGTCACCAACCCTTGGCCCCTAATTGTGACAAGTGTCATATTTTACTCCAATACCCATTTATATGTATGTATTCATATATATACATAAAGAAGTATTTTACATAATTATTAATTTTCTATAATATTTGATAATATCCAAACTCGACTATAAAATTTGTACCCAAAAAATATCCAATATTTACAACACTCCCCCTTTGGATATTTTCCGTTATAACGGGACACAGTGTCCAAGCTAAATATGCCTGCCTCGTTAAAAACCTTGCCAGGAAAACCTAGTGGAAAAAACCACAGCGATGGGAAAAAGAGTACAGCTCATATTTAACTTCCCCTCATATGAACATATTAGTGAGAGACATTTCTGAGTCAACGCATACCAACCTTACAAACTAACTTCTCAAAGTTGATGTTGGCAAAGCTTTCGTGAACAGATCTACCAGGTTCTCACTTGAGCGAACTTGCTGATCATCTATTTCATCCATCTTCTAAAGTTCATGTGTAAAGAAGAACTTCGGTGAGATATGCTTAGTTCTGTCGCCTTTCTTAAAATATGTGTGGGACATAACACTCTTGAAAGTGTATATTGTCTGAGTTACTCGTTAAAAAACCTTTGCTAGGAAAAAACCCAGTGGAAAAAACCATAGCGGAGGAAAAAGAGTGCAGTACGTAATTAACTCCTCTTCAGTGGCGCACCTTAATCAAGGATGTCTCGGAGTTAGCGAATGCCAATCTTGTGCCAATTTCTTGAAAGTTTATAGTAGATGCTTTCTTGAATAACTCTTTCAGTTTCTTGAGCATACATGTACTTCATCTTTCTTCAAGAAACTTGAGAGTAAGAACTTCTTTGAAGTGCATTGGTTCTATGAATTCTCTTTTGCTTGAACAATGCATACTTATCTTCATATGGTACTAACGGACTCCCCCTGATCGTTGGAAGCTTAAAATATGTAGGATCGAGGGTATTGATATCTCCCAATCTCTACTTGCTCATAAAGCGCAAGTGTCTCAACAATAGCTGCAATTGTTAATAGATTGCCAAAACATAAAAATATAGCCATATAATAAAATGGCATATACTTGTTACTTACCTTGTGTGGTTCAAATAAATAACCTGTACTTGTATACAAAATCAACTGCAAGTTTAACATAACATTATAACGTATGTTGGCTGATCCATCAAGATAAATATTTAACAACATATCACATACTAGTTGACCAAAGAGGCCATATCTGGTTGTGTGACAGCTGTATCAATGCGTCACTTAAACAATTGTATGGTGGGGTCAAGAATTTATTCTTTACATCATTGAGGACCGAAAAAATTCTTTATATTTATCAAGGAATTAAATAAAATTGAGGCACTAAACAACATAACTAAACACTTAAGTGTCGTACTAGTAAAGTTGACCAATAGAGTAATGCTTTATTATATTAGTGCTCGGTCTACAGGTTGAGACAAAATCTTTCCTTTTCCGAGATCCACAATCTTGAGTTCTTAGTTTAGGTGCGTAACAGCCTTTTTAAGCTCTTCAGGAGTTATAATGATATTAATATATCTCTCTTTCAATAGATATGTACCGCGGTTTTGAACTACATGTTTCTGGCATATTTGGTCCTTCAAAGACTTTCATATAAATATCATCGTACAAATAAGCCATTACCAATATATATATGACACATATAGAGACCACCAAATCGATTGCATCCATTTCTCATATGTATGTCCCATCAATTTCTGGTCTCTATGATAAACCTTGGGTGACAAATTGTGCTTTTCATTGCCTTATTATTTTCTGCACCAACATTCACATGTAGCATATAGGTTTTATTCTTCAGGCATTTGGACTTCAGGTCCAAAAATTAAGCCTGAATTACGTCTTTCTATTTTAGCCAATCATTTCTTTGTTGGCATTCCTGAACAAATACTAGTTCAAGATTTTCAATTTCTTTGATCAGAGAGTAGCTACTATATATACAAACATCTAATCAATTTTTATTTTGATTCCATTATATCCCATATTTCATAGAGATCTCTTTATCATCATAATTTCAATAATTTGACTATTTCAATAGTCTCAGTAGTCTTAGTTACCTGATAATCTTTGAGGAATTTCATTTATACATATTATTATCTCTACGGAGTTTTTCTCCTTAAGAGTTTCATAATAGAGGGACCAATCTTTTTCTATTGCTCCTTTTTCTTTCTTAGATTATATATTTAGAACTAATATATCTACTATGCTTCTAACGTGCAATGGATGCATTTATCAATGTATTAGAATATAGCTCGATTAGGATATTAATTCGAGCAGAAGCATTTATAGTGGGGAAATATTATTTGGTCACCCTCTTTCTATTAGTGAATACATCTGTGATTTGGCTTGTACTAATTTACAAGTGAACATTTCTTCGAACTTCTAGTCCAATGATGCTTCCATCTAAATTCTCATTTTTCAACTTTCGTTTTTCTCCCCCTGATCTTGGAAACCCTATTCTGTCAAATTGACAATTAGCAAACTATGCTGTAAAAATGTTTCCAGTTAATATTTTCGGATATTTTATTCTTGACGAGAATTCAAACCCTATATAAATTCCAAATCCCCATGTTGGACCCATCTTTTAACATTGAGGTGGAGTAATTGGGACACACAATATATAAGTAAAATTCATAGATGAGATATATATCTGGATGTTGTCAAAGACAAGTGATACTGGGAAAATCCATAATTAGTGCTGCAATGTATAACAACATGTACCTATGTAAAATTTGGTAATAATAATAGTCTTGCCACTCGCTGCAAGTGTTTAATCATAAAATCTGTAAGACCATTGTATGTCTGTACGTGGGCTATGTGGCGATTCATCCCATACAATAATCATTAAATTCTTGGGATATAAGTTCTCCTGCATTATCATACAATCCACGACTTGAGCTCATAGTCGGATTATTCATGCAAGGAGTTTCACAAATGCCACATCACAAGTGTATTATCCAGACTCACGAAACCAACGGGTAGAGGCATCTATTAGTATCATTCCAAATTAGTCCATGTGATAAAATAATTAGCCCACATATATCCCATTTATATTTCTTAAATACATAGAACTCAAACTCAATTTCAATTTAGTATAACATAGCAATCACGTTGTCTTAAATACAAGCAACACATGATGTTTTACCCGATATAAGAATGTTCTGATCCTTCATGGGTGCGAGAATTTCAACGATTCTCTTAATCATATTATATTGCCCGGATGACTCAAATAGTCGTGTAATAAAGGAACATCCATGGGTCTGTTAACTTCTGGTTAACTATCCCAACGGGTAAATAGTGTTTCTTCAGTAAATATGATATGTGATATGTGCTCTTCTGGAGCCTTTAATTAATTATCAAATAGATTGGCTGAGAAATATAGCCATATGAATAATTGATATTAAGTAGGCGGCATAGCCGACCATGTAAATAACAGATAATAAGTAGGGGGCATAGCCGGCCATATAAATAATAAACAAGTAATAAAAATAGGCAGTTTAACCAGCCATGAATATGCAAATTAGAAAATACGAAAAACTAAAGTTTTTCTCTATCCTTAGTAAATAAGATCTCATATTAAATTGGTCCGTTGCCATTTTATAATGTTGAATAGATAAAATAACTATACACTTTGATTATGGTTTAAATTTGTCCATCCTTGGTAATAATGCATATAAAAAATAATTCACATATATAACTAAATATATGTAACATAAAATATTATATAGATGATACTATTCTAGTATGTACATAGTAAGGCGACATTATCAAACAAGTTCAGTACAAAATATAATATACAAAAACACAAACGTTAGTCAATTTAAACATTTCCATCACTGATCAGATGATCAATTCTCCCACTAGGATCTTTGAAGATATTAGAAATACCTGAATCTGTGTCATTAAGTGGAGAATGATCTTCAAAAAAATTACTTTCTGGGAGCTTTTCTTTTCCTTTCAACAATGCTCGGTAAAGGTCCACCAGGTGTTGGGTTGTACGATAGGTACGCATCCAATGACCTTTAATACTGCATCGGGAGCAATCTGCAAATCATTTGAAAATTTTCGTTCAGGGGTTTTCTCTTTTCTATTTTACTCCTCGTAATTTGTGGACTTCTTAAATTTTGGTCCATTATGGGTACTATAGTGCCAGTTATTATGACCGCGGCTATAACCTCCTCTACAACCACGACCACGACCACGTCCACGACCACGACCATGACCATGACCTCGACCATGTCTCTGATGGTCGTATGTCAAAGCATTCACTTCAGGGAATGGTTCGGACCCAGTTGGTCGTGACTGATGATTTTTCATCAACAGTTCATTATTTTGTTCAACTACAAGGAGACATGATATTAGCTCTGAGTATTTTTTAAAATCTCGTTCTTGATATTACTGCTGCAAGAGCATATTCGAGACATGAAAAGTAGAGAGCGTTGTCTCTAACATATCATCCTCAGTAATACTTTTCCAGCATAATTTCAATTTGGAGGTAATATTAAATACTGCATAGTTATATTCGCTTACAGCTTCAAAATCCTGCAACCGCAGGTGAATCCATTCATAGCGGGCTTGAGGGTGGATCATAGACTTTTGATGATCAAACCTCTCCTTTAAATTCGACCAAAGGACATA
Organism: Simmondsia chinensis; assembly: GCA_018398585.1. Classification (NCBI taxonomy): domain Eukaryota; kingdom Viridiplantae; phylum Streptophyta; class Magnoliopsida; order Caryophyllales; family Simmondsiaceae; genus Simmondsia; species Simmondsia chinensis. Next base: position 27,950,235 of record JAGTTD010000006.1, on the reverse strand, counting down.
CGGGTCTTTTACAGCAATATAATCAGCTTTCAATCCTTCAGGGATATGATGCTTGAGAAATATCATTGCTTTAGCGTGATCCTGCCGGGATGCATTATTTTCCCTTTTAATTGTATCTCCGAGATTCATAGCATCAAGGTGAATCTCAACATCAAGGGTCCAAAGCAAATAATTTTTGCCAGATATATCAAGAGCAGTTAATTTATGGTAAGTAAGATTAGACATAATAATTATAAATAACAAAGATTAGGGAATGAAAACTTACCTCGAGTATATAACAATTCTCAACTGGCTAGAGACTCGAGGTGATAACGTGTTATAAAATTATAGAGATATTATATTCTATAGGATGGTAATAAAAAGACAAACCCAAATATACTTGAAGAAAAATAACAAATATTTTATATCAGAACGAGATAATTTTATTAAAAGTTTTCCTTTTCTTCTTCTCGTTTTTCCTCCTTTCTTTTTTTTCTTTTTCTTTTTCTTTCTCCTTTTTTTTCTCTTGTTTTGTGATTGGCTGTGTGTACATATATATATATATATATATATATATATATATATAGTACAGGGGAGGGGGATGAGTCACCAACCCTTGGCCCCTAATTGTGACAAGTGTCACGTTTTACACTAATACCCATTTATATATATGTATTTTTATATATACGTAAATAGGTATTTTACATAATTATTAATTTTCTATAATATTTGATAATATCCAAACTCGACTCTATATCTAATATTTACAACAGAGTCACAGTTTTGTATTTCACAGAGATGTCGTATATTGAACTCCCAAGATCTAAGAACTTAGACTTTTTCAATAATTAATTTATACAATAAAAAAACATGAGTGTTGGAAAAGGGGTATGAATTACCCACAGTGTACCTACCCCAATTTTTGAATTTGATGATTATCTATATTTGTACATGTGTAAGTATTTAAAAAGTAAAAACTATTTTTTGGAATCTACAAATTGGACCATATTTGGTGAATATGAAGTGGGTATGGGGGCGCATATGAGTATAATGATACCCGCCCCATACCGTTGGCGGGTATGTCAAGTTGGGAGACTGATGGTATACCTGCATTTATGGCTGGATTAAGTTAAGAGTTACATAAGGACGGTGACTCTTGGGCTTACGAGGTTATGATTTGTAAAGTTACATAAATACGACATTTTGTGCCTGATACATGCCCGAATTAGATATTTAAGCATATAGCATTAGAATACTATAATAGGTAAATGTATTATAGTGAGCCCCGCCCAGGGTTAGGTATTCTATAAATGGGGGTCATTGTATTCACAATGGAATCAATCCATAAAATCAAAGTCATCTTTATATTTTCTCTCTTTATGTCTTTGTTTTTAGTAGTTTACTGCTTTCTTTTAGTTTAAATATATCTTTTATTTTGGCTCGTATTATTGGTATTAGGGCCAATAAGTGCTCAGATTGTAGGAGAAATGTTCACGAGAAGGATCCTCGCCGACCCCACATCCACAGCTACCACCTCCCATGCCACAACCATCCACGTCCCTCCACCCACTACCACCCATGTCATCCCCAACCTCCCTCCAAACACCACCGCCCTTTTTTTCACCCACCTTCCTCCATCCTACCTCCACCACCCTCCAAATCCACTTCCCACCCCTTACTTCCACCACCCATCAAACCAACTTCCCACCCCTTACCTCAAACACCACCCACGCCCATCCCCAGACCCACCCACTCGATAGCAATAAATTCAGTAGCAATTGTTGGGATTCAAAATACGATAGCAAAAATTCTACAAAGACTCAATAAGCTTCGAGTCGGGTTCAAAAATCAGGCAAAATTAGTGCAAATTCCGACATCAACGGTTGTGGTGGCTTTTGATGGAGGTTCACCGGAATCAATGGTGGATGGTGTGGTGATAACACCGGAGCCACCACCTCTAAATGAGGCCTAGACGCCATCAGCGGCAACATCAAAAACCAAAGAGGAAGATGGAAGAAGGATGAAGATAGAAATGTCATGACATATTTCAAAAATATTTCCTCAATTAATCAAATTAACGCAAAGGAATGATTTAAAATTAGTAATTTTAAACCTACAGGTCATTTAAAATTCCTAATTTTAAATCTACAGACTTAAAATTTCTAATTTTATATTTAAGGGCCTCTATTCTAATACATTTATAATAATCATATGAATATTAACTAGCATAATAAATATTATAAATAAACAGAAAAGCGAAAAACTAAAAAAAAAAGAAAAATAAAAATAACTAGATTTAGACCGCAGTGTCGCTCCAAGAAATCACCGATACCGCGAGACCTTCTACGAAATCTTCTTTGAAAACTTGGAGTGTGGGCTCTGAAAAATATTGAACTAGAGGAAAAATTTAAACAGAAATTTCTGCTCTTTTGGTTCTTCAAAAGTCAGTACTATGAAAAACTATTTGATTTTTTAATTGATATTAAACCTTAATAGCAAGACCTTTATTTATAGTAGGCTACTGGAATGAAAAAATATCATAAGTTGGATGTGGGAAAAAAATAAACCAAAAAATGATGCTGTACAGCCCAAAATAAAAGTTTCGCGTACTTTAGCCAACTAGCGCCACGTGGCGCTAGCTGATTCGCCCGAGCTCGTTGGGGCGGATAAGTGCACTGGACGTCCTAGCGCCCGACAAGTTCATCCATTTTGTGAAGCATGGATCCCGCCTCTCGTCCTCTCACAACGCCCGAATAAACAAGCGGAAATCCCTTTTTTTGTTTCCCACATGTAAAAATTTATCTTCTGAATTTTTTAAAAATTATTTTATTTATAAATTTTGATTTTATTCATCAAATGAATACTGTTTAGAAATTTTAAATTTTACTCATCAAATGAATAAATAATTCATTTTATGAATTCTTTTAACAATTTTCTAATGGTGTAAAATTAGAGGCTTGCGCAAAGACCTCAGGGACAATTTAAATCTAGCTCCAAATGAGTCAAATTTATTATTATCTCATGATAAAATTTGATTATTATTTAGTAGGACTTAATTTTACTAAATAAATCCTACTACACTCTAGAATTAAATTTGTTCATTCGATATGACCCAACCTGTAATAAATGAACGATCAACCCCTCTATTAGATATCCATGAGAAGTAATACTTAAACTACCATCTTTATACTTCTCACCACTTTTCCTTAAGTTCCCGACTCACCCTTTTTCGAATAATTCTGTGACACGAGAACATATTCTTCGTATCAATTCCAGTGACGAACACTAGGAATATTTTGGTCAAAGATTCCGAATTTTTCGAATACTTTGCGAATCTACTTATGGGGACATCTCTATCTTATAAGAGACTATAGACTCCATGTTGACGACTGCAAAAAAACAAGCAGTTTCCGACAGCGACATCGGTCGGAAACTTGCACTTCCAACTGAATTTCCGACCGAATATTTACGTCGGAAATATGCTAGTTGGAAACCTATTTCCGACCACTTCCAAATTTCGGTCGAAAATTTTCGACCGAATTTTCGGCTGGCTATTTCAGTAGGAAATTTCCAACCAGGTATTCCGACTGAAATTTCGGTTGGAAATTTCCGACCGACTGACAGTTTCAATCAGAAACTTCCAACCGACTCATCAGTTGAAAATTTCCAACGGAAATTACTAGTTGGAAACTACCAACCGAATTATCAGTTTAAAAATTGGCCAGCAAGATAGATAATCTGCCGGACTTTCGACCTAATTTTAAGCCGGAAACTTACTTTTTTTTAATTTTTTTAAATGCTTGTTTAGTAGAAAAGCATGTTTAACCGTATTATGCAATTAATTTTCTTGCACGTATACGATACTAATCATACCAGAAAGCATAATTTATACAATACTAATAATACCAAAAACATAACATAAATTTAATCACCAAAAATATTACAATATAATTTAATTTTACAACTAAAGAGTAAAATAAAACAAGTATCAAATTTACTACACATCATCAGCATCTCCATCATCATCTCCATCTTCATCTCCATCTCCATCTCCATCTCCATCTCCATCATCATCATCACCATCATCATCACTGTCAAAAGTTGGCTGAACTAGAGGATCGACATTCAATTTAATGAACAATTGTTTCATCATTTGATTTTGTTGCGCTTTGAATCATTGAAATTTCTCTTTAATGTCTTTCTATCATGTCTCTCTGCTTCCAACATAAGTTTCATTTTTCTCCTTGTCACGACGTTCTTGCTCCATTCAAGTGTTCAATTCTTTGTACTCTGGTGTATCTACCCAGGTAGTAGATCTTTGCTTTGATGACTGACTAGAGGAAGAGGAGCATTTGTATATTGTTGCTTCCATTCCAAGTCCATATGTTTGCCCCTTCTTTGTTAGGCCAACAGCTTAATTCCATATATTTATCTGTGATAAAGGACATTGTTGTCCTGAATCTTGGTCATCCACGGAACCATCAATTGAATTTTGAGTAGATGCTTGCTCCGTTATTTTCTGAGTATAACGCTCTTGTAATCAATTTTAACAATTAGTATAAAACTAATTACAATTTTTCAACTTGAAATACATACATCAATAATTTGACACTTACATAAGCAACAAAAGATCTTTTATCCACCCAACTTTTATTCTTCTTTTTTGATGGGTGAATGCAAACAACTCACCAACAGTAGGTACCTTGCCAATCTTTTCGGTCTATATTTACAAATACATAGAAGATTATTATTTGCAAGGCATATTTCAAGAAATAATTATAAAATTTATATTACCGGTTGCCTTTTCTGCTCTTTCGAGGAGATTGAACCACCAGTGTGAAGTGACGTGCCAATGCCACCAACATCTGAATCACGATTTTTCTTATTTTGCTCACTTTTTTCCTTCAAGGCTGCACTATTCTAGTACTTCTATAGGTCATTCCACAGTTCTTAACCAGTGTGGCTGCTTATTGGGCTTTTCTCTGACCGATGAAAACGTGTCTGTCAGCCTTTTTTAACAGCGCTTCTCAAAATTTTCCCTTATTATCCGGTCACTCTCTTGGTGCCACCAATACTTCTTCTACACAATTAAAAAAATGTAACCACAAATAAAAGCAACAAAAATAATAGTTATGTTCAAAATACTTGCCTTAAACTCGCCAAACCATAACTCTACCACCTCTTCTGGTACTTTCGTCCATGAATAGTAAGGTCCATCAAATTTGCTTTTGATGATATCAGTAATGTTATGAACAACCAATGGATGGTCCGAAAAAAAGCCTAATTCAAAAACATTAATATATATATATTTAGCACAAAAAGCATTAATATATTAATTAGCATGTACTAAATAATAAAAATTATTTATAAATAATAATATAAATATTGCACTACTTACCCAACTCCTTCAGGCTCCACATAAGCCTTAGTCAAAGTATGTGTGTGCGAGGTCCCTTGACTTATAATCCAATCATGACCTGTGGGATGGGTAGGTGGTGATGGTGTAGGGTGGATGGGCGGTGATGGTAAAGGATGAATGTGTGGTTATGGCATATGAGAGATAGGTGGTGATGGTGTATTCATTTTCCATCTCGCCTTCCCCAATTCCTTTAGCACACACTCCACTATTTACGGTTCTCTTTCCTTCACTTCTCTCATCTATGTGAAATCTGTATCCATTTACAATGTCATGGGCCATGTTTTCACAACATTGAAAGGACCCATCGCTATTTGGCACAAGTATTCTTGACGTTCAATGTCGATTAATTGAAACTTGCCCACCTATCCATAGCATGAAAGTATATCGATTACTATAATATAGAAGTTACATTAGTTAAATAATTATCCATTATGTTTTGTCCAATTGTGAGTCACACCAAAGCAATCAATTTCAAATTGCATATTTTCATCCACCTTTGGAAGTTCAAATACTACCTGCCATAATTGTTCCCCAGTAAACCTGACAGGAGATGCTCTATTTTCAACCTTATTTTTCAAAAAAGCATCTTTTTTCCTTCTAAATGAAAGGTCCACCGGCAAAAATGAACGATGACAATCAAACCAAGTTGGTTTTCCCCCGTTACACAAATCGAAAGCCTTGGGCTGATGCATACAAATTAGGCATGCTAATTTTCCATTAGTACTCCACCCAGACAACATGACATATGCAGGGAAATCATTGATAGTCCACATTAATGCCGCCCTCATTTGAACATTTTGCTCCACAGAGATGTCGTATGTTAAGTCACCTTCTTCCTATAATGTCTTCAACTCATCTATTAAAGGCTGCAAATATACATCTATCCTACCCATAGGATTTTTCGACCCAGGAATAATACAATCTAAAAACATATAACGACTTGTCATACACATTTCAGGAGGAAGATTATAAGGGGTAACAATTACTAGCCAACAGGAGTAAGTTTTGGACGTTTGGCCATACGGAGTAAAGCCATTAGCACATAAATCAAGTCTGACATTCCGCGGTTCATTGGCAAAATTAGGATATGTTCGATCAAAGTGTTTCCATGCTTCCCCATCAGATGGGTGACACAAAGCACCGTGCTCCCTCCTATTATCGCAGTGCCACCTCATGTGCTCAGTTGAACTCCTAGAAGCATACAATCTTTGAAGTCTTGGAATCAGTGGCAAGTAATGCATTCTTGCAATTGGGATATCTTTAGAATTTCCCTTGCGTGACTTGCGCACTCGATATCTAGGTGCGCCACAAGACATGAACTTACACTTATTCAAATTGGCATCATCCTTGTAATATAACATACATCTATTAGGGCAACAATCTATTTTTTGAGAGGTGAGGCCAAGTTTTGACACTAAACTGTTGGCCTTGTAGAAATTAGGAGGTATGAGACTATCAGATGGACATGTCTCTTTCATAAGCCCCGCAATTTCTTTGAAAAAATTCTATGGCATGTTGTAGTCACATTTGACACTCATCATTCTAACAGCAGCGGATAACTCAGTGTGATTACTGCATCCAACCCACAATGGTTGTTGAGCTGTATGCAACATATCATAAAACCTTTGAGCATTTGCATTTGGGGGCTGACTCACATCTTTTTGGAAAGGAATTCCATAATCTAACCCCACAACATCAGCAATCATAGTCTGATATCTATTAACAAATTGATCCTTATTATTTAAATGAGCACTACTTGAAGCACTGTGATTTATGTTAACCCCACTATAATCCTGTGGTTCAACCTCCCCATGTGAAGTCCAATACCAATAACTACATGTAAACCCCCTCCTGTAAAGATGAACCTTCACTTCATCAGGAGATAAAAATTTCTTGTTTTTACACTTATAACAAGGACATCTATATATACCCTCCTTTAAAAACAATGATTGCCCTCTTGCAAATGCATCAAACTCATCTACACCACGCAAAAATCAATTGTGCATCCTCCATGACCGGGGAGAAGCCTATTAATCATCCACCTATGATGTTCCACGATTTCCATATTCTATATGAAGGTTTAAAATTTTCACGCTCAATAAATTTTAAGGATTGTATCAAAAATCAAACAAAATTCACAATAAAATATAAAAGTTGTAAACAAAAGTAATGAGTACAAACATGAAATATGTTTTAAAAAAAAGACCAAAATCAGAAAAACCATAACTACCGCCGCAATCTAAACCCGAGAATTGATAGAACCTCCTCAATATCCAAATCCGACAAACTTCCGCCACAAAACAACCCAACAACTAGTAACGACCAACGTAAATTTCGGCAAAATTCATCTGTCATTAAACAACTTGTAAGGGTTGAGGCACAATATAAAACAAATTTCACACTAAAATATGAAAGTTGTAAACAAAAGTAAAAAGTAAAAACCTGAAATATGTACAAAAATAGACTAATATCAGAAAAATTAGAACTACCACCACAATCCAAACCCGAGAATTGGCAGAACCTCCTCAATATCTAAACACGACAACCTCCCACCACAAAACTACCCAACAAGTAGCAACAACCAACATAAATTTCATCAAAATTTATTCTCACATATAACAAGCTCACGTGTTTTAAACAAAATAAATTGTAAAATGTATATAAAATGTTCATGTTTAGTGCCAACAATTTGAAATATTGAGAGTTGAGGGTGGCTTGAGCACGTCAAATAGGGACAGCGCGGCCTGAGCACCGGCACCGACGTGGTGGCTGTCACGGCTCTGCCTGAGCACCGGCAAGGATGTGGTGGTTGTCATGGCGGTGATAGGGCGGGGCTAGGGCACAGGTTTGGTGGAGAGGCAAAGTGAAGAGTGATAATGAGGGTTAGGGTTTGTTTTTAAAAAAAAGAGGGCTGAGTGGGTATACTTCCAATTTCAAATTTTATTAATTTTAATTAATTATTATATTTATTTTAGGTTAGAATTGTAAGTAGTAGGGGGAAAATGAAATTTGAGAGGGAAAATAAAAATTTAAGAGAAAAGGTGAAAAATTAAAGAGGGAAATAAAAATTAAGAGGAGAATAAAAGTTGAGTAAAAAAAATTAAGTACCCTTTTTTTAAATTTAAAACTAACAACTTTATTTGTTGGTGATTATTCTAATAATAGTGTAAAAATAATATTAGTAATAAATTTATACGTTGATCAATGTCTCTGTTGCAATTGGCTTAATACTAACAATTTATTTATTGGTAGTATGATTTTACTTGTTGGTAATAGCTACTTAATCAAACTAACGGACTTGCTTATTGGTATTGATTCTGTTAGTAATACAAAGATAATAGTATCAACACATTTGTTTATTGGTAATAACCTTGTCATTTTATTTAAAAAATAAAAAAAAATTTGATATTTAAGGTCCACTTAAAATTATAAGATTCTTGAGGATTAATTTGGAACAACTTAAAGTTTAGCACAATTTTTTTATAAAAAATTTGTTTCTTACAAAATTAAAAGGAAAATTTTGATTAATTATGTTGATTTAGATTCACTTATGCTAAATTATTGATAAAATTGCCAATTATTGACTTCGAGTTGAATTAATTGAGTTAATTAATTGACTTGTAGTGCATTAAATTGCATCTTACATAATTGTGTTCTTGTAGCCGTGATAAGATCTTCAAACTATTAGCGTTTGTCTATGAGCTTGTCACCAGTACCATAATATAACTAGTTTTTCATGCTTGGTCAGGGTTGAGGTTATACACAACCTTGAACACAATCTTTTGCATAAATTAATACTTAATTATGAGTAATAAAGGAATTTGTTAGTACTATTGAGATAATCAATTCTACACCTAGGGTAATACGATGAGTTATGCTCTTAAACTAGTTCATTATCCTAAGTCCTAACTTAAGTATTAATTCAGGTTTAATATTGAATTAGGAGGAGAAAAGGAATTAAGTAGTGGTAATGAGATAACCTATGCTACACCTAGGATGATATGATAGGTTATGTCCTTAGACTAGTTCATTACCCTCAGCCTTAACTTGTAGCCTAAGCCTCCTAGATCATTGTCATAATCGAGCATAATGATAGGATACGAGTAAAGTTATCCTGAATTCAATCCTTGAACTAACATTTATTTGATTTGACAACCTTTTTTACTACTTTAGTTGCTTTAGTTTAGTTAACCACTCAATTCATCAATAAAAACCCAAAACTCCAATCGGTCATTAATCACTGGATTCAATTTAAAACCAATTCCCTATGAATAGGACTCATATACCCAACAAAGTTACGACGATCTCGTATGCTTGCGAGTACACGGTTTTAAAACACCTTTTAAAATCACATCTATAGGCAAAGTACAATACCTTTGGACGTAAATAACCCTAACTTAAATTTTACTCCCAAGGACCAAATTGACACAACTTTATATGGACTAATTTAACATAATTAAATATTAAATAAATTAATTGGATTTGGTCAGAAAAACAGTTGGAAATTTCCAACCAATTTCCAACCGAAATCAACATATTTAATTTACTTTATTTTAAATTTAAAAAATAGAATAAACGGTTGGAAATCGGTCGGAACTTTCTGACGGCTTTAGTTGAGGTCAGAGATTTGGGACCACAACATTATCGGTTGGAAATTTTCCACCGATTTTGCAACCGAATTTAATTTAATTTTTTTACTTTTTTTTCAAGATTAAAAGGTAGGAAAGCGGTCGGATGTTTTTGACCGAAAACATGACGGTCGGAGATAGGTCGGACATTTCCAACCACAGGTATGCAAGATTGATTCATCTTATGAATCTTACAATATTCAATAACACATTATTGATCATTTCTACAACACTTTGCAGTAAGAAAAAACTAAGAATTCTCCTGAATTCCACCACCTTGACATAATCGAAGTGACTTGAGTCATTAACTAAAAAACTTGATGAAATACTTAAAGCTTCCGCTTACTCAAATAATCATCAATTCACAAACATTTTATGAACAAGTTCAAGCAACTTAGTGGCTCTATTGCATTTACTCCTAAAACTCTTTTGAGTCACCACTCATTCAAACATGATTGGCAGACTAGCTATCATTTTGAATCCAGTGATCCTAAAGACCACATCAGACCAGTCTTTGAATTATATTAGACTAATGTGACTTAAGCTCATGTGCCACTAAGAGCTATATCTACTTAGGAAAATCTTTTTTTCCTTGGTAATGCAGCCTAGCTTGTACTAACATAGGATTGCCACTAACAAAGTTTTTATTTAAAAAACTATCTACCAATATACCTTTTAGATAAACATTTTATTTATATGCAATTCAATTTATTTTCAAAAAAAAAAATAAGTGAAAGTGATTTTATAAATAAAATCATAAATAGAAATCAAATTTCTACAAGACTACTATGTGAAGATAGTTCATCAAAATCAAAACTATGTTTGAAAAAATTTCAACCATTAATTCTTGGGGCTAAAACTAAAACTCTGGTACCACCTTTAGGTGAAGGATACAACTTGCCATCTATAAGCTTTCTAGCTTACTTAAAACTCTACAACTCCTTACAGATTTGATTGGTTGATCTATAGTGCACCAGGACATTGGCGGACTACCAACTAATCTCGATTACGGCCAACAAGATATTGAATACCTTATTCTGATGGCTTTCAAACCTTGGCAAAAAGAATACATGAGTTTCTAGGAAACTCCTTCTAAACTTTTAATGACTAGTCCCTTTTTTGTTTTAATTTACCCTTTAGAGGTTCCTAGTTCCCTGAGATGATTGCTCCCACTAAATAAACTCTTCTCTTAGTACCCATGACATCCTTTTTCTCACTCTTTGTACCTTCATCAGTTTAGACAATAAGTAATCGCCATTAATTGATGCATACTGAATTGATTGAAGGACATTGATAGGCAAATCAAGATCATATCTTGTTGAGATTGGCTTTCAATATATGCATCAAGAATTCCAATTCAATTGTGGGAGCTATTATCTCTATGATGCGCACTTGAACTGAAAATCCTTAACACATTCTAGTGTTAATAATCTTTCTTATAAAGTGTTCTCATACTACCTAATAGCCCATCAAACATTTTTATCAAAATTTGGGCATCTCTACTATAGTCAATTTTTCAAGTATCTCATACTAGAGTACATTTGATACTAATGTTCAAATCTAGCATCCTACTAAGTCATTACCCTAGGCCAATGTTCAAGATTATTCCTTCAGCCTAGTAGATCTTTTAGCAGTAAACTACAGAACAAGCGAGCATTTTAATTATCCTTGTGTGCAGAACATATAAATATACTTTCTATTGAGTTTAAGATAACATCAGTATTGATCGCAATACATTATAAAATTTAAAAACATGCAGGCCAAAACATAAAACTGTAAACAAGGCATACAAACATAGGTAAACATATTTCTTTATTTTAGCAAACAATCAAGGTGTGAGTTCACAATCCCATACTAAGATGTATGCCATGGTATCCCAACCAAACGATCCAACACTCCACGACAGTGGGGCATCGTGATATCAGTAAGGTGAGAACTTTTCTTAATTAATTTGGTTTTCTTGTAAACTCTTACTAAACAAAATTAACACATCACTTTTCTCTTAGCCTCTAAAGGGAGGCTAATGTAGTACCGTAGTCAAGTCTATACCGCTACCTAGACATCCATACAAGTCCAAAAAATACTCCAAGGCAGCGTGGTGGGACCTGTTTTCCTACACTTCAGTCTATCTCTAAGAGGTCTAACCTTGTACACAGGAAATGAATACCCTCCTCGGGGAGTAGCGTCCATCGACTATATCGTTAGACCAGTAATGGAGACCGTGAAAATCATATAAATTCGCTCCCACTTGATTTTTGAGTAAGTGAACTTCATAGTTGCTTTAGCAGACAAAACAGAGCATGAAATCCACCTAACCATTCCCTGATGTATGCAATGATGACCTAACTAATCTACCTGCCACTTTCTGATGACGAAGCCATATTGAGTAATCAGATATGTGAGAATTATTTTCAATTAATATGTCTCTTAAAAATAATTAACTCACTATTCATCCTTGACCTCTAACATAATATCACAACGCTTCCTAGGAATCCTATATATTGTCATAGTCAAATGTGTACCATTGTCTAAACTTTGGTACAAGTCAACAAGATCTCCACGGCGGCGTGGTCGCACCCATTTTCCTGTACCTCAATCCATCTCGAAGAAGACTAACCCTGTACATCACAGATAAACGCCCTCCTCAAAAGTATCGCTTATCCATCATATTGTTAGACTAGCAATGGAGGCCGTTAGGGCTCCACTCCTAAACCTTGCTCTCACTTGGTGTTTTGAATGGTGGATCTTTCTTTTAGTCTTGGTTATCCCATAATCATCATTAAAATCATATTTTAAATTTTATTTAACTATTAAATAATTCCTAGTCGCATTAGATTGCCTTAATTATCCTATCCATTTAACTCTAATCTTATTAGACGTTGCATAAAATATTCTTCTTTCCAAATAATTCAACAATGGAATATCTAATCCTATTTGATCTATTTGGAAATACTCCCACTTAAGAAAATTAAATACTTCATATAGTTGGCATAATTAGGCTTTTAAAACACATTTGGGGTGATTATTATATAATCTTTATTAGAATCTCATCTAAATAAATTAAATTAAATAATAATAAATGAAAACTAATAATTTATTATTATTATAAGAAATCAGTACCGACGTATGCCACGTTCCAAATTTTTTTAAAAAAAATCTATATCTACATTAGACAAATAATCTATTTTTTGAATAATAAAAAATATTGAATTTGATCTCATTAGATCAAAAACACTTATTTGATTTGTCAGTCTTATCAAATATGCAAAATCACATCATACATATATAAAATATAATTTTTTAAAGTCATAATTTATGTATCTAAATTAAGCTTTTAATTCAATCTTAGTTTCAAACAATTTAAAACCGAATCGATAAGTATAATCCTTAATAAACAACTTTTACTAACTCTTTCAACTTTTTCTCCTTTCTATTAATAAAATCTCTATTTTAATAATTCGTAAATCTATTTGTTTCAATTTGATATGCCCATCATGTATATTATGAATGTAATCAAAACCTGGCTCCGATACTAATTGTTCGGACGTATTTCAAAAATATTCCCTAAATTAATCCAACTAACGCAACAGAACGATTTAAATTCCTAATTTTAAGCCTACATATGATTTATAACTTTTAATTTTAAATCTACATACCTCTACTGTTATACATTTATAATGATAGCATAAATATTAACTGGTATAATAAATACTATAAATAAATAGAAAAGTGAAAAACTAAAAGAAACGAAGAAGAAAAATACCTAGATGTAGACCGCAGTGTCGCTCCAAGAAATCATCGTGACCGTGAGACCTTCGACACAATCTTCTCTGAATACCTGGAGTGTGGGCTTGGAAAAATATTGAACTAGAGGAAAAATTTCAACGAAAATTTCTCCTCCTTTAGTTCTTCGAAAGTCAATACACTCAAAAAACTATTTGATTTTTTAATTGATGCTAAACCTTAATATCAGGGCTCCTATTTATAGTAGGCTACTGAAATGAAAAATATAACAAAAGTTCGATGTGTGACAAAAAATAAACCAAAAAATGACGCCATACAGCACAAAATAATAGTTTTGTTTACTCTAGCCAGCTAGCGCCACGTTGCGTCAGCTGATTCGTCTATGCCTATTGGCGTGGATTAGTGAACTGGACGTCCATGTCACTTGCTAGTTCATCTAGGTTGAGAGGTGCGAATCGTGCCTCTCATCTCCTCACGGGGCAACATGTGTGGCGCTGTGATTAGCTGAACCCGAATAAAAGCACAGAACTCCCTTTTTTGGTTTTCCACATGTAAAAATTTATTTTAAATTATTCTATTTAAAAGTTTTGATTTTATTCAACTAATGAATACTGTTTAGTAATTTTAAATTTACTCATTACATGAATAAATAATTTATCTTATGAGTTCTTTAAACATTTTGCTGATGGTGTAAAATTAGAGGCTTGTGCAAGGACCCAGGGACAATTTAAATCTAGCTCCAAATGAGTCAAATTTATTATCATCTCGTGGTAAAATTTAATTACCATTTAGTAGGACTTAATTCCATCAAATAAATCCTACTGCACTGTAAAATTAAATTTATTTATTCGATAATTCTCAACATGTAATAAATGAGAAATCAATCCCTCTATCAGATATACATGAGAAGTAATAATTAAAATTAGCATCATTATACTTCTCACCGCTTTTCCTTAAGTTTTCAACTCATTCCTTTTTGTATAATTCTATGAGACAAGAACATATTCTTCGCATCAATTCCAGTGACAAACACCAGGAATATTTTTGTAAAAGATTCTAAATTTTTTGAACACTTGCGAATCTACTTATGGGGACATCTTTATCTCATTAGAGACTATAAACTCCATGTTGACTATTTTATTCTTGCTACATATCATGCAGTCACTCAGCGTACATAGACTATTGGTCACTGATAACTCCAAAAATGTCATCCGAACAAGTGACACATGGCCGACTGGGACGAGGCCCCAACTTGGGCTAAGATCCATCCTCGAAGGTGTGGGTTCGGAGCTTTGCTTTTGATCTAAAAGGAAGGAGCGCTTCCCGCCAACAGGACGCTTCCCAGGATCCGAGTAGAAGAAGGAAGAATCATGCCCACTTCAACGTAGGTGCATCTCGACCTGAGATGCACCCCCAGAAGCTACCTTCGGAACTCCACTTTCAACTTAAGAGAATGAAGCACACCTACTGACGGAACACATCGTGAAATCTGAGCAGGAGAAGAAGGAAGCATGCCCGCCCAGACACGAGTGCATCTCCATCTCAGATGCGCCCTTAGAGCTCACCTTCGAGACTCATACAACACCTATAAAGATATAGACGCATTAAGATGGCAAGAAACATTTCGACCCTCGAGTGATCCTCGTATCCGTGACCCAATGGAGCACACACCCTGGACCAGAGGGGGCATCTAGGTCCAAGATGCCCTCTCCTCCAGGAGTTGGCCAAACAACAACGACCTGGCACCTTAACTTGGACCGACGACAGCTTGAACCACGGTACCTCAAGGGCCTCAAGACAGCAACCCAAAACAACACTCATTTCAACTCTCGGAGGGCATCTCTCCCTGAGATGCTCGTTTCCCCTAAGGTCCGCAAGCAACCGTCCCCGGCTCCATGAGTCGAATACACGACGAACCGAAGTCAAAGGCCCAACGGCCAAGGGTATCTCACCCCAATTCCATACTCGGTGAGATACACCTCTTCATACGAGGCACAGCTTTTCAGCGGAAAATCTCTATAAATAGGGCTCAAACCCCTAAAGAAATGATAAGCTCACTTCATTCTCATTTGAAGGATCCCTAGAGTGGCTGTGCCCCTCATTTTTCTTTCCATTCTCTTTTAATCTAATAAAAAACCTTGTAATAAAACTGTTAATTAATAAAAACTTAATAAAAGATAAAGAGCTTGAGCTTCAACCCTCCATTAAAAGAACATGTACCAAAACGGTTGGCGCCGTCTATGGGAAATGGAAAATTTTTCTCAAAATAACTCTAGAGGATCTCCCCCGTCCCCAAGGCGGTCTGTAGATCAATACGTCACTCATAGTCAGCTCCATGAGCTGCACACACTCATCATGCGACTTGCCAATTGCGACGGCTCGAGCAAGACTTCACCATGTCCTGCGTCTCCAAATACTGACATGGTCGCCGAGTCCCTTGCTTCCAGAAGTGTGGAATCCAAAAAGACCAACTTGGAAGAGAATGAGAGAAGACGCCTCGCCGCCCCAGCGAGCTCGGGAACGTCCCGGCGCGGGTCCCTCCCTCGCCCGAAGCAAGCTTCAAGGCCTACTCCGAGGGCGTGGTGCGTGGATCTATGGGAAAAATTCTTATCACCCATTCACCCTTCATCCCTCGTATACTTGCCGCCCCCATGGGGAAGGTGAAGATGCCAAACTTGGAGCTGTTCGTTGGGACTCAAGACTCAGATGACCACATTCCAGGACTTACCGCACGGATGTACAGACAAGATGCCTCTAAGGATGTATGGTGCAAGTGTTTCCCAGCCACCCTCAAAGGCATGGCTTAGGCTTGTTTCACCTATCTCCCCAGTGGGTCCATACGAAGCTTCAAAGAGTTGTCTAAGAAGTTTACTCACCACTTTCTCAGCAACAAATGGAGAAAGAAGACCGTTGCCCAGTTGATCCAGCTACAACAAGCGAAAGATGAGCCTTTAAGGGCGTTTGCACAATGGTTCTTGAAGGCAATGATCAGCATCCCAAACTTAGCTGATCAAACGACCATCACCGCCTTCTTCAACAGACTTCGAAACAGCGACTTCAAGTTCTCCCTCGCCAAGGCACTTTCAATGACTATGGACGCTCTCTGGACAAAGGCTGATAAATACATCATCGTTGAGGATGGGATGGACAAAATGGAACCTCCCAGGCGCAAGTACCGAAGGCCCGACACACACCTCAAGCTTTAACCCGAAGAATGAAAGAACCACAGAGAATATAAGGGTTACCCACAATGCAGGCCCAAGGAGACCCCCCGGACTGCTTTTGGAGGTGAGAAAATCGGAAATAGTAAGGGTCCAAGCTCTCACAGGCCCAACGGTTCGGCCCGGCCCGGCCCAAATCCATGGTGCGAGTACCATGAATTTTTAGGGCATGATACTAAAAGCTGTCAATTACTCTGGGGCCGGATGGATCAGTTGGAAAAGAAAGACGACCTCAGAAAATTCGTAGACCTAAAGAAACTCAAGACCGAAGCGTTGGAACCTGCCCGTGAGGAGCCAAACGACACGGCTCCCATGCGTAGGCGTTTGATCGCGGCCATCAAACAAAAATGGGAGGACACAAGCCTTGCTACTATAGGAAAGTGTGGGGGCAAAGTCAGAAAATGTCGGCCCCTAACCTTCTCGTAAGAAGACCTCGAAAATGTCAGGACTCCGAATGAAGATCCCATGGTCATCACCGTGGACGTTCGTGACTACTCCTTCCAAAGGGTCTTGGTGGATCAAGGAAGCTCGACAAATATCCTTTTCCTTCATTGCTTTGAGAAAATGGGAATAACGCTCGAAATATTGCTCTCCATGACCGGTACCCTTGCGGGATTCTCTGGTGAGGTGGTTGATCTGTTAGGCATCATCAGGCTCGACATATACTTGGGAGATTGAAAACAGAGATGCACTTAATTCTGAATTTTATGTCGTGGAAGCCCGCTGGATGTTCAATGCTATCCTAGGACGCTCAGTGTTAAATTCGTTAGGCGCTGTAGTGTCAACTTACCACCTCGCCACGAAGTTCGAAACTGAAAAAGGAGATATCATGACCGTGAGAACCTGTCTGCGTATGGCCCGTAAATGTTGCCACACCCAGGGAGTACCCAAGGCAAGGGAGACGGAAAACGGAGAGAAGATGAACCAAGAGCTGGAGGAAACCGCTAAAGTCGAGATCGGACAGGGAAAATCAGTCCAGGAGGGGACGAAGCCAGATGCAGACATAAGGGACCAGATCCAACAAGTGCTCGAGCAGTACCAGGAAGTCTTAGTGTATTCCACGAACGAAATACCAGGAATCGATATTCAGATCATCATCCACCACCTCAATGTCTCGCCCGAGTAGAAATTGGTGAAGCAGAAGAAGCGCAACTTTTGTGCCGAGTGGAACAAGGTTATAAGTGAAGAAGTAGGAAACTCATGAAACCGGCTTCATACGAGAAGTATTGTATCCAGATTGGTTAGTGAACGTAGTCCCAGTGAGGAAGCCAAACAGGAGCTGGCGGATGTGCGTGGACTTCACCGACCTAAACAAAGCATGGCCGAAGGACTCGTTCCCTGTTCCTAATATAGACTAGCTGGTCGACTCTATAGCAGGGAACGCGTTGTTTAGTTTTCTATATGCTTTCTCCGGACATCATCAGATCGTGATGGACCCAGAGGACAAGGAGAAGGCATCTTTCATCACCCATGCTCCCAAGTCATGCCATTATGGTTGAAGAACGCCGGAGCCACATACCAATGCCTAGTGAACCACGTCTTTCGGCAACATTTAGGGAGAAATCTGGAGGTGTATGTAGACGATATGATCATAAAACGCGAGGCTGCCAACCATGTAAAGGATGTGATAGAGATGCTATAAATGCTTAAGGCTCATGGGATGCGCCTCAATCCAGACAAGTGCACCTTCGCGGTCCTGGAAGGCTTTGAGCTTCATCGTGAGCGCGAGAGGGATTAAGGCCAACCCTGCCAAGATAGACGCTGCACTCCGGATGGAGACTCCAATGACCTTAAGGGACATTCAAAAGCTGACCGGCTATGGTGCTCAACAGGTCTACCAGCCAATTGGCGGATCAGTCGTACCCCTTCTTTAAAGTATTATGAAGAAGAAAAGTTTTCAATTGGGATGAAACTTGTGAACAAGCCCTCCGAGAACTCAAGGAACACTTATCCAAGCTTCTGATAATGTCCAAGCCCAGTCCGGGAGAGGAAATTCTTTATGTTTCAGCATCTGATGGCACGGTAGGCGCCGTGTTAATATCTGAAAGGGTAAACCTCCAGCTGCCGATCTACTTCGTGAGTCAGATACTGAGGGACGCCAAAACAGGGTACCCCCACATCGAGAAGCTGGCCTATGCCGTCGTCATAGCCGCACGAAAACTCCGACCTTACTTCCAGGTGCATCGTATTCAGATACAAACAAATAATCCCTTAATTCCTCCAACGCCTGGAGTGCTAGGGAAGAATACTATCCTGGGCGGTCAAACTTTTCAAATATGACATCATGTTCGAGTCAGAGACAGCAATTAAGGCATAGGCCCTAGCCGATTTCTTAGAGGAATGCTCAATCACCACATCAGCATCACCCAGATCTGAACTGCGAGACACCCCAGAGGGATCATGGAAGATATACGAAGATGGGTCCTCCAACAACCAAGGGAGCGGAGCAGGCATCCTACTCATTTCACCAGAAAGACAGCACTTCCCTTACACCTTAAGGTTCAAGTTAAGGACTGGCAACAACGAGGCCAAATATGAAGAACTCTTCCACGGACTGAGGATGGCCTGAAAGGCTAGCACACGCCAGGTGGAGGCGTTCAGTGACTCTCGGCTAGTCATCAAGTAGGTCCAAGGGACTTCTGGAGCCAAAAGCATTGCAATGAAGGAATACTTCGAGGGAATCGCTCAAATCTTGTCTCTGAATGATTGGTGACATCCCCTCATCAACTTTATCAAGAACGAAACTTTTCCCAAAGACCACCTAGAGGCGAAACGAATCCGAAGACGCGCACCATGGTTCGTAATAGTGGATGAAGAACTCTACAAGAGATCGTTCGTACATCCTCTATTGAAGTGCATTGGAGAGGAAGACGGGAAGTAGGTCTTACGGGAAATCCAAGAAGGCATTTGAGAACAACATCTTGCCCATCGAGCTTTGACCAACAAAGCTCTATGATTAGGTTACTACTGGCCCACTATGAAGGACATTCAGGATCTCGTACAAAAGTGTAAGAAATGTCAGAAGCATGCCTCGATAATCCGCATACCATCATCTTTGTTGCAACCCATACTTAGCCCAATTCCTTTCACTCAATGGGGGATGAACGTCTAGGGACCATACGCCTAAGCAACCGGACAATGAAAGTACATCATCATGGCCATTGATTACTTTAGCAATTGGACAGAAGCCAAGCCTGTCCCACGGATCACAGACCAAGCCATCCAGTGCTTCCTTTGGAAGGGGATCATCACTCGGTATGGAATCCCGCAAGTCTTAGTCGCAGACAACTGTACCCAGTTTAGCCCGCAGAGGTTCCGCGACCACTACGAGAGTTTGGGGATCAAGCTACACTACGCCTCCGTGGCACATCATCACAGTAACGGGCAGGCGGAATTGGCGAACAAGCACATACTAACATGTCTAAAGTGACGTTTAGATGAAGCAAAAGGGAATTGGGCAGAGGAGCTACCTAGCGTATTATGAGCTTACCAGACAACGGCAGGAAACGCTACGAGGGAAATCTCGTACGGCGTGGTATACTGCGCGGAGGCAGTGCTACTAGTGAAAATAGGGGAGCCCAGTCTCCGGATCCAAAGCTACAACTCAAAACGCAACAGAGAGGCACTAAGGTAGTCACAAGACGAGGTGGAGGAGACCCGTGAAAGTGCGCTAGTCTGAATGATAGCTCAAGAGCAGAAAATGGCCAAGTACTCCAACTCCAAAGCAAAAGGAAGAACCTTCTAAGACAGAGAGCTAGTCCTGAGATGAACAGAATTGGCCGAACACCGCCACGGAAAGCTATCCTCTAATTGGGAAGGACCTTACCAAGTCTCTCGGACAACACGAGCAGGAGCGTATCGCCTGCAACAACTAGATGGGACCCTACTCCCTTTCACTTGGAATATTTTGAACTTAAGGAAGTACTTTGTAAAAGAAAAAGACCTGACCGAGGTGAATGAAAAAGGGCTTCATCTTTTGAGAAAAACCTTTTCCAAGGGAACACATCATAAGAATATACAAAAACACACATTGAAAAAAAGGCCAAAAAATCGAACCCTAGAAAATCGGATGAAACAGTAACAAAACAAAAGTACGAAGCATATATACATAAGTGATCAAATCAATGATCATGGTCGGCAAACACATCAGAATTCGAAAACAAATGTAAACGTTTATGCCGAAAGACCTTCCGAAACCCTCGGCATGGACGCTTAAGCCGTGAGGGCAGCCGCAATGAGCTAACCTCGTTGGTCTCGTCCACGGCCCACTAAAACAGTAGGGGTCAGAACCGTAAGTCCTTCTAAAAGGGGTTTATGGGCTTAAACCGTGAGGATAGTTCGCATTGGGCAATCAAACCCACCGGCCTCGCCTACGGTTCTCAAAGCTTGTTGCACTCTAAGTCTATTGGTCCGTTAGCAGCAGGCTAAGCCCACGGCACTCTAAGCCCAGGGCTCTGTAAGTTTGTTGGTTCATCCGCTGAAGGCTAAGCCCATGGCACTCTAAGTCCGTTGGTCAGTCCGTGACAGGTTAAGCCCATGGCACTCTAAGCCCGCAGCACTGTAAGTCCGTTGGTCAGTCTGTGGTAGGCTAAGCCTCCGACACTCTAAGCCCGTGGCACTCTACGTCCGTTGGTCCGTCCGTAGCAGGCTAAGCCCATGGCATTCTGAGCTCGAGCCACTGTAAGTCCGTTGGTCCGCACGCGACAGGCTAAGCCCAGGCATTCTAGGCCCGTCGGTCCGTCTGCGGCATATTAAGCCATGAGGGTAGTCCACTTTGAGTGTGTGCACCTTGCCGGTCTTGCCCATGGCCCCTTAATGCCCGAGGACTAGTCCTAGGCACATAGACCGTAAGTCAGCAGATCCGTCTATGGCTGGCTAAAGTCCGGGTGGCTCTGTACATCGGCAATAAGCCCATAATTCCGAAAGGATTCTGAGCCCTAGCAAGGAAAAATTCCATGGGTCTGCTCGTGGCAAACAGACCGTAAGTCTGCAGATCCGTCCACGGCAAGCTAAAGTCCGGATGGCTCTGTACACTGGCAATAAGCCCATAATCTGAAAGGATTCCGAACCCTGGCAAGAAAAAAGCCCATGGGTCTGCCCGTGGCAAACAGACCGTAAGTTTAAAGATCCGTCTATGGCAGGCTAAAGTCCGGATGGCTCTGTACATCGCCTATAAGCCCATAAGTCCGAAAGGCTTCTGAAGCTCGGTAGGAAAAAGTCCCGTGGGTCTGCCCGTGGCAAACAGACCGTAAGTTTGTAGATCCATCTACGGCAGGCTAAAGCTCGCAGGTCCGCCCACGGCAAACCAACTCAATTTTGATAGGTATTGCACCAGTACTCACAATTCGGAGCCTGCTCAAAGCGGAGAAGGCATACGAGCCGTAAGCCTACCCAAGGCAGGTAAGAAGCCGACGTATGGAGTTACACGCCCCCATGGGACGGGAAAAATATGTCGACACGAAGCTGAGGTCCGTCCAAGCCAGCACCAAACCAAAGGCTCGCACGTAAAAACGCAACCCGAAGGCCCGCACCTCATGACACAAGGCGAAGACCCTCACGTCGTTATACAAGCCGAAGGACCATGCGCATCGGCACAATCCGAGGGTCCGCGAGCCCATACGACCCAAAGGACCACGTTCCATAATGAGACCCAAGGACTTCGCACAACGACGCAAGCCCAAAGCTCGCAAGAGGCAGTACGAGCCTCAAGCACATGAGAGATAAGGCAAGATGCCGATCCACAAGCTTCCTCAAAACATTTGCAAGTTACCCTACTTAGAAAAAAAATACGTACAACACCAAAAAGAAACAAAAAAAAAAAAAACGAATAGGCGTTGCATTTATATATGACAAGTTACATTCTAGTACGAACAGTTCCTTCCACAAATAAAATACATTCGTAATTGATGACGGGACTATCAAAAAGAAAAACAAAGTACCAAAAGGGACCATCACTAGAAGCCGTAAAAAACTAGCCTATCCTGCACCTCCAACAAAACAAAAGGAGGGACCAAAAAGACAAAACGGAAACAAGTCCTACTGAGGAGGAGCAGGGTAGTGGCCTTCGAGGTGTCTGATGACGAGGTCGCACAACCTCCCTCCTTTCTCATCCTCGACTACGGAGTGACAAACTTGCTAAAAGAAGGGGAGCCCTAGATTCGGCTCCAAGGATTTCACCTTCCTTACTGTACGGCTAACTCCTGTGTTGAAGCCTTTCCAGTGCTGGGTAACACCATAATCTAATATCTCAGGACTCTTCTTGAACTCGATGACAGCTTGAGCAACCTACTCCAGAACTCGGGAAAGGAGGACGTCTTGTTCAGACACACGGAGCTTTAGCTCCTGAAGACGAGCATCCTATCCTGCGATATGTGCCTGCATCACTGATTTAGCCGAATAATTCTCCCTAGCCTCCTGTACTCTTTTCCTCCAACTTGAAAGAGTGAACACTGATTGCGCAAAGAACTGGCAGAAAATAAAACAAACCAAGGACACAAGTTAGGAAAAGACAAGGAAACAAACAAAGATGATACAAAAGGCGATGGACGCACGATAAAATACCTGAGAAAAGAAGATGGGTGCGCTCTTGGGAGACATCTTGGATAGGCATGCCGTATCCGAAGGTAGGAGGAACTGTGCACGCATTCCCCGACAAGCCACCGCGTCGCTCGAAACGGCGAAGCCACCTGAAGCCGTAGAAGGAACAGTTCCCACAAAGTCCACAACATACGATCCGAAGCCACCTGCGTTACCAAACGGGTCCGAAAACGCTGCCACTTTTCCCCTCGAAGCACAAGGATTGATGGTCCTTCTGGGTCACGAAAGGAGCCAAGAATCCCTTCGATATTCGGTCCAGAAGTGGGGCGCCTGATCTGAGGACAATACACACCAAAACCCCCAAAACGAGAAGGCATGAGGTCCATCATATTTGAACCCAATGAGCCCCCGACCACGGGGGTGGTCGAGATCCCTTTGACTGCACCCGAAGCTGAAAATTCCGCCACAACTGCTGGAATCCCCATCGGGACGACCGACTCCGCCGCCGCTTCCCCTTGCCTATTTCGTGGACATTTGGCAACCCGCGAAGAAGAAGAATCAATGGGAGGACTCGGAGCAGGAGCAGGAGCAGCCACCGACACCCGAGCTCTCGAGAAAGGTCCCTTTGCCCGACGGCCGGCGAAGCAATCATGAGCGGCACTGGAGTAGGACCTCACTCTGAGGAAGGATCTAAGGGAGGAAACATGCCAGCGACATCAACACTCGCTAGCTCGTCAACTGAAAGAAACACAAGAAAAAGAGGAGGAAAGGTTAGTACGATACAACAAATCAAAAACGACAAAATCGCATACAACATGTGCACCGTTAAAACAAAATAATAATAGTAGTAGTAGTAGTAGCAGTAGCAGTAATAGTAGTAATAATAATAATAATAATAATTATAATAATAATAATATTAACAATAATATTAATAACAATAACAACAAACATAAAATGGAGATACCAAACAATAACGGTAACAACAAGCGAACAAGCGAGCCGAAAAGAGGGACGAGGCATGAGAACGGGCAACCAATTACCTCAAAAAGGCTTTTGGGAAATCCCGACCTTAACAATCACGATTTCCTGCTCAAGTAGCTCCTTACAAGCTACGAATCTCTCGCTCGCGGAGTTCTTGTCAAAATAATGAACAAATGGGCAGTCGGGACTTTCCCTTTTACTGGATGCGAGCATTGTAGTGAATCCCACGTCATCAAAAACGACGGGGCTGAAGAAGGTTTGACCCAAACAAATTTATTCTTTCAATTCTTCATGTTGGCAAGGTTATATATCACAATGGCAAATCCTCCCCGACTAAAATCCCTAATCTTAAAAAGAATATCAAAAACTAGAGAGGAAGGGGTGAAACCGTTTACATAACATGGAAGTAAAAAACCATAAATATTCCTAAAAAAACCATAGACATTCCTAAACCTGTTGGGGGTAACTTGCCCAGGGTGCGCGTTATAACGAAGGAGCAATTCCTCCACTAAAGGAGGCAGGGGAAAACGAATGCCTGCCTCCAAAGAATCTACGGGAATGGAAAAAACTACCCTCTACCAGAGGAAACAACAAACAATCAACCGGCTAAGGACCCCACACCTCGTAGTCCTCCGGGAAATAATACTTAAAGCGAATCATAAAGATACCACTCGCGCCTAAAATACTTGACACAAAATTTCCTAACAGATGAATCCAAGAAATCTCCGGAAACCTAAACTCTAAGCGTGAGCTTTCGTCCTGGAAACGCGGATTTAGCGACTCCACGAATATAGCCTCAATCTCGGGAGACGAACTGCCCTCACTCCGAAGGGAAAGCCTCCCCAAAACTCCGCTCATGTTCCATCAAGAGAGGAGAAAATTGTAACAAGACAAACAAACAAAAATACTTATAAAAGATTTATAAGGCTTACTTGAATACGGAAGACCGGGGTAGGCGGTAGTAAGGGTAGATGCGGCCACCACAGAGGAGTACCCAGCCTCCGAGGACTCCTAAAAAGGACCCTGTCCAACATCTCTTCAAGAAAAGTGAACGGGATGGTGAGTCCTAGGGGTGTTCATGGTTTGGTTAACCGTACCGAAAAGTATTTTGGTTCTATTAATTGTAACTAAAATACTCAAATATCTCTAACCGTTACCGTAACCGAAAAGACCGGTTAATTGACTTTCGATAATTTGGTTCGATTATGTTGGTTAACTGGTAACCGAAAAAGTAATACAACGCCTCTTTTATGTTACATGATACAACAACAACAACAACGAACCCAGTGCCTCTAAGGGCTCCCGCATACCCAGGGTCGGGGGGGGGGGGGGGGGTAGATGTACGCAACCTTCCCCCTTGAAGAGAGGCTATTTCCGAGGGACCCCAACTCAGGAAGCTAGTCCACAGCCTAGAGCATAAGACCTGGTTGCAGGTCAGCAAACAAAGCATGAGCATGAGTAGGCAGAACACTCGGCGGGCAAAAACTCAAACCAAGCCACATCAGGCAGAAATCGAAAGATAAGATAAAGATAAGGTCTTTTATGTTACATGATCTATCTCCTTAATGGTTTGTAATTATCCAAAAAATATATTAATTGTGAGAATATTTAACAAATTATGAGCTTATAATACAATTCTAAAAAATTAAACGTATAATATCTCATTTTAACCAATATGTGACCAAGCGAGTAGCACTAAATTGTAGCAACGTAGTGCTTATTTAATATTTGAGATATAACAAAGAAGCACAAATACTCTATGATAGGAGATGAACTAGGAAAAAGATAAATTAATCATACATTATAGAAGTCATTTATATGATAGAAAAACATACTTAGTAAATAATATAATATTATGATTATGTGAAAATATTTACATGATATATATTATTTCGGTAAATTGGTTAACCAAAATGGACAAAATCACTAACCGTTACCGTCCCGAAATACCTCAAAATTTTTTCTGTTCGGTTAACCGAACTGAAAATTTGGTATAGTTAACCACATTTTTGGGTCGGTATTTTGGGATTTCGGTTCGGTATTTCGGTTACGAATTTTTTTGAGCACCCCTAGTAAGCCCACCTCGGCCCAAACAACCTGCGTTCCGGAAGAACAAGGCTAAAAAAACTTCGCCACTGAGCACAATTCCGCGAAATATAAAAAGCAGGAACCCAAAGAACGCACTTGAACCAGACTCAAAGGAAGAAAAAGCTGCGCCAAAAGATACCTAACACAGAAAAAAAAACACACACACATTTCTCAAGTGCGCAACCTAAGAAAAACTTAAGTTGAAAATTAAAACAAAAATCAAACAAAACTCAGGACGAGGCCCATCTCGCCCCCAGTTACCCGAAAAAATAAAAATATAATATAAATAATAATAATAAAATTTTATACCTTTAAACCGAGAACACTAGAAGAATAAAAATTTAAGTTAAAAATAAAAACGAAAATTGAACAAAACCTAGGACGAGGCCCATATCGCCCTCGGTTACCCAAAAAAATAAATAAAATAATAATTTTACATCTCTAACCAAGTGCGTAGAAAACCAAAAACTTAAGTTAAAAACGAAAACAAAAACCAAACAAACGCCGAGATGAGGCCTATCTCAGCCCCTGGTTCTGAAAAAAATAAATTAAGCATTATTTCCCAAAAGCTTTATCCTCGTAAATAAGCTAAGGTCAGACAAAAGTCAAACAAAGGCCAAAAACGAGCCCTCTCTCATCCTCTAAACTTGCCCCTGATTAAAAAAAAAAATCAGCACAAAAGCCCATGTATGTCCTCGAAACCGAGTCCCCACTCGGAAAAACCGTGGGAAATTGCCCTATTCGTGTCAAACGTCCAAGAACACACTTCTAAGAAGAAGACCCCAAGGCAAAAAGCAATTTTGCCCAAGAATGGGCCAATCTCACCCCCAAAAGCTGAAAACGAGGAAGAACGTACCTTTATGGCCAAGTTCACCCAAAACCAACACTTGAAGGCTACAAAAACGGACAAAAACCAGACAAAAATCCAAAATAAAGAAAGAGAAGGGAGGCGGTAGTAGAGAGAGAGAAAGAAGAGAATGAAGAAGAATAATAAAGTTAACACTTTGAATTTAATCTTTAAAAAAGTATAAGAATAACTTTTACAATAAAACGAAACAAGGTCTGAATGTTTTTTTCCTCAAAAAGCCGACACGCATAAACCTAGTACACTAAAATCAAGTATAGCAAAGAAAAATGAAACAGAAAAAGGAAAATACAAATCGAGCAAGTCGGTCCGAGAAGTATCTCGGACTGCACAAAAAAAAGAAAATATAATAATAATACAATGAAATAAATATATAATTTTTTAACAACGAAGAATAAGAAAACCCCGAAGCATAAAATTCATTAAAGATCGTGTCGTCCCTTACAACAGCCAACATACATCTCCTTGCCGGGAAAGACAAGAAAAAACGACGAGTAACAAAGGCCCAAAGGCAACTACAACAAAAGGAGAAAAGGACAACAACAAAACACTACTTTCTAAAATAGCAAGTATGGACCTGGCAATTCAGGGAAGAGAGTCCCCGTGTACCGAAACAGAGAAAGCAAGCCCCGTTACCGAAATTGCCCCATGCGCTCTAACGTTTCATGCTCCGGCCCATCCATACGACAACAATATAGTCCGCCTCCATAGGCCATGATCAAGCATCGGCCTGAGATGCAAAACCTAGCAATATGAAAACTGCCAAAAGTGCTCGAGATCAGGAACCAGTACTCAATGCTGAGATAGGAAAACCAAGACTAGAAGTCGTTACGATCACGAAGCAACCATACTCTGAAAAGGGAGCCGCTAAGCAAGACAAGACAAAGCAAAGCACCAAAGGCCAAAGGGCAGGTCCAGCAAAACAAGCCAGTGCCGTCACACCTTGAAATGCTCTAATGATCTCGTGACGAAAAAAATAAAAACTCCACCGTACTTGTGATGGTATTCCAATGGACCACGTAAGTGCTATATAAAGGAGAACGGATCAAAAGCTAAGGGCCCTAGTCCGATATCAAGAAGATCATCCCCTTAACAAAGGCTGGAACGTGAAATAGCAAGTTCCGCCCTCCAGCGTACAACTCACCCTTATAGACCCAGTTGTCCTCCCAAGCAAACACCTTGTACGAGTTCGACCACTCCCCTCTATCGGACTCCAGGGTGGAGCTGTAAACCAGCAAATGAACTAGGAAATTGAATGATTATGCCGAACCCCGACATCTGAGGATGGCCGTCATAGGGCATCGAATCAGTGGGGCCAGAACCCCTTCCGTCAAGGAACCTAGTGGAAGATAGAAGCGAGTAGCGGGATTGAAAATAGAGAGCCGCGAGGGAACCATCGGGTCAAACTCCTGACACAGGACCATCCCACCATGACATCCCAGGATCCTCTAATAGTTGAACAAAAATTCCACCGAAGACTCAGGGATGACCCTTCCCGTAGTAGGCGTACCCGGAAAGACAAAGATATCATTCGGGTCCACATAAAACCGAGATTGGATCAACATGCCGTCAACATATCAAAATAAAGAAAGAGATGCCTAAGTGTTGATGAAGCGACGAGTCCAAGTGAGGCGAGAATGGAAGTGAGACATTGTTTGAAACCGCAGAAGAGACTTTGCCGGGAGGTGAGAAACGATCTTGAAAGCAATATCTTCTGAGTTAGCCATCAATTAACCAAAGGATGAGGGTAAGAAGAGAAGTGTAATGTTAAGTTTAGAGGAGAAGGATGAGTTACTAAAAAGTGAAGACTTTGAACCCCCTATTTATAAAGTTAAGCTTCCAAAAACCAAGTCAAAAACGAGAATCATTTGCAAACTAGCGAGGGACTATCTGATAACTCCAAAAATATCATCCGAACAAGTGACATGTGGCCGCCTGGGACGAGGCCCCAACTTAGGCCAAGATCCACCCTCAGAGGTCCGGCTTCGGAACTTCACCTTCAATCTAAAAGGAAGGAGCGCATCTCGCCGATAGGACGCTTCCCAAGATCCGAGTAGAAGAAGGATGAATCACGCCCACTTCGACGTAGGTGTATCTCGGCCCGAGATGCGCCCTCAGAAGCTACCTCCGGAACTCCACTTTCAACTTAAGAGAACGAAGCGCACCTCACTGACAGAGCACATCCTGGAATCTAAGGAGGAGAAGGAAGCATGCCCGCCCAGACACAGGTGCATCTAGGTCCTAGATGCACCCTCGGAGCTCGCCTCCGGGACTCAAGCAACACCCGTAAAGATATAGACACATCAAGATGATGAAAAGAATTCCGACCCTCGAGCGGTCCCCGTATCTGTTACCCAACAGAGCACACACCCTGGACCTGAGGGGGTATCTTGGTCCTAGACATCCTCTCCTCAAGAAGTTGGCCGAACAACAACAACGACCTGACACCTTAACTAGGACCGATGACAGCTCTAAGCACAGTACCCAAAGGGCCTCAAGACAGCACCCCAACACAACACTCATTTCAACTCCTGGAGGCCATATCGGCCCAAGATGCCCGTTTCCCTGGAGGTCCGCCAGCAACTGTCCCTGGCTCCATGAGCTGGATAGATGATGACCCGAAGTCATAAGCCCAACGGCCAAGGGTATCTCGCCCTGGTTTCATACCAGGCGAGATACATTTCTTCATATGAGGCAGAGCTTTTTAGGGAAAAATCTCTATAAATAGGGCTCAGACCCCTAAAGAAAGGATAAGCTCACTGCTCTCCCTTCACTCTCATCTGAAGAACCCCTATGCCCCTCGTTTTCCTTCTCATTCTTTTGTAACCTCGTAAAAAACCTTGTAATAAAATCGTTAATTAATTAAAACTTAATAAAAGATAAAGGGCTTGAACTTCGGCCCTCCATTAAAAGAACTTCCACCAAAATAGTCACTATATAAGACCTCACTTTGAGTACATTAAAATGATGAACACTATGTGTATGAGTTCAAGACAATCTCACGATTTAGGGTTATCACCTAATCACAAAGAACTATTTATTTCTAATAACAGTTAAAAAATAAACAATTTCGTAGGGCCAGCTTAATGTTCTAATCTTACTGACGAACACTAACATGATACTTCCGGATCCCTATCCATATGACCTAGACAAGCCATCTAAGGTCTCATGTTATAGTCTTATTAACAAGTTGTCTAGAACTTATCACCGACTATAAACTTACTTTGACGACACATCAAAATTTACATTTAAGTCTATCCATAGCTCAATCTCATTGACCCTTAAACCAAATTATGGCATGTCGTATTGGACTACATTCATCTCATGGAACGTTTTAGAGGACATAAAATAGATAAAATAATTTATTATTCATACTTAAATACAAATAATTGAGTTTTTAGGACATTGGTTCCAACAAGAAGACCTATCAAAATCGAAAGAGGATGGTCCAACCACAGTGGAGGTGCCGGAACCACCAGCATGGGCCAAAGACGCAAAGATTGGGCTCATCGAAGCGAAAGGGGATGATCGGTCCACCCCAACGGAGAAAAAGAAGACTGCTGTCACTGATGCTAGAAACTATCTCCATGCTTGCCACTGTGCATTGCCTGAGAGACAACCTATAGCACAGATTTTGAAATCTCCATGCCCGAGAAAACAGCCGACAACCATGACAAAGTAATCTCGGAGGGCGAGGAGGCTGCTGAGAGTGTTGGCCCCTCTGCCGGCATTGTGTTGTGTCGGTGGCACCAGCGTGGTTTTAGGTTAGGGTTATGCCAGGGAAAAGATTGGGGAAGCAGGGAAGATGGGGATTAGGGTAAGGTCACTTTTGAAGAAATTACAATTTTGTCCGTGTCTTTTATTTAAATATTTTAAGTGCAAAAGATATGTTATTTTTTATTAATTTTAAACAAATTAATTTAGTAAAATTTGACCTTATTGTGTTTGATCCAGGAGGATAAAAATTGAATTTATATCAGACAATAAAAAGGATGACATATGATACAATAAAGACAGTAATCAACTGAAAATCATAACAGTTTGTATATAGATTGATAGAATTAACCTCCAACGGAGGATTACAAGAGAAAGGGGAGAGATAATCTAGAATTAGGGTTTAGAAAGGGGGAGAGAACATAGAGAGAATTAGGGGGAGAAGAAGAACACACACATTACACTTCAACATGCCTTATTAACTCTGAACACCCCTTATCTATAATAGCTAATGGAAGGTTCTAGGCCCTTGCTGACATGGCGCTTGGGTGACGTGGCGGGATTGATGACGTGGCATTCTTCAAGTTGGTATAATTGTATCAATACCGCCCCCTTGACAAGATCCTCGTCCCCAAGTCCCCACCGCCCATGTGGCTTCCTTGTTCTTGAACCTCGGGGACGAGGATCTTTCCAAGGGAGCGGTATTGATACAGTTAGTCTCGAGACTATTCCCGAGAATCATCCGGAAGCATGCCATGTCACCACCTGCCACGTCAGCCCTTGCTCCTTCTTTAAATAAAGGATGAATAGTTAAAGTTTAGGCATGTTGAGTATTGTGATGTAATAGCTCTCTCTCTCCCCCTTAATTCTTCTATGTCTCTTCCCCTTTTCTTCTATGTAATTCTCCCCTTTCTTACTATAATATAATACTATCTTTACTCATTTGTTAGCTTGATCGGGTTTGGTTGGTATCAATGGTATCAGAGCTAAACGGTCCTCGGCCTTGATCATCATCATCTTCACTGTCATCATCACCGCTATCACGGTTGTTGCCAGAATCCACCATCATCAGCAGCTCACCACCCCTCATCCTCCCTGTCATCTTCTTCGTTCACCACTGCACCCCTGTCGTCATCATCATCATCATCATCGCCATCTTCACTATCACCTTTACCAACACCATCGACAGCACCAGACCACCGCCACCATCTTCATTATCTTCAACTCCTCAGCAGCAGTAGAGCATCATCTTCATCGTTGAGGTGTCCCCATCATCATCCCCGCTTTCATTTTCTTCATCCATCATCACCGATTAATATCATCCCCCATCATCATCTGCAACCTCACCTCAAATTTTCAGCCCATCAACCTCACCTCATTAATATTTCAGCTCAAAATCCCAACCCGAGCACAAGGTGTTAGACAAAATGCCTCAATGATTCGCTCGATGTAATTACCAAAATCCAACCCAATTTATTCAGATGGAATTTCGTAGATTTAACAGTGGAAGGGCAGAGGAATGGTTACGTGGTAGTGAGAGGTATTTGGGCACTCCGAACTACTTCCTCACGGAGCTCATGCATCTTCGTCAGACAAGAAGTGTTAGTGAGCACTTGACTCGATTTGAGTCTTTGAACAAGTGTTGGTTGACAAAAGAGCAAAATGTTAAACTGATGATAGGCGGCTGAAGGAAAGAGGTAGCTGAAGGAGTTCTCTGGTTTAGGCCCCGAACACTCTATGACGCCAAGATACTGGCCAAGCTGGACGAGAGCAACCTCGCCTATCTTGAGAAATTGGCCGCAAAGGGCTCTCCGAGTACGGCGCCAATACTGTCCATGCCAAGCCCTTTGGGTACCGCCAATCTCTCATATGTGGCTTCGCTGAGCACGATGCCAATCACGTTCACACTTTAGAGCTAGCCAATTATGACGCCTACCACACTTAATGAAAATGCTGCACCGTCTTCTCAGCCAACCATAGATCCGGGTCTAGATTCGTCCTCGGATACCACCATCAATCCACTCCTTGGCACTTCCGAGGATGACGCCATCCCCACGGTATCTCCATCTTCCGCCATCTCTACTCCAGCCTCGATTTCGCCTCCCCTGCTCTCAGCTTATATAGATTCGCCAACTAGGTCAGATTATCCTCAGCTTCAGCCGCCATCAGTTGTGTTTGAGGATACTCTCCCAGTTATCGCCATCCCCACTACAGCTCCAACCACCGCTATCTCTACCTCAGCCTCGGTTCCGCCTCTCATGCTCATGGCCATCAAACAACTGCCAATGGGGTCAGCTCCTTCAGTGCTTCAGCCGTTAACTTTTGAGTTAGAGGAGGACATCGTGACTGCCGCCAAACACCCATGTTCCCTTCTACTTCTCGCCTACCAGGTGTACTTTGCAGAACTTGGCAACTCGGTCAAGTTCTCGGCATGCATCCTGTTAAAGTTCCTAAAGTTGGTGTTCGACCAAGGTGGATCTTTTACACTCCAGAACCGGCTCGTTTTCCATGACCCTTGGGGGCAAGGGTCTTTGGAGGGGAAAGAAGTGATACGAGCCGAAGTGGGATTTGACGCACAGTAGGACGCCATCCCACTAAGTCCCCACTGTTCATGTGGCTACCTTGTCCATGATCCTCAGGGACGAGGATCTTTTCAAGGGGGCAATATTGATACAATTAGTCCCAAGGCTATTCCCGAGAATCATTCGAAAGTGTGCCACGTCACCGCCTGCCACGTCAGCCCTTGCTCCTTCTATAAATAAAGGATGAATAGTTAAAGTTCAGGCATGTTGACCCCCCCCCCCCCCCCCCCCCCCTCTTTTAATTCTTCTGTCTCTTCCCCTTTTCTTCTATGTAATTCTCCCCTTTCTTACTATAATATAATATTATCTTTACATTTGTTAGCTTGATCGGGTTTGGTTGGTATCAACATAATACATACATATATATATATATATATGTGTGTGTGTGTGTGTGTGTGTGTGTGTGTGTGTGTGTGTGTATTTTTCTAGAGGTTATAAAATATCATACTAGATCCTTGAGGATAAGAGTCTCACGAAGGGAAAAGTATTTATACGTGCCAAGTTATGTATTTGGGTCTATAATATTAGAATAGTATAATAGATAGAGGTAGTATAGTGAACCCTACCTAGGGTTGGTTATTCTATAAATGGGGGCCATTGTATTCACAAAGGAATCAATCAAGAAAATCAAAGTCATCTTTATATTTTCTCTTTATATGCCATTATTTTCAGTATTTTATTGCTTTCCTTTATTTCTCTCTATATCTTTTATTTTGGTTCACATCAGTGCTATAGTTTTGGTAGGGGTGAAGATGTAGAGGAAACAGTCAGAAATAGAGCGTGAGTGAGAAACTCTGTTGCATTCTTGCTATAATGAAATTACGTTGCTCTCCTTTCATGGATTTAGGTTTCGACTGAACCGTTGAAATTTTGATATCTAAATTATTCATCAATCCCTTTGTTACATTTGCAATTTCAACTTGTGTTTCGGTGATTCATGGGTGGTCCTAATAACTTGCATCCTAGAAGATACCAATTGTTGCGAAGTTCCTAATAGGGTATTTACACTTGTAACCTGGCCTTACCAACGATTCATGTTATTGACATCCATACCCATCATAAATAGAGTAACTACTCACAAATAACGAGTTTTACCCCACTGTCTTAAGGGACCACAAAGGTAAAGCTCCGTTTTTTCTCTTTTGTTTTTTGTTAGTGATGGAATGGGGGAGGGACCAAGTCTATGTTGGCTACTTGCACAACACATTATTCACACATCTCCATCCAGGGAAAGTAGAAAATGAGGCAAACTTTCCCTTTTCCACCGTAAAACAACAAAGAATAGCGTCATGCAATACACGGATAATATTTATATTTTCAATAATTTTAAGTTACACATTATTATTGTAGATTTAAATATGATGTAATCGTCTATTAAATTGTTGGGTTATTTACGTAAAAGGTCCCTATACTTTGCCCATTTTGTCAACTTGGTCCTTGTACTTTTATTTGTATCAATTTAGTCTTTGAACAATTAAAAATGTGTCAATTTAGTCCTTTTAAATGCCAAAATTATATTAGATGCAAGTAACTTATTATTTAACCCAATTTATGGCTGAACCATTAAAAATTTTATTAAAAACTTAATATAAAATTTTTCCAAATGACTAAATTGACACATTTTAAATTGTATAGGGGGTAAATTGACACAATTAAAAGTACAATGACTAAATTGATATAATGAATAAAGTACAAAGACCTTTGACGTAAGTAACCTTAAATTGTTTTATATGTTATCAAAAAATCATCAGTTAGATATGTTGTTCCAATTAAAAACAATCCAACTTATTTTTTTTGTTAAGAAAACTGCATGAAAAAATAAATTAATTCATTTTTATAAAAGAAATGGCAATTTTTATACTGGGATTACTACTTGGAAGGAACCCATTTTATTCCTATGTTGTAAAATAAAGTTCATTTTTTATCACTATAACTTATTTTAAAGTAACATAAGTACTTGGTTTTTAAATATTAGAGAACAAAATTTACTAAATTTGTTAGTATCTTATAACAATATTTTACCATTCTTTGTAAATTAATTTTTTTTTGTTTGTAAATTATTAAATTTTGATGTTTTTAAATTATGTACATGCACTATTTATGTACAACATTCATATATTTAATTTATGCACTTAATCAACATGATTTAAAATTATTAATTTATACAAAATAGTGCTACACGTTATGATGTTTCAAAATTACTTTTCTTTGATCTTCTAAATATTTTTCAACATTTATTGATAATTTATTAGGAATATTTTTTGTGCATGCAATGTTGTCTTTCATTTTTAGGCTTTTGACTGTGATCTTCATGAATTTTTGTTTTATGTGTGGGTTGTGTATTAATTTTCTTTGTTTATGTTTATTGTTTCATGAAATACAATTGTAATTTTCAATTGCGAAATTATAAATAATATTACAATTATTAGTTATAGTTTGATGTAACAAAATTGCATAATGAAATTTGAGAATTCTAACATTGCCCCCTCTAATTTATATCTTTGTAATCCATTGCACAGACACATCAAAATGGTACTCATCCATGCATGCTGCTCCAATGCTAAAGCCATGAATTGCCAAACATGTTGCCAAAGTCATACGTGAAAATCTAACAGGCACACCCAAGGCCTAAATTTTTGTTTGAAATGGAATTTTATGGTGTATAGAGAGTTTTTATTTGTTTGACTTTTAGACAGTTTTTTACTGGCCTTTGTAGCAAGGAGTTTTTTATTTATTTGAATTTTAGGCAACTTTTTAGTGGCATTTAAAGTAGTTGGGAGTGGAGGAGTTAATCCATGGTCATGATAGTCTTAGTTGTGAGTTTGAATAACTTCTTCTCAATTTTTGAAAAAAGAGGCATTATGGGTGGGTTAGAAAGGGCAATAAGAAATGATAGAAACTTTAAGTGAAGTATAGATATATAGATTTTAAAATTTATTAACTATATTAATAATAATAATTACCTTAATATCCTTTTCATATGTTAATATTTTTTGGCCTTAGTATTTAATTATCCAAAAAAAAACTTTGTTTAAGTATTATGAGATCTGATAATATATTTTTTTAAATTATTTTTGAGAGTTTAAAAATTTTGAGGCATCTTAAACTTTGGTATTTTTTATTTAACACTTATTGATGACATGGCAATTTAAAAAACTAAAAAATACCTAACAATTGATATTTTTATTTAAATATTTATATTTAAGAAATTTACAAATTTTATTCTTATTTTAAATGAAAATACCAAATTTTTAGACATTTTTCTTTTTTTTTTTAAATATCCACATACCAATGGACTCCCTGAGGGATACTTAAAGTTTAGAATATTTGAAAAATATATTGCTAAATCTCAGATCAAATATATATATATTTTTTTTAACATCTATAGTTTTAAAATTTGAATAAAAGAAACATAAATATTATCTGAAAAGGCGTTAGTAGTTTGGGACCTCTTATTTCAAAATCTAACCGTCAATATTTGGAATGAAAGCAATAGCCACCGCCCCCCATGTGATTTTGTAAGCTTTTTGATTCCTTTTCTTCACTTGCTAATATCCAAGAAAAATATATACACACACAGTTTAGCTATCCACCTTAATATTCAATAAAAGTAAAAGATTATTTTATTACTAAATAATAGTTTTTTATATATTTTTGTAATTTTTAATAATATACCAGACATCTAAAACAACTCTTCTTTTAAATACAACATCTTTTAACAACACAACAAGAATACAACTTTTTTACCCACAGCTGTCACACTAACTTTCATGGGGATGCGAGATGAGTTTTGAGCTAAGAACTTTTGATTTGGAGGTTGGTGTTATACTACTACCAATAATCTCCTTGAAAAACACCATTTGTCATATCCAATCACCATAGTAGAGGTGATGCAAATCGGTCCAAGAATAACGCGATCGAGACATACAATTAAAAGATAGAATCCTTTTCAAGAACGGATTCCTCCAAGGGGATGCGTGAATGACAGGTGTAGATAGGTAGATCCACGTCTGTCATTCGCATGTCCCGTTGGAGGAACCCTTCCTTGAAAAGGATTCTATATCTTTTAGTTCTAAGCGTCGATTGGGTTATTCTTATCCTATGCTACATCAATATGACAATTACTTACAATATATCAAAAGACCGAAGTTTTAAGAATCGGTGTAATACTAATTGTCATGCCTCAACATAGAAGTACTCCAGAATCAAACCTTGTTATTCCTCTCATCTAAAGGAACACACCCAGTGCCTCAAGGGCTCCCGACTACGCAGGGTCTGGGGGGCGCTAATGTACAGAACCTTCCCCCTTCAGGGTGTTAACCTGAAGAGAGGTTATTTCCCTAATCACCCAACCTGAGGGTAAGGACTTCCCAGAAGGTCACCCATCCTGATACTACTCTCGCCCAAGCACGCTTAACTTCGGAGTTCTAATGAGATCCGGTGACTGCGTGTTGGTGCCCTCATTGGTTTGAAACTCATTACCCAATGTGTTGATGTAAAATGTCTTACGTTAGTCCTTTTCATAACTCTAATAAAATAATATCAAATGACCACAAAGGGTATATAACAATCCACAATGTCTTACTTATTGTGGTTGGGAGTTAGGATTGATGGATCATATGATCTCAAGTACAATTTTATTTTTTTGCAACCCTAGGATCTATATTAAGATGATCATTTGAAACTAACATACACGATTATGGCAATATTTATATAAATAAAATTGCATATGGTTCAATTTTGATATATATAAAGATGGATAGTGCTTGCATTTTGGCAGAAACAAAAAAAAAAAAAAATTTATATAAATAAAAAGTAAAAAGTGAAATTCAAGCATATATTATAAATAAACTGATTTTCTTACTTCTGAGTTAGAAAAGTTAAATAAAATGGTGATATACTCTATGAAACTTATATTAAGCTTTAAGTTGCACCCTTGAATCAACTAATATAAAATTTGATTATTAATGTATCATTTTCAAAATTGTCATAGTCGTTTGAACATAAAATGACACATATGTGTGTCCTACTAATGTATCATCCTATATCTTAGTTAATTATATTTCTTGTACATATCTTTTTGAGTTAACGTTTTATATGATAGTTACGTGAAGTATGTTACTAATTTAATATAAAAATAATTATATTACGCATTTAACCAAATCTTATAATTTTAGATTCAATCTTGAGCACTTTTAATAATCACACGGGAGTCCTTTTCTAAATTAATTATTTGTCTTTTATAATTACATCAAATCAATTATGTAAACAATTGACCATCACTAAAATTCTATTGGTTTTGACATAAAACAGAAGAGGAAGACCATCATCTCCATGTAGTGTCCTAATTCCATTGTTTCTTTGCTCATCTTTGCAGCCACAATCACACAAATGTAGGGAAACATCTTCTTCCATTATGGATAAATTGGCATGATTCAACGAACTAAAAACGTATTTTTCCTTTCGGAGGGGAAGATGATTTTCTCGTAATTTCATGTCATGTCCTTCTGTAGAAAAAGGTACTTGAAAACTATGAATGAAAGATCAACCTTGCAATCTCTTTTATTTTTGATGATAAAAAGGAAGATAATACAATCAATTTATACAAAGGATAATAAAAAAAAAAAAAACTTTTCTAAATGTCACCAAGAGGGACAGCAAGAATGGGAGAGCAAAGAGGAAAAAATCAACCTAGGGCACTAATTGCCATAAACACACTAATTGCCATATATACAAATTGCCTACCTTAAATGTTAAAATATATAAAAACATGAACATACCAAAATACAAATACAAAGTATTAGACTAGATATTTTAACACTCCCCCTCAAGTTGGAGCATAAAGATTTATCATGCCCAACTTGCCAAGAAGGGTCAAATAACTAGCACCCGGTAATGCTTTTGTAAACACATCAGCAACTTGATTTGCGGAACGAACAAAAGACATAGCAATCTCTTGACTTATTAGCTTTTCTCTAATGAAATGACAGTCAATCTCAATATGCTTCGTTCTCTCATGAAAAACTGGACTGGACGCTATATGAAGTGTTGCTTGGTTATCACAAAACAACATGCTAGGATCATTAGTAGAAACTAATAAATCGGATAATAGACTTCTTAACCAAACAATCTCACTAGTAGTAGTTGCCATAGACCGATATTTTGCTTCAATTGAAGAATGTGAGACTACGGCTTGTTTCTTGGAACGCCACGATATCGGTGCCTGCCCTAAGAACACAACATAACCTGTAGTAGATCATCTAATAGTGGAACACCCGGCCCAATCA
This sequence comes from Simmondsia chinensis, assembly GCA_018398585.1. Lineage (NCBI taxonomy): Eukaryota > Viridiplantae > Streptophyta > Magnoliopsida > Caryophyllales > Simmondsiaceae > Simmondsia > Simmondsia chinensis. The sequence goes on along the minus strand of JAGTTD010000006.1, from coordinate 27,910,190 downwards.
GCATCACAGAAACCCCAAAGTTTTAAATCACTATCTGAAGACAAGAATATGCCTTGTCCCGGAGACCCCTTTAAATATCGTCAAACTCTTACAATGGCCTCAAAATGCGGTATGCGAGGATCATGCATGAACTGACTTAAAATATGAACGGCATAACAAATATCGGGTCGTGTGATGGTTAGATATAATAATCTACCCACTAGCCTCCTATATTGCCCCGGGTCGTTATAGACATCACCTACGCCATCTGCTAGGCCATGATTTTGCACAATGGGTGTAGACACAGGTTTGGAAGCTAGCATCCCCACCTCACTAAGGACATCTAAAACGTATTTTCGTTGATTCAAAACAACCCCTTTAGAAGAACAAGCCACCTCGATGCCTAAACATATTTTATGGCCCCTAAATCTTTAATTCCAAAAGCAGTATCCAAAATTCCTTTAACTGTGGAAATGTGTTCTTTGTTATTGCTAGTAATTATAACGTCATCCACATAAATCAAAATTGCGGTAAAAACCTCGCCACGAAAATAAGTAAAAAGTGAATAGTCTATCTTGGACTGAGAAAAACCAATGCCTACCAACGTAGAGGTGAACTTTTGATTCCAATTACGAGAGGCGTGTTTCAAACCATAGAGTGATTTATGAAGACAACAAACTTTCCCTTCATCTTTGCGTTCGAAACTTAAGGGGAGTTTCATATAAGCTTCTTCATCAAGGTCTCCATGTAAAAATGCATTGTTGACATCTAGTTGGTGAATAATCCAATTTCTAGCCATAGCGACAGCTAAGACACAATGGATGGTGACTAATTTAGAAACAGGAGCAAAAGTGTCATGATAATCTATACCTTCCACTTGTGTATACCCCTTTGCCACCAACAAGGCTTTATATCGCTCTATCGTCCCGTCAGATTTGTATTTCACCTTGTACACCCACTTCGAGTCAATAGCTCGCTTCCCTTCTGGTAACACTTCCAGTGTCCAAGTTTTGTTCTGTTCTAAGGCTTGAATCTCCTTCTCCATGGCATCCCTCCAATGCATATACCTGATTGCCTGTTGAAAATTTTTGGGCTCATCACAGGATGTGATGGCATTCAAAACTGTCACATGAGCGTTAGAAAATTGTGCGTTAGATACAAAATGAGAGATAGGATAAAGGATACCTGAGTTAGCTCAAGGATCGGAGGTCAGGGGATGGGCTATTGCAGATGGTAGATCACAAACATAGTCTTGATATCTAACCGGCACAGACCGTATACGATCACTTCTTCTTGTCACAATTTCGGAACCCAGCTCAGGAGTAGACTGACTCGAACCCTGTGAATCGGCCTGTTCTACCGAGACAACTGAACCCGGTTCGTCATGAACCGATTTCGTATTATGCAAAAAATCTGTCGGAATTTCTTTAATTGATTCATCAAATTGATTTTTTTGATTTTCTGTAGTTGAGGAAAAAACTTTCTCATAAAAATGCACATCTTTAGAGACAATAATTTTCCCATCTTGGAGACTAAAAATCTTGTATCCCTTTTGACCATAGGGATACCCTAAAAAAATTCCCGGAGAAGCACGACTTTCAAATTTATCACTAGTCTTTGTATAAAAATAACACTGACATCCAAAGACTCGTAAATGATCATATAAAGGCATCTTTTGCATAAGGATCTCATAAGGAGTTTTATTTTTCTAGGTAATTGACGGGGTGATACTAATCAAATAAGCAACCGTAAGAACACACTCACCCCAAAACTTGTTTGGCAGACTAGCTTGAAAATGAAGGGCCCGCGCTACCTCGAGTAAATGTTTATGCTTGCGCTTGACAACTCCATTTTGTTGCAGCGTTCCTATCAAAAACGTTTGAGCCTGGATTCCAAGTTGAGCATAAAAGTCTAACAATGGCCCATACTTGAATTCTAGCCCATTGTCACTCCCGACCTGTTTAACCTGTAAATCATATTGAGTTTCAACCATGCGACAAAAATCCATAAGAATTTTGCGAGCTTAAGACTTCTCTCTCATCAAAAATACCCATGTACATCGACTAAAATCATCAACGATTGTGAGAAAATAACGTGCACCCGTCAAAGACTCAATACGATACAGACCCCAAATGTCGCAATGTATGATTTCAAAACAAACACGAGTACTAGAAACTGACAAAGGAAACGGTAATCGTGCCTGCTTGGCACGATGACAAGTATCACAAACATGATCTATTTTCTCAACATCCAAACAAGAAAAAACATGTAATCTAGAAAACGGAATGTGGCCTAAACGATTGCGCCACAACACTATCTTTCTGTTCCCAACAATGAGAGCGACGGTGGCTTCTGGTTGTGTCTTCAAGATGTATAGCCCTTTCCTTTGCCTACCCGCTCCAATCACCCTCCTTGAGCGTGGGTCCTATATATAACACAAATCAGGATGAAAAGTTAACGCACAATTTTCGTTTTTGGTTAACTTGCTCACAGACAATAAGTTAAAATGAAAACCAGGCACGTATATGACACTATTTAGGACGAGATCTTTAGTGACTCGTACTTTACCCGCATGGGTAACTGGTAACCTTGATCCGTTAGGTAACCTTACAGGCCCTACTGAAGTATTTTTCAAAACATCGAACATCATACCCAACGATGAAGCCATATGATCGGTAGCTCCCGTATTAATTATCAAATCGAGCGAACAACAATTAGTCTCCCCTGTGAGATTTATACGAGGAGACCCTGTACTAGGACCGAGTAACCCTACGATTTGCTGGTACTGGCTAGCGGTGAGACCTGTAACTGGACTATCGGCGATAAGACCTTCGGTTGAAGGACCAGTGGCCACGGCTGCTGCAGCGGTACCCTTCCCTCCATTTGCGTTCTTCACTCTCCAACCAAGAGGATAACCTATCAGCACAAAACAACGTTCTTCACTCTCCACGGCACATGTAGAATGATTAGTGCGATGAGGAGTTGTGCCAGAATTAGGCGAAGCATTTTTGGCCAATGCCAAGGCCTGCTGCCTTGCTGCAAGGGCTGCGGATTCCGGGATCACATTGGCCCCGGCTGCGACCAATTGTTGTTTCTCCTCTTGACATAAAACGGAATAAGCATTTGCAACAGAAGGTAAAGGCGTGGCATTCATTAATTGTGACCTAACCATAGAAAACAACACATCTAAGCCCTTGAGAAAATCAAGCAAATGATCCATGTCACGTATGGCCGAAAAAGCATGACTTGATCCACAAGTGCATGGAGGAATCGCAACTAAAGTATATAGTTTGTGCCATAAAGCTCTCAATTTGGCAAAATAATCGAAAATTGTCATATTGGCTTGAGTTAATTGTGAAATTTCACATTTAATCTCATAAACGCGGGGAATGTTGCCTTGAGAAAACCAAACGTTCAAGTCCAACCAAATGTCTCGTGAGGTTTCAAAATACGCAATACTTGCATTAATCTCCTTAGAAATGGAGTTTGTAAGCCAAGACTATACCATAGAATCACAAGCGCTCCAATTTTTGCAATCCGGAGAATTTTCATCCGGTTTAACTATGGCTCCATCCAAAAACCCGACTTTATGTTTAGCTTTAAAATCCCAAAAAATGGCATGTCTCCATGCTGGAAAATTAAGCCCGGTTAAAACATCCTTTACAAACACAAGCCCCGGATGATCCAAGGGGTGCAAATAGTAAGGAGAACTAGGTTCTAGTGCTCCCCCCGAATTAATAATCTGTGCATTAGAGACCGGTGCCTCATTTTGGGTAGAGTTAGACCCCGAAATCATGAAACTAAACAGACACAAATTAAAACAAGCAAATATGGGAAAAACTCACAAGGCAACCGTGTGATTCACGGTTGTAGCACTACTGCGGAGATAAAGATGAAGACCAGATCAAGCCCGCTCTTATACCATGTAGAAAAAGGTACTTGAAAACTATGAATGGAAGATCAACCTTGCAATCTCTTTTATTTTGGACAATCAAAAGGAAGATAATACAACCAATTTATGCAAAGGACAATAAAAAAAAAAAACTTTCCTGAATGTCACTAAGAGGGACAGCAAGAATGGGGGATTAAAGAGGAAAAAATCAACCTAGGGAAATAATTACCATAAACACACTAATTGCCATATATACAGATTGCCTACCTTAAATGCTAAAATATATAAAAACATGTACATACCAAAATACAAATACAAAGTATTAGACTAGATATTTTAGCACCTTCACTTTAAATTCAATTTAGCTATGAGTGAAACTCATTAAAAATTCATATGATATTCCTTTTTCATTTAACTTGAAAGAAAACTTCTTTCTTGAGAAAATTCAATTTGAAATAAATTGTGAGAAAAGATGATACGAATCAAGATCGATCTAGCTCATAAAATATAATCCAACAACATAAACACTCAAATTAAACATTTGGGATGAGAAAAGGAAAAGGAGTGTTGACAAAAAAGAGAGAGGAAAGCGTTCAAGCACAAGGAAAAAGTGAATGAAAAGCGGGAACTTCAGGAATTTTTAAAAAATATGTCACCTAGGAATAGCACGCCGAAATCAACCAAGGCCTCAAGCAAGCGGAGAAAAGGGAATGATGCAAAATGGGGTAAATCATCTAAGACAACTGAGAAGAAGAAAAAATGAAATAGGGGGAATCGGTATGATAAGATCTCGAAAGCGGAGTATGATGGGATGATCATGCAAGCAAAGCCGGTCATAGAAATGGGGAAAATTGTAGGGTTTAGTTTTCATGGTTTCGACCCACCCATGGTGGCTGACCTGCTTGCTAAATGAGTTGGATAAGTTTGTGGTTGAGGCATCAGTACTGCTCCTGCCTCCCGTGTTGTTCATCTGGTTCCTCTTCATTTGGGATCCCTGTCTGAGCTTGTTTTTGCGCGTCCTGTCTGGCTTGGTGTTTGTTATGTCGTGCTTTGATGCTTTTGCCTTTGTTGCCTGTTTGTTTTGGTATCTTTTTTGTTCCCACTTCCGTTTACTGGGTGGCTAAGGCCTCGTCTTTTCGAGTTGCCTGTTTGTTCTACGTCTATGCCGATATTTATCCAAAAAACTCAAATTAAACATTAAACATAAGGATTGTATTTTATTGATAGTAAAGAAAGGGGAGAAGACATAGAGAGAATTAGAGGGAGGAAGAGAGCACATCATCATCAATACTAAGCATATCCCTAATGAACTACCTAATCATATTTATAGGGAAGCAATACAAAATATATAACTAAAATATCTAGGGCAGGGACTCGGTTGATTAAGATGGGGCTGACCGAGAGATGGCGGCTATCAGCTTGACGGGGAGATGGAGTGGCACACTGGTTGCGTGGCTCCCCCGACTAGGCGACATGATGACTTGGCAGGTTGAGAGCTTGGCATGCCCCTAGTTTGGCGTGTAAGATACTTGGCAGCAGCAGCGTGGGCGAATAGGAACTAATGAGATGGCGTTCGTCTGTACACCTAATCTTATTTTAGCTCATATAAAAAAATTATAGTAATAAAAATATTTTTGAAATAACAAATAAAGCCTAAGACTATAGAGAGACTTCTGTTCAAAAAAATAGAGAGACTAGTGTTCCACAAAAAAAAAAATAAAAGAAAACTATGGAGAGACTAAGGTAATAGTAACTATGCGGTGTCTATACAACTGTGATCAGGGCCCAAATCTATTTATCATCTCTCAAAAAAGAATCATGCAATATGTCAAGGATTTTAAGTATGTATGTAGTTGAATCTTATATTATAGCTGTGAGAGATATGTAAGAGATTAATGTATAAAATTGATGAATTACTTCATATAATGGTAATTAATTTTAGGATAAAATTTTATTTAAACTTATATGTAGACTTTATATATATATCAACTTTACAAATCAGACAAAAAGTTCAAGTAAAATATAACACTATATTTAAAAAAAATATAACAAGAGAGGCCTTTTTTTATTAGAACAATCAAAACTGTAACATTTTAAGGCGGTAAAAAAGAACTCCAACAGCTCTTCAAAAATGCCTGAGCTCATAAAGTGTGCCCAAAAACAAAAGGGCATATTATTGTAAAGATAAAAATTATTATTGTCAGAACATTAATATAATATATAAAAAAGATAAGAGTTATACATTTATCTGGTAAAGTAATGATCGTGCTTTTACCATAACAATTTATTACGAGCAATAATATACCCAAACAAAAATCAAAAAGGGAAAAATATTGATAAAAGGATGTCAGTAAATAACAGAGTCATCTACCTCTCTCACAGGAAGAAAAAATATAAAAAAAGAATAGCAAGACGACGCCATCAACCTAATCCAACGGCTGTGGGGCACCGACGACTCAATTCTCACCGGACCCCAAACCAAGCTTCCAAATCACGATTCACGCGCCGCCGCGCCTGGTCTACGCGCTGATCAGAAACCAACGGCGAACGACATAGAGGGCAGTTAAAGTTCAAATCAGAAAGCCACCCTTCAAAACACTCCGTATGAAACACGTGCATGCATGTGAGCTGCCGTACAAGCTCACCATGTCTAATCTTGCACAAGCACACGACGCAATCCCACCCGCCAAAACGCGGCGTTTTAAGGGAGTCATCGATGAAAACGAAGGAGGAAGCGCGGTGGAAGCGGAGCTGCTCGGAGAGGATGACAAGGGAGGGGAGGTCGGAGGGGAAAACGGCGTCGTTTAAGGGAGGTGGAGAGGGGAAGAGAGAGAGGAAGAGGGAGCGGAGGTGGTGGATGAAGGTGGCGAGTAGGGAGATGAAGAGGAGTGGAATTGAGTCTGATGCGACGTCGTTTAGCTGGTTTTGTATTCCCATATTGTTTGTTGGGGTTTTGGGGGAGATGAGGGGAGTGTGTGTGTGTGTGAGAGGGAGAGAAGGGAGGATATAAGAATGGGGAGGAGAGAGAAGAGAAAAGAGGGCAGAAAGAGAGTGGTGAAGAAGGGGGCCAGTTAAGTAGCGAAGTTTTTTTTCAAGTAACCATTGTGTGTCCTCTTTTATTAATTTTTTATTTTTTAAAATGTTCGAAAATAATATAAAATATTAGGTTAGCTATATCAAAGGTCTCTATATTTTATTTATTATGTTAATTTAGTCCTTATACTTCTAATTGTGTCAATTTGTTCCATGTGTAATTCACATTGTGCCAATTTGGTTTTTTATTGAAATTTATGTTAAATTACTAACGAAATTTGTAATGGTTCAGCCGTTAGTTGGGTTAAATTGAATCGAAATGACTCGATTTTATTCAATTGTTTGTATCTAATGTGATTATGTCATTAAAGATTACGTAAATAAATTAACTTAAATTTGACCAAAATGCTAAATTGACATAATATAAATATGACACAGATTAAATTGACACAATTAAAAGTATAAGGACTAAACTAACACAGTAAAAAAAATACAAGGACCTTTGATGTGAATAACCTTAAAATGTTTTTTACTATGGTAAATTACAAAACAATAATTGAGCAATTTTATTGTAGAAGGTTGAGTATGTATATATGGATTAACCCTAATCAGAAAAATTCTAAAAGGAGAGTATCAAAGACTCAATCATAGCCATAGACGGCCAAATCCTAGCCGGGCCTAGCGGTGACGCTACTTTGAGAGCTGGTTTTGATGTAAAGTTTGTTCGTACTATTTATAAATTGAAAGCTATGCTCATTTTAGGTTGCAAATATCTTCCTATGCCCGCGTAACCTTCTTGTTTACCCAAGTATATAACATGCTCAATCACGTAACCTTCTTACCCACCCAAACCTATAACATGCTCGCTCATAGCATTGTTCTGACTCGCCCATCCCATGGGCGAATAAGATGTTCTCCATGGTGTACCCACCACAATATGTCAGCCAACAAGCATGAGCAAGGGCATGTGTCAACCAATCAGCAAGCCGTAAAACATTAACCATTCAAGGAAGAGAATCAAATTTCCTCCTTTCCAATTCACCCATTTCTTCCTTTCTTAGAAAAGGCCATACCAGGTTAGTTTTCAAGGGGCAAGTCATTACTAATACTACCATACAAGTCCTTCCAATATTTAAGCAATTTTAAGCAAGCAAGCTCTTCTTATACTAGTCAACTTTTGACCTTACTAGCTAACGTGTAGCCTTACATGCCAATAGCCTTACCGGGCAACTTATGGTCTTCCAAGCCAATGGTTTTACCGTTCAACTTATAGCCTTATTAAAAGCCAATGGTCTTGCTATTGCCAACTTGTGGCATTACCGGCCAATGTTCTTGGCCAAACCTCTTATCTTATGGGCCAACTCTTTATTTAGATGTTGCGTTGTGTAGCAAATTTTTGTCTAGATTCCAACTAGAGGCCTGTGACGGCTTTTTCATACTTCACTCATTGTTTTTCTCTCTATTTGAGAGTTTTCCATATAATTTTGGGGTGCCTTCATTTCTTTTTTTCCCTTACCTCTTTTTTTCTTTTCCCAATATTTTATTTCATTATCTAAATTAAACCCATATATTGGGTATTTCACATAACACTAGACATTCAAGCTTTGTGAACGCTCTACCAAATCATCTCTATTCTCTCAAAGTGGATTTCTACCATGTCGAAGACTTACTAGCCAAGGTTTGGCCTACTAGGAAAGTCTTGGCCTACTAGGCAAGTCTTCTTACAAGCGCCCTCTCCTCTTAGGCTACTATGATTACGTCTTACTAAATGTCTTTGTACTAGTCCCTTTTGTCATACTCACTTTAAGCATTTCTAAGCCAAGTATTTTGTTATATTTTATTTGTTTCTATTAGGATTATGTCTTAAATTACTTATTTTAAGTTTATGGGTTGCCGAGGAGTCATCGATCGATCAAAAGGGAAGCCTGATCGATCGGGACCTCCTAGATAGTGGTGGCCATGGGCCGGGTCGGGCCGGGCCAGGCCCGCTACAATGCGGGCCCGGCCTTTTTAACTAAATTAAAAAAAAATTTAAAAAATACATAGTCGTTTCGTACCAAAATTATTGTAATTCATTGATAAATAATATGAGATACAAATATATTTTTTTCCAAGTATACATGTTCAAAAAAATAATACTAAATATATATAATAAATAAAATATAATATACAATAAGTAATTATCAAAAAAATATCAGTAAATAAACAATGTATCAAATACAAATACAAAGTTGGAGCCTAATATTTAAAAATACAAATTTATTTATCAAAAAATATAAAGTTTAACATATGGAGTGTGCGGTCATTTTTTGACGTAAATATTTGAAAGTAAATAATTAACATACAAAAGCCTTGAATCTTGGTATCAGTCATATCGGGGGGTTTCTACGCCATCATTTGACGTATCAGTTGTGCGGTCGTCTTCTTCATCGCTCGATGAATCCAGCTTCATTCTCTGTTGATCTCTTGCCTCAGCTAGCAGCCAATCCTTCAAGCACACGGACATCTCCAAGCTCGACGGCGATAGCTTTGCCCTTTTCGTTCCAAGCAACCTGCCACCAAGACTAAAAGCATACTCTGATGCTACTGAAGACACCGGACAACTTAGTATATCACGTGCCATGGTGGAAAGCACGGGATATTGGGTTTGGTTTGTGTTCCACTTCTGCCAAATATTTTACGAACTTCGAACTTTAGAGCGCAATTTTGCAATTAGCAAATTAGAGAAGATGGGAGATAATAAATGTATAGAGAGAGAAGAGAGAATTGAAGATTTTGTGAGAAAATGAGTTGGGGAGGTTTAAGTATTTATAGAAAAAAAAAGTATATATATATATATATATATTTTTTTTTGTAAAAAAAGAGCCGTTGGCTCTGTACAACAAAAGAGCCAGCTGCTCTTAAAAGAGCCGTTGGCTCTTTTGGGCCGGGCCCAGGCCCCTAAAAAAATTAGGCCCGAGGCCCGGCCCCGGGGGACCTCGGGCCTGGGCCCGGCCCGGCCTGCTACAGTGCCATCCGGGGGGGGCCAGGCCATAAATGGGCCCGGTGGAGCCGGTTTTTGGGCCGACCCGGCCCGTTGGCCACCTCTACTCCTAGACGCGGGCTATATAGAGAGCCCTAGGGTTCCGGTTTTCTGTATCCAATCAAAGTGAGGCTGCCGTCATCGTCTAGAGAGAAACCGTACGGGAGTTAAGAGAAAGTAATTTGTAATTCTTTCATCGATCTCTTTCAGAGGAAGTGTCATTGTAATTCTTCCGTTCATTATCAACAGAGAATCTCCATCTCCGCCCATGGTTTTCTCACCTTCTCGATTGTAGAGGGGTTTCCACGTAAATATTGTGTGTTCGTGCTTGTTCTTTCTTTCTCCATATATTTGTTTACTTCTAATTTGTGTGAGTCATATTATTTGAATCGAATCAAGTCATTAGGGTTTACGCTTCCGCATCAAGATTTTTCTAATAAATTGGTATCAAAGTATGTCAGTTTATTCTAGATTTATCCGCATAGTTTCATAGTTACTATCCAACTTTTCATAGCTCTACTTGGCCCTCTAGCTGTAGCCTCACTATTGACCCTTCAACTAAGTATTTCCTTGTGTTTATATATTTATTGCTTATTTTACCTATTATTAAGTGAGACTTTGACTGACTTAAGCGTTAGAGGAATCTCCTTCGGATCAATCTCCGAGCCCCTGTAATTTTCTGCTCATCTTATAGGAACTACCGAAGCAGACATGTAACTGTCGCCTTTTATCATAGGGGAGCTCGAGTTTGGCTCTAATCCTACTAAATCCCTCAAACTCTCTAAATGCTCTTTTTCCGACTATATATTTGCACCGTGTGTTGGAAAGATTGCAAGCCTACTTTTTTTTTTTCCTTTTTTGAATGATTAGCGATATGGTCGCAATATAAAACGACAACTCGTAAGAACGGGGTCACGATCAACCCGCATAAAAGGAGAGATCAAGGTGCAAATACACAGAGGACAAGATAGAAGAGCAAAACAGGATATAAAATCGAAACACAAAACAGACAGACAGGAAATAATCAAGCGGGCACTACAGATAAACAATAATATAGCTGAGATGGGCCATGGATAAGGAAAATGACCAACCAAACTAAAAGTGGAGCTGAGATAAATAGAGTCAGAATATATAAAACCCTATTCTAACCTTGCAAGCCTACATCTGAATTTTTTTTTTTTTTTTTTGGAACAATACAAACGCCTTAGGGAAGGAGGGATGACGGGCCTCGAACACTGGATCCCGTGGGTGGCAAACGCCTACCTAACCATTTGGACCAGGAGGGCTTTGGCAGCCTACATCTGATTTGATACTTCATATAAGGAGTCAAACACCTTTTACACCATGTAAATTATTTATAGTGTGGCGCTGCCTTCGTTTACTTGAACCTCCTCCATTTCAAACACTCTTAAAATATCATGAGTTGTAGATATTTTTTACCTTTCTTCTAGGCCATGTGTATAGCTGGTCCACTAGCTAACTATATATATATGTATATATATATATATTCTCCGTTTATCAATGTTGTTGCTATTTCTTATAACATACGGAGGGTATTTATATTTTATAAAATTATAATTTTTTATTTTATTACCTTAAAAATTATACAATTAAAATTTACCTCTAATTTTTAACATAAAATCGAACATGCCTTAATATTGTAAAATTTATTCCTTTCTCAATCAGTTATGATATAAGCATTTTTCTGAAGTAAACATCAATCAAATGAGAATCTTTACTTCTCACATGCATCAAATAAACTAAGACCACTTAAACAAAGATTATATGTAATGAGTATTATGCTTATTTTAGTGGAAAATATACTTCTCCATTGAGAAGAGCGGGCTTCCCTTTAAAAAAAGGAATGACATTTTCCTTTATAGAATATAAAATATTTTTTATAATAATATGATGTTATATATTTTATCTCAATCTCAATCTTATTAAGAGTATGTCCCATATAAATATGAATAATAAAGTTAGGGTTTTGTTACTGTTATATTAAAAAGTGGGGTTATTTATATTTTAGTACCTCAATAATTTCAAGATTAATAAAATAACCTTGACCTTTTTTAATTAAAAAAAATCTTTATATTTTTGTTGTATTAATAAAAAGGCCTTTTTCTTGCTTGATAAAGTCATTTTTTGTCGACTGAGATGACATATCAATTGTTTTTTAATTAATGCCATAATAAAATGACAAAAATACCCTTAAATAATCCTATTTTTTAAACAAATTAAATGAAAAAAGATTTTTTTTTTTTTGAAAAGTAAAAAAAAAAATAACATTTCAAATTTTGTGTTTATAGAGTAAGAATAAGATTATTGATGGGTATTTTTGTCATTTTATTGCAGCATTATTAAAAATGTATTTATCATGCCAATTCTGTTGACAAAAAATAACATCATCATGTCCAAGATGGACTTTTTATTGATACGGCTAAAACTTAGGGATCCTTTTCTTAATTCAAAAATGTCAGTATTTTTTTTGTTCCTTCCAAAAATATCGGGATACTAAAATATAAATAATCTTAAAAAATATTATTCTCAAATTAACGATATAACTTATAATAAATAATAACTACAAATTTTGTTTAAAATTATTTAAACATTTATATTTTTCTCTGTAAATAACATTGGGCTAAAATTATTTTTGACATGGATAATCATAAACACTCCAATAAACAAATGGGAATAATAATGGGAAGGGGGCATTTGTGCCGGTTTGTCAGGGGAAAATAAAAGGTTGTTATCAAATTGCAGCCGACACTTTGATTAAATTGAATAGAAAAATATCAATTTTTATAAGATAATATTATTGTTATAATAAAATTATTATTTAAGAAATAGTGATATGCTTCTAGATAATTTTGTGAATTTAATTATTTATAAGTTATATTATTATTTTATGAATAATAAATTTTTAATATGATAATAATAACTTTTTTATAATAAAAAACTTTATTAGTCTCGTCAACATAATGTCATCATTATGCTGCATATCCTTGCTGTGCCTATTGCATCAACGGATTACCAGGTAACTAAAGTATATTTAAAACAAAGAAAATACTACACACATAATTAAACTAATTTTTTTTACTTTTATATAAAATAATATGTTATTTTTTGTTTAAATGTAAAATAATATGTTACAATGATATTATATTCTACAAGTTAATAATTTTTTATCCTTTTTCAATTATTTGTATCTTAACATTTGAAATGTAATGAATAAGATAAATTAATTTAATGCATATTTCAAGGCACACTTCTAAATAAAATAATGAATTTAAATAGTACTAAAAAATATTATTGAATATTTTATAGAACATGAATGTGAACTTTTTTGGCCGGAATGAATGTGAACTCTAAAGTCAGAATTCCAACTATAATGGAAGGACATGTAAGAATAAAAAAACTAAATAAAAGTACTTTTTTACTAGTTATGTTATTAGTCCATATTTTATATAACTTATTAATTTTTTTTTATACTTTTAACTCTATTAAATTGGTCTTTAGATATTATAAATTTTAGTAATATAGTTGTCTTGTGAAATTGAAATAATTTTAATTTGTTCTTGTTATAACGAGTTATTTATTGTCTTTTAAACTCTAGGTTTTTTTTTTTTTTTTTTTTTTGTTGCATAAATTCTGACACAGTTTTTTTTTTTTTTTTTTTTTTTGGTTCTTGTTATATCAATATGTTAGTATTTTCATAGTTATCAGTTACAATATGTGAAGGCAAACTAGTAGGTTGTGCATCATTAGATTTTAAGGAAAATACATGTTTAAAGAATTCAGTATCTCTAGATTCCATAATGCTACCACGTGCATATGAATTATTAGATCCTTTGAACAAAAAACGATAAGCAACACTGTGATGAGCAAACTAATATTTTCATAGTTATCAGTTACAATATGTGAAGGCAAACTAGTAGGTTGTGCATCATTAGATTTCAAGGGAAATACATGTTCAAAGAATTCAGCATCTCTAGATTCCATAATGCTACCACGTGCATATGAATTATTAGATCCTTTGAACAAAAAGCGATAAGCAGCACTGTGATGAGCATACCCAATAAAAATAGAATCAACAGTCTTAGGTCCAATTTTACTCTATTTGAAGTCGAGTAACCCAACCTTGGCAAGACACCCCAACACTTTCAGGTATTTTAGATTAGGCGTATAACTTTTCCACATTTCGTATAGAGTTTTATCTAGTTTTTTTATGAGGAACTCTATTGAGTATAGGACAAGCAGATAATATCGCCTCGCCCCACATGTTATCAGGTAGTTCGGAACTAATAAGCATAGCATTCATTATATCTTTTAAAGTTCTACTTTTCCTTTAAACGACACCGTTAGATTGTGGACAGCAAGGAGGGCTTCGCTCATATATTATCTATATGTTAAAGGAACACCCCAAAACCTATGATGAGGCTGTGAGATCAGTTGACTCGACCTTTTGGAAAGAATCCATTAATAGCGAACTAAGGTCAATCTTAAATAATCACACATGGAAACTGGTAGACCTTCCTAGAGGATATAAACTAATAGGTTGCAAGTGGATCTTTAGAAGAAAAATGAAAGCTGATGGGACAATAGACAATTTTAAAAATTAGTGGCTAAGGGGTACACCCAAAAAAGGGGATCGACTATTTTGATACTTACTCACTTGTTGCTAAAATAGCAATGATTAGAACCTTGATTGCCCTTGCATCTATTTATGATTTAGTTGTGCATCAAATGAATGTTAAAACAACATTTCTTAACGGTGACCTAGATGAAGAGATTTACATCAACCTGAGGGTTTTGTTGTTCCTGGTAATGAAAAAAAAGTTTGCAAACTTGTAAAATCTCTATACGGTCTCAAATAGGCACCTAAACAGTGGCATGAGAAATTCAACAGCACTCTAGCAGCTAATAATTTCCTTGTAAACAACGGTGATTCTTGTGTATATTCTAAATCTGATTCAAATGGATGTGTAATAGTTTGTCTATATGTTGATGATATGCTGATATTTGGCACAAACTTGAATGTTGTTGGTGAAACGAAAAACTTTCTATGCTCTAAATTTGGTATGAAAGATATGGGTGAGGCAGACGTGATTCTAAGAGTTAAAATTGTGAGAACTTCTGAAGGCATAAGCCTAAACCAGTCTCATTATATTGAGAAGATACTTAGAAAGTTTAACATAGTTAATACTTATTCTATAAGAACACCTTATGATCCTAGTATACATATAACTAAACATAAAGGTGTTGTTATGTCCCAATCTGAGTATGCCAAAATAATTGGTAGTGTTATGCTTCTAATAAACTATACTAGACCTAACATTGCATATGCTGTAAATAGACTCAATAGATATACACATAATCCTAATCAAGAGCATTGGAACACATGAAAAAGATTGCTTAAATATTTGAAATGACCTGTGGATTGGGGACTTCACTTCGGAAAGTTTTCCGTTGTTTTAGAGGGATACTGTGACACCAATTAGGTGTCAGATAATGACGAAATTAACTCCATTTATGGGTATGTATTCACACTAGCTGGATGTGCTATATCTTGGAAATCCTCTAAGCATTCTTGTACTGCTACGTCTACTATGGAATCTGAGTTTATTGCTCTTGAGTTGACAAGTCATGAAGCCGAGTGGCTAAGAACTCTATTGGGAGATGTGCCATTATGGGGGCTTCCAGCTCTATCAGTGTCACTTTACTGTGACAGTCAAGCTGCAATTGTTGTGGCTAAGAACAAGGTTTATAATGGCAAGCGGAGACACATTCGTCTTAGGCATAAGATCGTGAAAGATCTACTAGAAAGTGGAGTGATATCACTAGACTATGTAAAGTCTGAAAAGAATCTCGCGGATCCATTGACAAAGGCCTTTGTCATAAAATAATTGTAGAAATATCGGGGGGGATGGGACTAAAGTCTATAAATGAATAAACTGCGATGTATCCAACCTGGTCTTAACAGGTTCAATATAAAAAGCCATAGTTTCATTCAAGAAATGCACTGCATTTTATATTGTCCCTCCATATAGTGTGATAATGTGGAGACGGGTCCATAACATTATGTTTGGTGGTATAAGCAAGGCTTGCAATTAATGGACAATGTCTGTATGTTACCAAGGGGTGAGGCTGTGTTTTAGCTCTTGATGGACCCACATCCATATGTTTGGTAGTGTGCGGTAACACACCACCTATGTAGGCGTGGGAGTGTGGCCGCTCCCTATGAAGGATTTAAAACTTGCCTTCTAGAGCGCCTAAGAATATCCAGAACGAGCGCATCGCCAATAAAACGCGCGGTATGTGTCCAAGTGGAAGACTATACAACCCCTTGTGAGGTTCAAGATGAAAGTCACCTTGCAAGATGTTGGTCCTAAACTTAAGTTACACTAGGTGACAATTCAAGTCGCGAGACATCGGCATTAAAAAGTTGAACTCCCCTTGCCCAATCTATTCCTATCTTTCTCTTCTGCTTATATCCTTTGTGGATGATTATTGGAAAAATGATACAAGCTAAACTTAAGTGTTATGAAAAAATACATTGTATTGAAAAATAAGAGAAGAGCTGTAATTTACATCCCACATGGAAAAAATAAGGGGGCTTGGTTGAGTTTATATGGGTATATACCCCTCAACTCATTTGAAATAAATTAGGGATGAAAAAATGGTGGGAGCCACATGCGTGCGCCACCCTCCATGCCGTGCTCGGCCGTGGGTGATCCTTTTATTAACAGGTGCATTTATTTTACGAAAATTCTCACCGATGCTTTCACTGCTGCAACCATTACCATTCCAACCGTTTGGGATTCATATCAATTAAAAATTAGCTGTTAAATCTTGCTCATTACTACATTAGCCGTTTCAGACATTGGGTATTATTACAGAATGTTGGGATTTGCAGTATGTATGCACAAATTCACACAAAGCATTTGTATCAATAAAAAAATTACAGAGCATTAGTATCAATCAAAACTATACTCTTCTCTCTTACTTCTTTTTGTCCCCCTTCCTCTCAAAGAGATTTGGGCAACGTACTTGGCTCTCCTACCCGGCCATTAATGAGTACACGTTAATAGTCGAATCATGTTAATCCTGGAGGACGACTGCCTGTTTACACCGAAGCAACGGCAAAATCGTCTTTTAGGACAGCGGTATTCCCACGGCAAGGTATCTTGGGTATTCTAATTAACTATCCCTCTTTTAAGCATTATTTGATTGATATGTTTAAGTATTTTGGCTGAGTTATACTGCTGTGTCTTTTGCTGTTTCTCCACTGCACAATTTTTCGGTTATTATATAGCAAGTTCTTAAAAAATGTTTACTGCAATTTACATATGCAAATACTGAAATAATAGCAGCAATTTACTGCTAATTTTTCTGTAATTTTTACAGTTAATTTTTTTGCATTTTTCCACTGCTAAATTTTTCTGCATTTTACAGTAATTTTCTGTTCAGTTATACTGTATTTTTACTGAGTTTCTTGTAATATTTTTGCTGCATTTTTGTAGTATTTTTTTACTATTTTTTTCACTGCAATTTTACTGTTCATATTATTATTTCAACAGACTCATATGAATCAGATTTACACATTTACACCATTAATAAGAACTTCGAAAAGACTTTATCAACCTTACAATTCGATAAAAACAACTATGCACCGTCCATTAGATCCGTATCTCACCGGCCACCTAATTAGCTAATATTACTTGCATTGTCACCCTACTTGAATTGATTATATCATTTAATATACTACTTGCTCCACGCATAATTACCCCTTTAAATATATAAAAAAATACTTAAAACTTTTAAATTAAAAAAATATGAAATATGAATGTTTGTAGTCTAGTAATTTTTCTATATATAGAAATTTTATCATTTGGATACCCAAATTTGAACTTTTCATATCATCTATGTATTCTTATACTTTAATGCATATAGTGATGTACATTAATGTTCAAAAGTTTTATTGCTTAAGTCATCCTTGAAAGTTTAAAAATTTTATTATACAGGTCTCCCCTGCTGAAATTAGGTAGACTTTGACATAACATTTTTTTTTCCTATAATTAGCAAAGCGGTTGCATTACAAAACAACTCCTCATAAAAACGAGACCACAGTCAACCTACATAAAAACAAGGCCATAGTCAAACACCACAACCGCGAATTAAAGAAACCCCACTACCAAAGGAAGAGATGTAGAAACTCCATTTTTTTGCAAAGACATAAGTTTGACTAGTTCTCATGCAAATGGGGACAAAAAAAAACCGCTCAAGATGAGAAAGAGAAAAAATGAATCCCGATAATTGTAGAAATTGTATCCAAACCAGAAGTAGTGCGAGATGAGATTTTATTATAATTGGGGTTTTAAGGCATTTTTGCTTGATTAGGTTTATATCTTTTATTTAATTAATAATTTATTTATTGGGTGTTAATTACCTAGAATTATAGGATTATATTAGATTTAGGATTTTTAATTTATTTTAGGATTATAGTGGGTTACCTAAAATTAGAATATAATTGTTTTTTATAGTTCAATTTGAATTAAAAGTAGTGTTACATGACTGCCCATAAATAGGCATTTAATTTATAGTTTTAGGAAGCTTTGATAGTTTGAATTGGTTCTTTGTTTTTTTTGCATTCTCTTGGTGAGAATCAAGATTGAACTATATTTTTCCTTGTTCTTCCCCTATTATAGCAATAAGAATTAAGGATTGAACTATATTTTTCCTTATTCTTCCCCTGCTATAGCAATAAGAATTAAGGAAGTCTGTTAATTCATTTTCTTATTCATTCTGGTATTTGGTGATTTACATCAATTTTCTTGTCTTTTGATGTGAGTGAAGTAGATTAATCTAAAAACACTAGCAACCGTTTCAATTCTATTAGACAAGAAGTTGAGATGCCAAAGTTCTCATTGGCCTTAATACCCCATCTCACTACATTAGATGAGTCTTGCTCAACAATTAAGTCTTTCTCCCTTAACTCTAATCTCTCGGTTGAAATTTCTAAAGCAAAAGTAACTACTTTAACCTTTGCATGATTTGACTCCATACACCCAATGTGAACATATAAACAGCAAAACTTTGCCATTATGATCCCTAAAGATACCATCAATCTCTATAGGTTCTGGTTTTTCTAAGGAAGGCTGTTTATATTCCATTTAAGGTAGCTTTCGTGTTTGGGGTGGGGGGGGGGGGGGGGGGGGGGGGGGGGTGTTGTTTCCAACAAAGTGCCCTACACCCGACCTTTGTCATCCCGAAATGAATACTTAGAGGCAATCTGTCGTGGTAAATAGGGGAAGTCATTCACCTAATCTAATATCTAGAACCCAAGTCTAATTTTTATCAAATCAGCTAGGCTATCAATGTCCGGCTTGTTGGTCCTAAAAACAATGTCATTCCCACTTTTCCATATAGTCCAAACAACTACAAATAATAACGAACCCCACACATTTTTCTAAAACTTTCGCATCAGCAAACAATGCGAAACCTTGAACCAACACCTCATTCTTTTAGGTAGAACTAAGATATAACTCCACCAGTTATGCACACTCATCCAAATTGAGGAGGTTATTGAGCAATGGAGGAACAGATGAGAAACCTCCTCAAGTGTTGAATTATACATAACGAGCACAGGGCCTAGGCTTTCGGGATTAGATTGAAACGAAGAAGCCTAGCTTTAGTATTAATCCTTCCAACAAGACAAACTAAGTTAAGAGTTCCGCCTTAAGGGGTACACATCCAACCCAAGCACATTTAGTAATATCTGCGCTATCCAAGTATATATAAATATCTCTATCGTACTCTAGTGGATTTTTTCTAGTAAATCCTAACATAAACATAAATTTGTCAATATATAGGCAATTTAATTGAGTCCAGTGACTTTTTTTTAAAATTTACAAACTTTTGTTGGAGAATGTCAGGATGACACATTCTTTTTAATAATTAGAAAGAAAAGAATCCCCTTGATACAAAAAATTTCCAGCAAGGTAAACAAAAAAGCAAAGAAAAAAATAAAAGTCCAGTGAATTTTTGTTGGAAATTAGCAAACTTTTGTTAGAAAATGTTAGGACGATACATTTTTTATTAAAAATTAGGAAGCGGAGAGTCCTCTTGGTATACTTCTTTTGTTGAAAATTCATGGCTTTTGAACAAAGATTTATCTATAATCAAGGTATCCAAATAATATAATTTGTATATATTAAAATTTTATTATTCCTAGACAATAAATTTTAAAATCTTGTAATATTTAAGTAATAAATTCTCTATAATATATTATTCAAATTTAATATAAAACTGTAAGTGTACGTATACAGTTCAAACGCCAGAGTTAAGCCAAGTTGCACTTAATCAAATGGTTTTGGAAGATACGAACAAATACGTTTGTCTCCTGTTACACCAACCTTTCACATCTCATGGCTCCTTTCCCCTCAAAAAATAATTTTATATATTTTAATAATTTTATATAATATGCATATACTACATTCAAATTATATGTATTTTATGTGCATCTATAATAATGATTTCCTATTTTTATAATGTGTTTGTCTTATACCTTTATAGCAGTTAGTGCTATAAAAAATACATCATTATATATATTACTAGTATTTAATCTTTTCATTAAAATGCCTTAAAATATTAAGAAAATTAGACTAATTACTATACAAACCCACTTGGGACAGTTGTCAATTTCAATCACTAAGAAGCAAATATGACTGCCAATTGAGCAGTGAAATATTTATGGTCATCATGTTCCTTCTGTGTTTCACACCCACTAGGAAATGAGAAATGATAATTATCATTTTTGGTATTTGTTAGAATCACCCACAAAATACCAAAACTTTAAATCAAAATAGCAATTATAGATGAAGGGAAATAGGGAAGTAAAATCAGTAAGCATTGGATTTTATATGGTTTAGCTGAAATCTACATTTGTAGAGCGGAGCACACTAATTCTACTATATCATTAGAAAATTACATGAGACGTCTCAATTTTAACTCCTACTCAACCTGATGTTAACATATATAACATTACTGTGTGTGTGTATATATATATATATATATATATATATATATATATATATATATATAGAGGCTCTCACATTAAAACTTTACTGTGTCATGGATTTAAATCGGATTGGTCCAATCTCTTATTTTATAAACAACTCCCAATACAATCAGACTTTACACATAATCCTGCAATATAAATGGTGCAACCTGAAAGCTAGAATGGATAAGATTTTAAACTCCTCTTCTTACAAGTAAACATATATTTGGATTTGACTTTGAACTAATGAGAGCATATGTGACACCTAATGTTAATCGTTTAATAAAAGATCAGAATGATATCTCACTCTAGAAGTTAGAGTTTGATCAAAGGGAGGAGTAAGTCTAGAACAAGAAAAATATCGAAGTTGTTTATAATATAACTGTGCAGCTTGCCACTATAGATAGGCGAATAAATTATACAGGTAATTATTATATAAAATCGGATAACAACAAAACTAAGGATTAAAGGCTAAATCTATTTTAAGTTACATGCCCGGTACTTACTCGCCTAGTACTTACATGCCCAGTACTTATAAGCCCAGGGCAATAAATTTAATGAGCAGATAATTATTATATAAAATCAGGCAATAATAAACTAGACTTACAGTAGAAAATCAGACCTTGAAATACCAAAAAAATCGATTATTCCAGATCATGCCACGTGTCACATTTATGTGAAGCATGGTGTGAGGATAGGTGCCCAATGGACACTTCCCGCAAAAGATCGCCTAATCTTCAATGAAGTCCCAACATGAAAAGAAAGAGGGGGAGGGGTATGCGTATACAAATCATCCATAAAGTGGAGATCATCAAGAAAAAGGCCAACAGAGGCCTCCTTTTCTCCCTCGCTTTTCATGACCTCTCCGGAGTAATAATTGTTCAAGCTTCCTACTCCTCTTAAGGTAAGTATTTTATGCCTATTGTGCTTATTATTAAATAAGGTTCAAGTTAGCCTATTCATCTTATGTTAGCCCTATTATTATATCTTTTTAGAGGTTTCAACCAAGTATTTTGATATATCTATCTAATCCTATTAATTTGTTGACACTTCATTATTATATTTATTTTTTACCCCCCAGTATTATTATTTTATAAGATTAATACTGACTTCAGCATCGGAGAGATCCCTCGTGGGTTACCTCACAGGTCCTTCTAATCGTTTGTTTGATTTTGCAGCAAATATCAAGTCAGGCGTGTAGCCAGAGTTTGAGTTTAGCTCATCCTAACGAACCTTATCTCAAACATAACTCAAATATGATGGATAAGCACACAGATCCAAATCATCATAAACATTTTGGCATCATCTGTGGTAAGGATCAAAGCTTACGCCTAGCTTGGTGTTTCTTGCAAGATTCAAACATTTTTAATATCAGGTGAGTTATTTTCTGTCACTTTTTCCTTTTTTCTTATAAGAACACTCCTACTCAAGCAAAATTAATCAAAGAAGCTCCCTTGTATCCTTAAACATACAAAGAGATTTGCTTGAGTAAAATCAAGTATTACTACATCCTTTTTTTATTTTTAACCTCTTTTAGGCATATCTGTGAACAAACGAAGAGATTAGCTTGAGTAAAATCAAGTACTGTTACATTCTTTTTACCTCCTTTAGAGAAAAAAAACAAAAGAAAAATGAGTTTATCTCATTTCTTTCAAATTGAAACAAGCATATCCTAAAAACGAGCCAACCTCACCACTTGAGAATTGAAATAGCTCCTTTTTATTAAGTTTTGTGCACAAATAAGTACTATTTCTTTTAAGAAATGAATAAATCTTTCATCTCTTGTACGTAAGGACAAGCCTTCTTTGCTCTTTTCAAATAAAAGACTTGGCCATTTTGACTTCCTTTGAGAAACAATATGAGAAATCATCGTGATTATATAAAACTTTCAAGTGCTTCATTTTGATAGGTGATTCGACCTATAACTCATCACGGATTAAAAATTATGCTAGTTTTAAGTCATGGGATTTGGTTATCACCAACAACCACCACACCGAAAAAATGCTCACCTCGTCTTTTTTTAATCTTTTCTTTTGTCAAAAATATGACAAACTATTATGGATGCATAAAGCTTTATTTTGATATGTGACTCGCTCTATGGCTCCTTACTGATAAAAGTTATGTCCGTTTAATGTTATAGGACACTTTATACACTTTAAACACCATGCTTTGACCACCACAAGCACACTTTGACCACCACCACCAACACTTTAACCACCAGCAACAACACTTCATCGACCACCCGGCGTCATCCATATCGCTTTGAATACCACACGACCACCACAATTTCGTGCACCACCGTCATCGCTCCAACCACCTTCGTGCATGACCAGTATCACTATTGTTTCACCAGTGGCGACCATCGTCATCTCTGTTTCTGGACCATAAGCAACCACCGTCATCTTCTTTGAAGACCACCACTGTGCTACACTTTACTTATCACCACGTGACCTAGTGTCATCCACCACCTGAAACTTTGAATTCCGGCCTCTACTCTAACGCTCGCACACAACCCACCATGTGACGTTTAGAAGAATGGGACCTATTATGGGATATACAATGCATTACAGGCGTAGGATCATTATGCTTCAGCGGGGTTATTCCACCTCTTAGAAAGAAATGAACTTAAATCAAAATACTTATTCGCATGACAATACATTTATACAAAACTTCTACCCCGAGCACACGCAATGGAGCCATAGACAATCCAGTGAAATCCAATCCACGAAATAATTTGATCTATGGACAGTGAAAAAAAACTTAAACAAATCTAGTATGCTCTGATACCAATTTGTTAGGAATAAAACTTAATGTGGAAGCGTAAACCCTGATAGCTTGATTTGATTCAAATAATATGACTCACGTAAAATGAGAAGTAAACAAATATGGTGAAAGAAAGAACAAAACAAGAACACACAATATTTACGTGGAAACCCCTCTACAATCGAGAGGGGAAAAAACCACGGGCGGAGATGGAGATTCTTTATTAACTGAACGGAAGAATTACAACGACACTTCCCAAACAAAATATATGGAAGAATTACAATCACTCCCTCTGAACTCTCGTAGCACTCGAATATCTTGGAGGAATTACGAAGTCACCTCTTTTTCTTAATGATGGCTCACCACACTTTGATTGGATCTGAATGGGAGAAACTTCTCACCTAAACCGAAACCCTAAACCCTTATTTATAGAAAATAATTAAGGCCGGTGGAGAACGACTCCCAATCGATCGGCCCCTTTACTGCCAAAATTCCGAATCCTTTCCTTAAATCACCCAATCGATCGGCTTTCCCTCCCGATCGATCGGTGACCACACGGCAACCCCATATAAAAAATAAAACAAGTAATTTGAGACATAACCTAATAAATCTCCACCTTGGCTCAAATTACATACATAACCACCTTCTCCACAAAACCCCCACAAACGGGGTTAACACAACGAAGTACGAAACCTAACCGTGCGAAGCTTGAACTTCCTGTTAGATAGAAACTGAGTGAACATATCTGATAGGTTATCAGCAATGCCAATCTTCTTCTCTGAATTGGCTGTTGACACATCAACTGAAACAACCACCCGCTGCTGAACTGTGTTACTGAACTGAACTCCCTTTGGCTTACTCACTTGACCTGAATCACAAATAACTGATGATATCTTCTATGGAGATAACAATAATAAAGACTCACCAAACGTGACACGTCTAGTCAGGACTTGTTTGAAGAGAAAACATTTCTGCTTCACATAAAGCCCTTGTTCACATACCAGCAGTCCTCTGGACTGACCACACAAAGAGCCCCTTACACTGTGCTCAGACAGACACCTATCACCTGAACGATCCAATCTCAAACGTCCTAAATTTGTGATCTCTAGTTCTGTCAACAACAAGGATTATGAAGGTACTGTAACAGATCTAACAAATGTGGAACCGACAAGTTCGTACAATGTACCTGACCTTCTGCCCTTCATAACTGTCAATGCACCCTTAACGACCTTCAAAACTCCACCTTCAGCTGTGTATCTGTACCCTTTAGATTCAAGAGTACCCAAAGAGATGAGATTTTTCTTTAAATCAGGAACATGACGAACATCGCCCAAAACTCTGATAGTGCCATCAAACA
Source organism: Simmondsia chinensis (assembly GCA_018398585.1). Classification (NCBI taxonomy): domain Eukaryota; kingdom Viridiplantae; phylum Streptophyta; class Magnoliopsida; order Caryophyllales; family Simmondsiaceae; genus Simmondsia; species Simmondsia chinensis. The sequence continues at coordinate 27,885,085 of JAGTTD010000006.1, read as the reverse complement.
TCCTAAAATGAATTGTTCCTATACCCAGAACTTTGCATGGATTATCATTACCCATAAAAGCAACTCCACCTCGAACAGACTCGTATGTGGAAAACCAATCCCGGTTGGGACAGACATGATAGGAGCAACCCGAATCCAAAAACCAACTATCTTTTAAGTTGAACTGAGGTTCAGACACGGACAAAAGAAAATCTTCATTCTCAACACTAGCTACTATGGATCTCTGGTCAGACCTGTTATCTGCTTCTAATTTTCTCTTATGCTTATAACAGTCTTTCTTAATGTGCCATTTCTTATGACAGTAGTTACAGGTTAGGTCTTGATACCTAGACTTAGACTTGTTTCTACTAAGATCATACTCGGTTCTCCCCCTCACAAATAAACCACTACCTGAGTTATACACAGAGTCAGATAATTCCCTATCTACTCGTTCTTTACTCAGTAGGTTTCTCTTAAATTCATCAACAGATATGGTTTGTCTACCCCAATAAATCATGCTTTCGACAAAACTCTTATATGAAGTAGAGAGAGAACATAACAACAACATTGCCTGATCTTCATTCTTAGGAACATCATCCGATTCTTTCAAATCTTGAATAATTGAATTAAATTCATTGACGTGGTTCTTAAGTGACATACCTTTTGACATACGAAACATAAACAACCGGCGCTTAATTGCGAGTTTGTTGGAGACAGACTTGAAACAGAACATATCCTGCAATTTCTCCCACAACTCCTTAGCGGTCTTCACTTCCAGAACTTCTGACAAAACGTCATCGGTAAGACACATCTGAATTGCTGTGAGCGCCTTCTCATCGAACTCCTCCCATTGTGCTTCTGTAAGATTCTCTGATTTCTTCTCTTTCCCATCTAAAGCTTTCTTCAAGCCATTCTGAGTCAAGAGGCCCTTAACGTGAACCTGCCATAAGCTGAAGCTCCCTTGACCACCAAACTTCTCAATTTCGGATCTAATTGCGGACGTCATATTATCAAATCGAAATAAACAGGGCTCTGATACCAATTTGAGAGGAAAACTTAAACAAATCTAGTATGCTCTGATACCAATTTGTTAGGAATAAAACTTAATACGGAAGCGTAAACCCTAATAGCTTGATTCGATTCAATATGACTCACGCAAAACAAGAAGTAAACAAATATGGTGAAAGAAAGAACAAAACAAGAACACACAATATTTACGTGGAAACCCCTCTACAATCGAGAGGGGAGAAAACCACGAGCGGAGATAGAGATTCTTTATTAATTGAACGGAAGAATTACAACGACACTTCCCAAACGACATATATGGAAGAATTACAATCACTCCCTCTGAACTCTCGTAGCACTCGAATGTCTTGGAGGAATTACGAAGTCACCTCTTTTTCTTAATGACGGCTCACCACACTTTGATTGGATCTGAATGGGAGAAACTTCTCACCTAAATCGAAACCCTAAACCCTTATTTATAGAAAATAATTAGGGCCGGCGGAGAACGACTCCTGATCGATCGGCCACTGCCGATCGATCGGCCCCTTTACTGCCAAAATTCCGAATCCTTTCCTTAAATCACCCGATCGATCGGTGACCACACGGCAGCCCCATATAAAAAATAGAACAAGTAATTTGAGACATAACCTAACAGACAGCATTCCCATCTTCACTCACCACTCCATGCACAACCACCACCACAACGATTTGGATTCCAACCATCACCGAAGACCACCACAACGATTTGGATTCCAACCACCACTGTAGACCACTGCAACACTTAGGAATCCAACCAACATCGTTTCTTTCAAAGACCGCTGTTCCAATGCTTTGAATCCCACCATCACGATGCTGCTCTGTACACAACCACCATCACTGATACTCCCTGTGATGCATCAACCACCACCATCGTTTCCCACACCGGCAACCGCAGTCGCACTGGTCACCACCAATCTCCGTCATCCTCCATGGCCAAATTTTCTCTCCTCTTCAAACCCCTAATTTGGGTCAATTTTTATTACAATCTTTGTTCTATTCAAACATGATTTAATCAATTTTCGATACAATCTTAGTTCAATTCAACCTTGATTGAATCAATTTTTGTTACGACTTTAGTTCAATTCAACCCTGATTTTCGTTATAATCTTACTTTAATTCAATCTTGATTGGGTCATTCTTCATTACAATCTTTGTTTAATTGAACCCTAATAGGTTAATCTTCGTTACAATTTTAGTTCAATTCAACCTTGACTGAACAAATTTTTATTACAATCTCAGTTTTATTAAACCCTAGTTTGGTCAATTTTCATTACAATCCTAGGGTCGATATTTGTCATAATCTTAATTCAACTAAACCATACTTAAATCAATTCTTTGTTGTAATTTCGTCTTTTGAGATCTTTGACGAATTTACTCATGTACCCTCTTATAGGGATGCAACTAGAAAAATTCATAAAGATTTAACTTTTTAAGTAGTTCTTTTCATGCGTTAAAATTCCAAGAGGTAATAAAAAGGAAACCAAGCGTAAGGTTTTGGAATTCAAGTCTAAACAACGACAAATGGAGATTAATATAATGAATGAGGGAACAATGAATTTAAGGAAGAAGTTAGTAAAATTAGAGCAATTAAGCTTGGAGTTGTTTAAAAAATTATCCTGTACTAGGATTTGTGATGGTGCATCAACAATAAAGGTTCCTTGAACAATGTTGAGGAAAGCGTTGGTTGGTGCTTGAATGTACAAGGTTTTTATGAACTCAAAGAAGAGTCTTGTGGGATTTGGATCTGATAGCAGGTTTTGAGGATTCCGAGTGGGTTATGCCAAGAAAGGCGACAGACACTCTGCTTAGTTATTTGCTTATGTTAAGGATTCACTTTAGAAGATTTTGGTCTGAATGGAAATGAAATTTCTTGTAATAAGCAAATCACATGTCCCAGCACTAAATAGTGCAATCTCCTGTAAAGCATGAGAGTTAGGCTTCATATACATATCCTACCACTAGACAAGTGAAGCTAGTTATGTGTTAATCTTTAAGAGCACATAAGCAAGTAAAAAGTACCCTCTAATTCACCGTATGGTATGATTAGTAGTCATTTCTTCCATCAACAATCATTCCCTACATGTTCACCAACTTAACCATGACTTGTAAACTATTAATTATGTCTATTCACTACAGGTTCACCTATTATGGTAGGCGTTTAAGGTTTAGGGTCGACATCATCTCTTGAAAATCAGAAAAATTATAATTGCTAATTGACCAACTAATAGAAAAGCTTGTTTATGTTTGCCGGCTATTAAGCAACCAACCTACTAATCCATCATGTACCCTTCTCACGACATATCATTCTTTGCTAGGTCTTTATCCAGGAATCATTAAATAAGCAATTAGATGCAAAGATTATACATTATGCGTCAAAGTTAAAGCTATCAACCCCATCTTTCACGACTCAAGACAAGCACATCGGGGCACAAGTGCAAATCAAAAGACACATATAAGAGCCGAATTTAGAAATGGTAAACGAATTCATAACAAGGTTGCTAAAATTGCATGATTAGTTCCAAAGACTTTGTTTGGCATGTAGGAGACCTCATAGCTCCCTTAGAACCTGCAAAGCATGCCTACTGTTTCTCTCAATCCATGACTAATCCAACTACTCTGTAAATTTCTCATCTACATATTTTATACACCTATAAGGAAACCCTGAAGTGAATGATTCATCAAATAGGAACACAAAGCATCATTATTGCCCGTAAAATTTAAGCTATCCAACATATGTCAACGTGTCCATTATTCTCTTACAAGGCACTAGTAAATGTTATTTAATTAAAAAGATGGAATCTCACCATACTTGACCTACTTGATAAGTTGCACGATATCACCATCTCTCGAGATTTAACGTCGCTGAGTACTTTTTGGAGATGTTCTTTAACCTAGCCAAATTACGACTGACTAAAGGTTAGCAAAAATAGTGAAGGCTGAGAAACTTTGCCTTCATTCATGATTCCCTTTCCACGATGGTGCATAAACAATTTTCAAATAGGACGACTTCACCCTAATTCACAACTTCGATTTCCTTATCTTGGCGGCGTAAATCATTTTTGGACAGGGCAACTTCTCCCTAATTCACAACTTTGATTTCCTTATCTCGATGGCGCTAAATCATTTTCAGATAGGGGGACTTTGCCCCAATTCACAACTTAGATTTCCTTGTTTGGGTGGCGTAAATCATTTTCGGATAGTGAAACTTTGCCCCAATTCACAACTTAGATTTCCTTATCTTGGTGGCATAAATAATTTTTGGACGGGGGGGGCTTCGCCCTAATTCACAACTGAGATTTCTTTATCTTTGTCACATAAATCATTTTCAGACTCCCCCGGGGGGGGGGGGGGGGGGGCGCAGTTCACAACCTAGATTTTCTTATCTCGGTGGTATAAATCATTTTTGAATGAGGGGACTTCGCCGTAATTCACAACCTGGATTTTCATCTATTCACAACCTAGATTTCCATCTCGGTGGCGTAAATCATTTTCAGACAGGGGACTTTGCCCCAATTCAAAACCTAGATTTCCTTATATTGGTAGCATAATTCGTTTTTGGACGGGGGACTTTGCCCCTATTCACGGCCTACATTCCCTTATCTCGATGGCGTAAATCATTTTAGGGCTGGGGGGCTTTGCCTCCAGTCATATACAAAAGTATAACATCATAATGTGACAAATAAATTTAGCTACCAGTCATAGACCAATGATCAAATTATGATTATGAAACTTAGTTGTTTGTCATGACTGGGTAAAACATTTCTAAAGAAGAGATCAAATATGGACCACACCTAATACTTTACTTAAGCAGCCACGCTTACCCATCCTCACCAAATATCAGCTAACTAGACGTTGCTATATGCCCATATTCTTGTAAAGATGACATTTTTGCCTATTAAACTCTAATCGCTTACCGATTGTCAGAGGCTCACCAGGCAATAACTAAGTACCATCTTTCATAAGCATGCCTCTTCCCTAACGATCCTCCTTACCTTTTATTCAGTCGTTCACTAGATTAAATCGAAAAAGAATGTCGTGCCATGTACTCTGAACACAATAATATTTACTTTGTACTCCTTGAGTTACTACATCATCATAACCCAATTCCGTTATGGACAAGTGTTACACTTGATTAATCTCTTTCGTGCATGATTAGAAAATGACCATTCCTCAATGACTACAAGTTAGCCGCCTATCATAAACTAATAGTAGGTCCACCCTAATAGGTAAAGTCTTCTAACACTCACTCCCCTATTTAAAAAACCAAACTCTTTTGACTTAAATATCACTCAATTTCATATCGTTATACTCACAACCCTTTAACAATCTCAAGAATGTAGTACAAATGATTCAGATCCTATTAGATTAGCTATTGGCATATTCTGATGTGAGCAAGATAGTCAAGGCATCTGTCCAATACACACAAGGGAACCATCAGAGGAAAATATTTACATCTAGCCTCAATAATGTATACAATGTATCTAAGTAGAATTAATCAAGCAACTATTTAAAAAAGGGAATATTATAATATCTCTCAATTCCCTTTCTCTTAAACATTCAATGCTTAAGAAAGGATAATTAAGAATGGATATAGGAGGTATGCACAAAAAAATTTAGCACGAATCCTGTACACTATAGCTCTACAATCCGAATTCCTTGGAAAACTAAAGATTTTGAGCTAAATCTTTATTAACTTAATTTCGGAAACTTAGCATCACATATAGATTGCCACAACACGTAATAGATAACTCTAAGACTTGAAAACAACTTCTCGACAATCAAAAGCATGTCCAACATGTGAATCGGCATCAAAAATCAAAAATACTTCCTTGAACATCGCGAAGATGGTAAAGGTGGCTATAACGGAGTTGATGAATGATGACTATAAAACAAAACACCGGAGTTGCTCAATTTGAATGAACCACATGTACAACAAGCTCTTGGAAGCTCATAATCGAGCAGGAGATTTCGAAGGACTCGCATAAGCAGGGGACGAGAAGAAGGCCACGCCCATCTCCACTTTGACTACTTTGCCCCAAATCCAGTGTACAATGAAACTCTATTCTGCAGGAGGTTTCGCATGCGAAGGCACATTTTTATATGTATTGTGAATGCACTTGAAGTTCATGACCCCTTCTTCAGGCCAAAGAAAGATGTTACTGGCAGAAATGGTCTATCAGCTCTTCAAAAGTGCACAGCTGCAATGTGTATACTCGCATACGGAGTCACAGCGGATGCTGTGGACGACTACGTCCGAATTGGTGAACCAACTGCTCTTCTCTCACTAAAGAAATTTGTTCGCGGTGTAATAGAGATATTCCAAGATGAATATTTGAGAAGACCAAATCCTACCGACATCCAATGGCTTCTTCGGTATGGGGAGATGTGTGGTTTTTTAGGTATGATGGGTAGCATTGATTGCATGCACTAGACATGGAAAATTTGTCCTATCATGGAAAGGGCAATATGCTCGAGGGGATAACGGGTTTCCATCAATAGTCCTAGAAGCTATTGCTTCATATGACTTATGGATATGGCATGCCTTTTTTGGCCTTCCTGGCACGTGTAACAATATAAATGTCTTGGACCGATCCCCAGTTTTTGATGGCATTTATGAAGGACGGGCTCCTCCTGTACGATATTTAATAAACGGCCACGATTACGATATGGGATACTACCTTGCGGATGGTATCTATCCGCCATGGCTAACGTTTGTGAAATCAATCCCTTATCCACAGGGAGAAAAACGCAAGAATTTTGCACAGGCCCAAGAATCAGCTAGGAAGGATGTCGAGCGAGCGTTTGTGGTGCTCAAAAGTAGATTTGCAATTATAGCTGGCCCTGCACGATACAATGACATACAAACGCTAAGTGATATAATACGGGTTTGCATTATACTGCATAACATGATTGTCGAGGACGAACGAGACTCATACCAGTTACTCGACCATTCATTTGATCAGGTGGATACAAATAATGCAGATGCTGAAGTCTCACATGATGTTTTAGCGGACTATGAAATATACCTACAAAATAATATTCGAGTTCGCGACAGGGCTAAACACGATCAACTATAGATAGACTTAATTGAGCATTTGTGGCGCATCAGAAATCAGACAATGTAGCTCGTTATTTTTTAAAATTTATTCTGTTTAAAATGTATTTCCGGTTTTGACTTTCAATGTATTTTTGTCTTGGTCTTGAAATAATTCAGTTAGTATAACCAATATTATTTATTAAAATAACAAAAAGTATTAAATTATGGTTAAAAAATTATTAAAAAAAGGGACATGATTGGAGGAGGTAAGCCCCATTTTTTTACGAAGCCCCATTTTTTATGATCTGTCAAAAATTGGGGCTTCAAAAAATGGGGCACCATTGCATGTAGCCTTATGCCGCACCCTAGATACATAATTGTGGCTATCCATCCCTTTGCGCAGTAGCCAATGGAGGGGCGAGATGTGTCCCCCCATACCCTTACAATCCGAGGTGCGCTTGGCTAACCAACCGCTGGCCGCCACGTGTCACTTCATGTGCGATTGGAACTGGCGCGTTTGCTTTATTTGTCCAACGTCGTTTCGTTTTTGTTTTTATTATTTTAATTTTATTTTGTTTAATAAATAAACAATTAATTAGAATGAGATTCTAATTAAGATTATATAATATTCAGTTCTAAAATATTTAGAGGTATATTTAATTAAAATAACCTTGTTAGGCTTTAAGTATTGTTATTCGAATAATTTAATAAGAAGGTACTTATTAAATTTTATTCACATGTTTAATATTATTTAAAGAATTAAATATTATGTGCAATGTGAATAAAAGTTAGAAGGCCATTTAAATATGTAACTTTATGAAATACTTGATTTCATTAAGTAGCATAATTTTTTTTCGAATAGGTGTAATAAGATTAGAAAATTCAATAGTTGAATTATTTGAAAGAAAATTCTCATAAAATATCTAATGAGATTAGATTGCATAGGTTGAATAATTAAAAGAACTTAAAATGATTAGAATTTTATTTAATTGTTAAATAAAATTTAGGATGTGATCTAATGATGATTAATCAAATGTAAAAGAAGATCCACCATTTAAAATTTCAAGTAGGAGCAAGGTTTAGGAGTTGAATCCTCAAGGACTCCGTTACTGGTCTAATAGTATAGTAGATGGGCGCTACTCCTTGAGGAGGGTGTTTGTCCACAGAATACAGGGTTAGACTTCTTTGGGATATATAGAGGTACATGAAAACAGATGCGACCATGTTGCCGTGGTGTATCTTGTCGACTTGTACCAATATCATGGCAATGATATACATTTAATTAGGATAGTATATTAGTCTCCTAGGGAGCGTTGCAATATTGTTTAGGGAACATATTAATTGATAATAGTTCTCACCTTATTGATAACTCGTTGTGACCCCACTTTTAAGGGAGTAATGGATAAATTAGTAAGCTCATCGCTGCACACATAGAAAATGGTTAGGTGGATTCCATGGTTTGTTTTTCTGCTAAAACTTAATTGAAAAGGTTCACAAGACTCAAAATATCAAGTGGGAGCAAGCTTCTATAAATGAATGCTCAAAGCCTCCGTTACCGGTCTAGCAATATAGTATGTAAGCTCTACTCTCTGAGGAGGGCATTCATTTGCAGAGTATAAGGTTAGATCTCTTAGAGATATATTGAAGTGCAAGAAAATGGGTTCGGCCTCACTATTGTGGATTACATTGTGGACTTGTATGGATGTTTAGGTAGCGGTGTACACTTGACTAGAGTGCTACATTAGCCCCCCGAGGAGCTCTGTTGATGACCATAAAAGCTGAGGGAAGTGTGGTGTGTTAAATATGTTTAGTGAAACCTTATAAGAAAACATATTTATTGAGAAATGTTCTAAGTCTACTGATATCTCATACTGACCTTGCCAGCGAGGAGTGTTGAGTAGTTTGGTTGGTCGCCATGGCATACATGTAAGTGTCGGATAGTGAACTCCATACTTTGATTGTTCTCTAAAAGTAAGAAAAGTAATCTTATATGTTATATGACTTCTTTACAATTACGATTTCAGACTATTTATTATATTTTGCATTGTAATCCATACTGATATATGTTACTTGTTTATTCTGTTATGATCACTGACATAATATGTCTTATTACATGTGGAGCTCTAGTAGATGTTCAAAATTCGCTAGTTTGCTGCTAGTATATTTACTAAGTTGGAAGAACGTTTAGAATGTTAGACTACACATATTAGTTAGTCAGATGTAAAATTTGGACATTAGATGTTAAAAATTCAACTATATTAGAGATGATAAGGCATTTGTTAGAAATGTTTAGTCAGCTGATTAGGTAGCATGAGAATAACTTTATGAGAAAGAAGATAGACGCTAGATTGTCTTAAGAAAGTTAAGTTCAAGAGTGTGTCACATGACGAAAGCTTATTTAATTATACTGAAAATCTTGATACATATATTGATAGCCAATCTCAACAGGATATGATCCTGACTTGCCTATTAAGGTCTTTCAATTAGTTTAGACTAGATATATCGAATAATAGAGATTACTAGTTGTCTGAACTGATGAAAGTATAGTTTGAGAAAAAAGGAGTCATGAGAACTAAGGGAAGAGTCCACTTAGTGTAAACATATATTTTAGGAATTAGGAACCTCTAGAGAGGGTAAAATAAAACATAAGTCAAAATAGTTTTAACTTTCATAAAAGTTTTGGACGTTAATATTTACAAGGAATTGCATAGAAACTTAGATATTGTTGTTGCCGAGACTAGAAAGCCAACAAGACAAGGTATTCTGTATCCTGTCTCCTCTAGTTATGACTAGTAGGTAGTTCACTAGTGTCCTGGTGAGTGGTTTTTTTTAGTAAGGATACCAAGAGATAATAACTTAAGCTAAGGAATGTAGTTTTGATTTTAAGTAGATATCTTAATGTACCAGTTTGTTTAGAAATTTGATTTCTATTTCTTATTTGTTTTAACATAGTTTTTCAATTAGTTTTCTGAAAAATAGACTAATAGTTAAGTAAATAAAATGTTTATTTAAAAGGTACATTGGTAAATAATTGACTCATTTTAATTGAAACTATGTTAATAATAGTTTATTCGTCTAATACAAGCTAAGTTGTGTAAGCATATAAGAGAAGAATTTCAAGAAGCCCATATAGCATTTAAGTGGCACTTGATCTTAGGTCACATTAATCTAGTATGACTGACAACTGATTTGATTTGTCTTATTGGATCATTAAGTTCTAAAATGATAACCAGCATGCGAGTCATGCTTGAATGAACGATGATTGAAAGAGCTTTTAAGAGTAAAGGCAATAGAGCCACTAAGCTGCTAGAACTTGTTCATGAAATATTTATGGGTTGATGAATGTTCAAGCGAGTGGGAGCTATGAGTATTTCTTAAAAGTTTTTGAATGACTACTCAATAGGTTGACATATGAATATATCTATGAAGACTAAAGTCTTGAATCTTTTGAGAAGTTCAAAGAATTAAAGACTACAGTTGGGATTAGTTAGGTAACTATATTGAGTCACTTTGATTCGATCGAAGCGGTGGATTTCAGGAGAATTCTTAGTATTCTTTACTGCAAAATGTTGTAGAAAGGACTAATAATGTGTTATTGAATATGGTAAGATTCATATGATGAGTCACGTTTACATATCAAAACGTTCGTTCTGTAAGAGGTTTCGTTATTAACAATGTAAGGTTTTTTTCTTTTTTTTGGATAAATCAACCATGTAAGTTTGTGTTATATGAAATGGCAAATGAGATATTGTGTATCTTAGTAGTATGATCTGACAAATTATTTGTCTGATGTATTTCGTACATCCTCAGCCAGTGTTAAGGTTGCACTTAGTACATAAAAGCCTTGGCGTAGTGGGAAAACTGTTAAGACGCCGAACATATGCATGTCGTCATCCGTAGTGGTTGGATACAATATAGAATCTAATCCTCTAGACTATAATGAAGCTCTTAAGGATAAAGATGGAGACCAATAGGTCAGGTAAAAAGCTAAGTTAGAATAATTGTATTTTTACTGTGTATGGGATCTTGTAAAGGAGTCGAAGGACATTAAGTCCATAAGATTGGATCTGAATGGATCTACAAGAATATAGAGTTTTGTAGATGAAAAGGTAGAGACCTTTAAGACGAGTTGATGGTAGTGGGTTATGACCTAAAGGAAGAAATCATCTTTGATGAGACCTTTTAACCAGATACTATGCTTAAGTCCATAAGGATGCTTTTATCCATTGTATCTCATTGTGATGAGAATTAAAAAATGGAAGTGAAGATGATTTTTTTTGAATGGTCATTTTGAGAAGGTTATGTATATAATACAACCAGATAAGTTTATTGCCAAGAGTCAAGAGCATATAGTATGCAAACTCGGGAAGTCTATTTGTAGACTTAGATACGCATCTTATTCATTGAATAATAGATTTGATGTGCCTATCAAGTCCTATGGATTTGAATCAATGGTTAGTGAATCATGAGTATCTGTATGACATGGTTAGAAAGTAGTGACTTTCCAAGTGTTGTATATAAATAAGATTCTACACATTAAAAATGGTGTAAAATTGTTATGAGCTGCAAAGATTTAGTTGTCTAGTTATTTTGAAATGAAAGAACCAAGATAAGCACATTATATTCTTAGGATCAAGCTTTAGCAAGATTCAAAGAAAGGATGTTGAGTTTATCATAGGTTGCTTGTTTTAAAAGTGATTCTAGATATTTGATGTCAGAATTTAAAGTTTACCCTTGGAATAAGAGTCATTAGATGGTAAAACGTGAAGAAGTCTCGTATTGCTTAGTTTAGCACAGAAGTTGGGTACTAAACAACTCATGAAGTTGCATAGTACACTAGTTGACTCGGAAGGTTCTTAAGAGATCAAAGCTTGTGAGCAAAAGAATGGGATAGAAAGAGATCGGTATTCATTAAATTTATAGTCAATGAGATGACAGATCCCTAAGATGGTTATGCAATGCCGGGCTAATTGGGTTTAGGACAAGTGAGAGATTGTTGGAACTAGGTATCCTATAAACCCAATTATTGTATTTTTAATATTAATTAAATAGAATTATTTTATTTTTTTACAGTCTGATTATATTTTACGAGTCAAGTATACATGGCATTGTTTTCTAAAACATTCCATGAGATGGACGTCATCAAAAATATCATGTCTAGTTTGATACATATAGACTTAAATCAAATTAGTGATATGTTGTCAAAGTATGTTCATAGTCAATAATAAGTTTGGACAGCTTGTCTAATAACACTATAATACGATATTTTAGATGACTTGTCTTGGTCATGTGTATAGGGATCCAAAAATATTATATTGGCGTTGTCTATAAGATTTGAACTTTGAGTTGGACCATCTGAATTTTTTGTTTCTTAATTGTATCAGAAGAAATCAATTCTGTAAGACGATAACTCTAAATCCAGAAAATAGTTTGAACTCGTGCATGGATTGTTCTTTGTTTCAATGTGCTAAAGGATTAGGTTGCAATATGTGACTTAAATCTTATGTGCGTTGGGTAATGGCATAAAGTGTAGTGAGAACATGTATTTTACTTGGAACCTATATTCTCTTATAAGATAAAGATGTCCCCTTAATTGATTTGCAGACATACAAATAGATTCAAGAATCTTTGGTCAAGGTGTTCCATATGTTTAAAATTTAGAATTAGTATAGAAATTGTTTTTTGCATTAATGAATTATTACGGGCGAGTCGGGGACTACGGTGAAATATATGAGAAAAATAACTGTAGTAGTTGAAGTTAAATTTTCTCATGGATATCTAATAGAGGGGTAATTGTCACAATAGAAGTTCTTTGAGAATTATTGTATAATTATTTTTAATTCTAAAGTGTAGTAATATTTATTTAGAGGAATTAAATAATACTAAATGGTAATCAATGTTATCAAAGGATTGATAACTAGATTTAACCCATTTAGAACTAGAATTAAGTTGTTCCAGAAGTCTCTCTACAAGTCTCTAGAAGTACACCAGTCAAAATATTTAAAATGAATGTATGAGATGAATTTCTTGTTCATAAGATGAATAATTAATTTTGCTAAATACAGTTCATTAGATGAATAAGTTTATTTTACTAAATAATATTAATGAGATGAATTTAATGCATGCGGGAATTTATTTAAAAAAAAAGAAGACAAAAATCGCATACAAGGTTAGGATCCATGTTTTAATATTTTGGTTAATCTGTGACCACCACATGGAGGTTTAGATGCAACCACGGAGGAGGGGTGTGAATTTCTATCTATGCCTGATGGGCTTGGCCAATCGGTTGCTGACACGTGTATTTGTAATAAGCAAAAGCTGCGCGCGTTTTGTAGATTGATATGGCATTGTTTAACTGAATTTGAATAATGCGTTTTCACTATTTCTTTCATTAATCCTACAACGGTGTTTTAAAATAATTTTCCACTTGTTAGGTGCTATTATTTAAAATTTTCACAAAATAACTTTAGATAAAACGATTTATACAAGACACTCTAAGTAACAAATGATAATAACTTCAAGATAATAGATCTTGCCCCAATAGAACCAACTTAAACTAGACCATGACTGATTACAACACAAATCACTCAACAAACTTTGAATACAATTCTAGATTCAAGAAAACAAACGAATAAGTTAGGTTAGAAGTATACATCCCCTTGTGAATTTAAATCTCACCAAGATTTGCAAATAAGAGACTCAAAACATCTAGTAAGGCTCTGGATTCTGCAAGAGCAACAACGATCGGACCCCACCGACCACGAACCGAGCAACACCAGCCATGAACAAACCTTCACCAGTGCGAACAAAGCACCACGACCATGAAATCACTTTGAACCAAGGCTCGTGAGGCTAGAACCTTTGATTATTTTGGCTCAGAGGTTCGTATTTAGGGTTAGGGTTGCTATGAGAATCTTAGAGAAATAAAATCGCCAATGAGAAAGGGGAGAGGAGGAGGATGATCAGTTACTCTACCTCTCCAACCCTAAAAATAAGCATTTATAGCCCTCCGAGCTTCAATCTAGGTGAAACCCTAGACCTCATCACTGCTGTCGATTTAGAATCGATCTAACGGACACGACTTACCCACATAAAGCACAACGTGAGCCACGGATCTGGTCACACAAGTCGAAGTACGAACGGGTGAGATCGGGAGGGCAAAGCTTCTCGAAGGCGCCTAGCTGGGAAAACCCTAACGGGTCTCATTTTAGGGAAGAGAGGAGATAAGGGTGAAGAAATGAACAGCTGTACGCCCCTTTTTAAGCTTCACGGGAAGCAGGGTACAAAACGGGCAGCAAGTATAAGTCACGGGCAGCGATAGTACAACGATACAAACGGTAATTAGTACAACAAGGGGCAATTTGGACATTGCTCCATTATACCTAAATTCAAATTATCTCAAAGGCAAACCACAGCGTTTTGCATAACCCTAAACATTAAGTGACGCATTTTATACTTGCTTAATTTTTCAGCTTGTTTTAACTCGATTTAGAAAACTAATATTAAGACTGACTTAAGTCATATATTTACCAAACACAACAGACTCCACCTTGGTAAGTATATGACCAACAATTCACATTTATCATCACCCCGGGTTCCATTCCATTTGGACGAGTTTAACAAAACGTGTAAACTTCTCCAAAGGAAGACTTTTAGTCCCCCTATCAGTGGGGTTATCCTCGGCACAAATTTTCAGCAATTCCATCTGATTTTCTTCTATATTATCCATGATAAAATACTGTCTAACTGCTAAGTGTTTCGTTCTATCACGAAATACTGGGTTCTTACATAGGGCAATGGCAGATTGACTGTCTGAGTAGATTTTAGGTGACCCTAGGTCGAGTTTTATTTCATTTAATAAGCCGTTTAGCCATTTAGCTTCCTTAACTGCATCAGATATTGCTAGAAGTTTTGACTCAGTAGTAATTAAAGAGGTTAAAGTTTGTAACTTTGACCTCCAACTTATAGCTCCATCCATTAAGGTGAAGACATAGGCTGATGTAGATTGTCTCCTATCTAGGTCGCTGGCAAAATCAGAATTGACATAACCAGTCAAGTTAAGTTCATTTTGGTCCCTACCAAAAGTTAAGCCCAAATCTATTGACCCTTTAACATATCTTAGCAGCCATTTCACTCCATCCCAATGTACCTTACCGGGATTCGACATATAACGTGACAGTATACTCATAGGAAAAGTTAAGTCCGGCCTAGTACAGGTCATTGCGTACATTAATGACCCTATGGCAATAGCATTCGGTATTGTGCTCATTTTAAGCTTTTCTTGCTCAGTGTTAAGATATTGACTTGCTGAAAATTAGTACTGCGATGCTAAAGGTTGTTTCACAGGTTTTGACTCAAACATATTAAACCTTTTCAAGACCTCATTAAGATGACTTTGACTTAAATGGACTATTCCTTTAGACCTATTCCTGATGATATCAATACCTAATATTCTTTTAGCTACCCCCAAATCTTTCATATCAAAGAACCGTTTAACCGAGATTTCAAATCAGAAATCTGCTTTTGGAACCTGCTAGCTAACAACTTATCATCCACATATATCAGCAGAAAAATAGCATCAGAATAGTCAACGTCTTTAAAGTACAAGCATGAGTCATGAACAGTTCTACTAAAGCCATTATCAACCATGAATGTATGAAACCTCTTATACCACTATTTGGGTGACTGTTTTAGCCCATACAGTGATATTTTTCCGTCAAACAAACAAGCTCAGATTGCTCGGGTTCAACAAACCCCTCGGGTTAAGAGATGAGGATTTCTTCCTCAAGCTCTCCATGCAAAAATGCGGTGGTAACATCCATTTGATGCAGTGACATGTCATAGAAAGCAATTAAGCACATAATAACAGGAATAGTGGTATGTTTAACGATAGGACTAAAAATTTCATTGTAGTCTACCCCTTCTTTCTGCAAAAAGCCTTTGGCAACTAGTCTAGCCTTAAACCGGGGCAGACCTTCAGGAGTATCGGGTTCTTTAACCCTAAAAATTCATTTGGAACCTATAACCTTCCTACCCTTGGGCTTAGGAATCAAGACCCAAGTATTGTTCTTTCTCAGGCTCTCCATTTCAACTGTCATAGCATTCAGCCACTTAGCTGAATGCTTGCTATTAATGGCTTGACAGTAGGACAATGGCTCGGTCTCTACATAATCTAAAGCTGTGTTTAAAGCATAGGCTATACACTCAGCATAGCCGTATCTTTTGGGTGCTCTAGACTCTCTCCTAACTCTGTCCCTTGCCAATTGGTAGGTTTCTAAATCTTGAACTTCATTTTCAGGCCTATTAGGTTCAATTTCAGATCTGTTAGGCACAGTTACAGTAGCATTTCTGTCAATATTTTCAAAGTTATCGAGGTCATCTTCAAGTTCTTCTCTTAGGTTTAGAGGACTAGGTGGATTAACTTCAAATTCGTAGTAATCAGGATCAAATTCTCTAACAGTTGAACTATTGCTCGATTGTTCTTTAATGTAGGGCATCTCATCTTCATTGAAGATGACATCCCTACTTAATATTGCAATAGTTCAGTTTCCCTCCTTAATCCCCAGTCTAAAACCCTTTACACCCAAAGGATAGCCTAGAAAAATGCCTTTAACTACCCTAGGCTCCAATTTACCCTCCCTTTGGTGTGCAAAGGCTGAACACCCAAATACTCTAAGGTTGTCATAGCTAACGGTCTTACCGGTCCAGACACTCTCGGGAGTTTTTATCTTCGAAGCAGAGTTGGGGACCTATTAATTAGGTAGGCGGCTGTATTAACAGCCTCACCCAAGAACTATTTTGACAACCCGGCTGAGAACAGCTTACATCTCACCCTATCTAGAAGGGTCTGGTTCATACGTTCGGCCTCTCCACTTTGTTGGGGGGTTCCTCTTACAGTTTTATGTCGTTTAATACCGTTAACGTCACAGAACGTGTCAATGTTACGAATTAATAAATTTTACTTGTAATGCATTTTTATTTTTAGCATTAATTTTGATTAGAGTTTATATGATGTAACAACAATTAAAATTGCACTAGTTTAAATGGTTTTAGGCTCCTCCGTAGCACGTGTGTAGCACGTGACAGCCCCTGTGCAGAATTCAGTTAAAGTTTGTTACAATGCAGGGGATTTTTGCCGCTGTTGCTCCAACTAGGGTTTTTGATCTGAATTATTGTATAAATGGAGAGCTTATAGTGTAATTTTGATTTATCCAATGAAATGAAATCTTATTCCTAAGGGAATTCTCTATTTCTC
This sequence comes from Simmondsia chinensis, assembly GCA_018398585.1. Classification (NCBI taxonomy): domain Eukaryota; kingdom Viridiplantae; phylum Streptophyta; class Magnoliopsida; order Caryophyllales; family Simmondsiaceae; genus Simmondsia; species Simmondsia chinensis. The sequence continues at coordinate 27,867,770 of JAGTTD010000006.1, read as the reverse complement.
ATCTCCTTTCTCTATTTTCTCATCCCCTTTCCTTCTCTTCTCATCTCAAACTCTCTTCTACAAGGTTAGGTTTCTAAATTAATTTTGGGAAGCTAACAATTGGTATCAGAGCTGATTTTATCAATCATCAACTTTGATTCAGCTGTTAAAAAAAAAAATTTCGAAGCAAAAATGGCGGATGGAGTTCGGACAAGGTCAGGAGCTGGAGGAGCAAACGCAACTGGGTCCAATCTAGATTTCGTTGCTGCTGTCACCGGGAACCCCACGGTGGGACCTCAAAATGCTACTAAGGAAGATCTTCAAGCGATGCAACAAGGGTTTAATTAGAGAATGGACCAGATTTTGGCATTGTTGATGGACAAAGATGCTAATGATGTCAAGGTGCAAGACCGATTGCAACACAATGAGGAGAAACTTGAACACTTGCAAGAACAAGTTAAAAAACATGGTGAATCAAGTGTTGAGGCCATCCTCAAACCCACAAGTCAGATTCATCAAACAGTTGAGGTCGATCAGCAGCAACCGAGTGCGGAACCGCAGCAAAACAGCATGGACAGACCTCAAGAAGGAATGCACACCCGAGGTAAATCTCCTATGTTACGACCTCGTGTAGGACCATCCATTAACATTAGATCAGCTACAAATCAACCTATTTGACCTGAAATTAATATAGAAAATCACGATCGGGCATCCGGACCTGTTAATTACCGAACATATGCAGAAAATTCAGATCAGGACAATCGGCATTGTAGTTCGGTTATGAACCAAAATGCTGCACCCAACGTGTTTGATCATATGGATAGACCACCGGATCAATTATATCAGCATAGAATTGTGTCAAATGACAACACATCTGGGGGTAGAAGTGGCTCTTACAGGCAGCCAATGGTAGAAATCAATCCATTTGATGGAAAACAACCGGAATCTTGGCATAGGAGGTGTGATCGATAATTTTTATATTATAATATACCCGAGGAGGAGAAGCTCTAGCTAGCCGTAGTCCGTCTTCATGGTGATCATGAGTTTTGGTACTATAGTTTATTGAAAAGCAAACCACATCTTTCTTGGGGCCTTTTCGTAGAAGAGATGTGTGAACGGTATGGTGAAGGAGAATCAACAGATGTTGTGAATAACTTCAACAAGCTTGTCCAAACATCAAGTGCGAGAGAATACATGCTTAGGTTTGAGAATTTGAGAGAAAATTTGATGTCAGTTCTGGCCATTGCTCCCGAGGATGCCAAATCTTACTATGTTTCTTGTTTTGTGAGTGGCCTTAAGCCTAGGATCAAGAACAAGGCGAAGGCCATTGGTCCTAAGACTTTGTCAAGCACTTAAAACAAAGCAAAATTGATTGAAGCAACTTAAATCCCTTCATATGACAAGGGAAAGTATCAAACCAGCAGCAAACCGAGACCTGTGCAGCAGAAAAAGGGTCTCGGCAGTAAAAACAGTGACAGATTTTTAGCTAGACTTTGTTTTCGATGCAACCAACCGTATCAACCCGGGCATAGGTGCAAAGCACAAGCACTTATGTATGTAAAAGGGAACCAAGTCCCTACTAAAAATGAAGGTGACAGTGCCGAGTCAGAGGCTGAATTAGAAGAGACCGAATGCAATTTACAGGGCAACTCAAGTGATGACGAGGTCGAGATCTCCATGAAGGCTCTAACCGGAAGTGGGGCTCATAACACAATCAAAATCAAGGGACGGGCTGGAAAACACTCCATTATTATCCTCATTGATAGTGGAAGCACTCACAGTTTCATTGACCCGAAGTTGATTAAGAAGGTCAAGCACAAAGTGACGAAAACTCACCCTTTGGTAGTCATGGTAGCTGATGGGAACTCCCTGACAACACAAAACAAGTGCATAGCCTTACCTTGGTCTATGCAAGGCCATCATTTCACCTTCGATTTCCGAGTGATTCCCTTGGGTGGTTGCGACATGGTGCTCGGAGTAGATTGGATGAGGACCTTCAACCCGGTTGTCTTTGATTTCGATAAAATGATCGTGGCTTTTGAAGTTCAGGGCAACAAGTTGTCTTTGCAAGGCATATCCGAGGAAGCTCAGCTCAAATTAATCGAGGCAAAGGATGTGCAAGGTGGAATTAAGAAGAAGGCGATACAATGGATCGGTCACTTATTCATGGTGAGCTCGGTTATGCAGCAACCTATTCATCCTCCTGCTGTTTAGACCTTAATTGACGAGTTCGGGGACATCTTTGAAGAGCCTAAGGGTCTCCCTCCTCAAAGGAGTGTGGACCACGCCATACCTTTACGAGGAAATGCCGACCCGTTCAAAATTAGGCCATATCAGTATCCCCATGGCCAAAAAGCCGAGATAGAGAGGCAAGTGGAGGAGTTGCTTCGGTTGAGCTTCATTAGACCAAGCTAAAGTCCTTTTGCTTCACCTGTGATCCTTGTAAAGAAGAAGGATGGGCCAGCCCGTATGTGCATCGATTACCGCCGTTTGAATACACTAACCGTGAAAGACAAATTTCCGATACCGGTCATAGATGACTTGCTTGATGAGCTTCATGGGGCGTGCTTCTTTTCCAAGTTGGACTTAAGGCAAGGATATCATCAGATCCGAGTTCTCAAATCAGATATTTACAAGACCGCTTTTCAAACTCATCATGGCCATTTCGAGTTCGTCGTTATGCCTTTTGGTCTAACAAATGCTCCGGCCGCTTTCCAAGAGGCTATGAATGACATCTTCAAGCCTTATTTAAGGAAGTCAGTGCTGGTATTCTTCAATGGCATACTGATCCACAGTCCCACATATGAAGCTCACCTCACACACCTTCGACAAGTATTCATCTTGATGCGACAACACCGGTTTTTTGCAAAATTGTCCAAGTGCTCGTTTGCTCAAAAGAAGCTTGAATATTTGGGTCATATCATCTCATCAGAGGGCGTAGCTACCTATCCTAACAAGATCTGAGCAATGCAAGAATGGTCAACCCCGATCACCTTGAAGCAATTGAGAGGATTCTTGAGATTGACCGGATATTATCGAAAATTCATTAAAGGTTATGGTTCCATTGCCAAACCTTTAATGGAGCTCTTGAAGAAGGATTCTTTTGGGTGGAACGAGAAGTCTCAGGCTACTTTTGAAGCTCTCAAAGCCGCCATGTGTGCAGCACCGGTTTTGATAATGCCGAATTTCATCAAAGGCTTCGTTTTAGAGACCAATGCAAGTGATACTGGTATTGGGGCTGTTCTCTCTCAAAAAGGAAGGCCCATCGCATATCTGAGCCAAGCTCTAAGCCCCAAACATCAGGCGATGTCGACTTACGAAAAGGAATACCTCGCCATTCTCTTAGCCGTGGAGAAATGGAGGCATTATTTGGAGGGTCATAAATTCACCATTCGGACGGATCACCAAAGCCTCAAATATCTCCTTGAACAGAAGATCGTGTCAAGAATTCAAAAGAAAGGCTTAATGAAAATGTTAGGCCTTGATTACGATATCAAGTATAGAAGTGGCAAAGAAAACGCAGCTGCAGATGCACTGTCAAGGCGTTTTGAGGACGCTGTTTTAGGCACATGCTCAGCCATTTCAGTGGTAGTTCCTTCTTGGGTCGAAGAGCTACACAAGTACTATGAGGGGGATCCATTTGCTCGTGAAAAGGTGGTTGCTGCAGCGCTCCAGACCGACGCGAAAATTGCTGCAGATCACGGCAACCCGACAGTGCAGAATGGTCTACTGCGTGTTCAGGGCAAACTGTATATTGGTGCTGCTACCAACTTGAGAAAACAGGTCATCCGAGCTTCACACAACGCTGCTTAGGGAGGTCACGAGGGCGTGGAAGGCACCTATCAATGAATTAAAGCTTATTTCACGTTGCCGAGCATGAAAAAGGATGTAAGCGACTATGTGAAATCTTGTGAAGTTTGCCAACAAACAAAATTGGGAGATAACCTCTTCCTATTCTGGACGGTGCTTGGGTTCACATTAGTATGGATTTCATTGAGGGGCTACCGAAATCCGAAGGCAAGGAGGTCATATGGGTCGTGGTGGATCGCTTCACCAAATATAGTCATTTTTTGCTCTTACTCGACCAGTTACTGCGGAGAAGTTGGCAAAGCTTTTCCTCGACAACATCTACAAGCTACATGGATTGCCCCAATCCATCGTATCGGACCGGGACAAAATCTTCACAAGCAACTTTTGGAGGGAATTGTTCAAGCTGATGGGAACCACGTTGGCTCTTAGTTCTTCCTACCATCCTCAAACGGATGAGCAAACTGAAAGAGTAAACCAATGTGTGGAGCAATATCTCCGGAGCATGGTTTTCTCGAAACCCAAGGAGTGGAACCGTTGGCTTTCCTTAGCCGAATTTTGGTTCAACAAGCATTTCCACACAACCATTGGCATTACACCCTTCCGAGCATTGTATGGATACTCTCCACCTTCTCCTATGCTGATCCGATAGCCCAAACGCACTGATTTAGCAGCAACACAGCTTGTGCAGTAGAGGAGACAGATCTTGCAATTGCTTAAGGACAATCTCTAACAAGCTCGGGCCCGTATGAAGCATTATGCGGATAAGAGGAGAGTAGACGAACTATGACATCGGGGACATGGTCTACCTCAAACTACAACCCTATAGACAATCAACTGTGGCTATTCGATGCAACGTCAAGTTGTGTGCTCGTTACTTCGGTCCTTACAAAATTCTGGAAAAAATTGGCAATGTGGCGTACAAGCTCGACTTACCTTCACATTCTTACATTCACCCCGTGTTTCATGTGTCCCTTCTTAAAATACAGGTTAAGAGAAATGCCGATACGAGCCAAAACCCACCCATAGCTGAAGCAAATGGCGTTTTACTGCAGCAACCAAGCTCTGTCAAGTCTGAACGGGTGCTGTAGCCGAACAACCAGAAGATTCTCCAAGTCCAAGTCACTTGGAGCAACTTAAATGAGCACTTTACAACATGGGAGGACTAAAAATTCTTGAAGAGCCTTTTCCCGAGCTTCACTTCTTGAGGACAAGAAGCTTTTCAAGACGGAGGGATTGTTACGGATTAATAAATTTTACTTGTAATGCATTTTTATTTTTAGTATTACTTTTGATTAGAGTTTATATGATGTAACAACAATTAAAATTGCACTAGCTTAAATGGTTTTAGGTTCCTCCGCAGCACGTGTGCAGCACGTGACAGCCCCTATGCAGAATTCAGTTAAAGTTTGTTACAATGCAGGGGATTTTTGCTGCTGTTGCTCCAGCTAGGGTTTTTGATCTCAATTATTGTATAAATGGAGAGCTTTTAGTGTAATTTTGATTTATCCAATGAAATGAAATCTTATTTCTAAGGGAATTCTCTATTTCTTATCTCCTTTCTCTATTTTCTCATCCCCTTCCCTTCTTTTCTCATCTCAAACTCTCTTCTACAAGGTTAGGTTTCCAAATTAATTTTGGGAAGCTAACAGTCAAATTCAGAGTTCACAAATTCTAGTCCATTGTCAGTTCTTATGACTTTCAGTTTCTTTCTTGTTTGATTCTCAGTTAACGTTTTCCACTTAACAAAAGTATCATATGCATCGTTTTTGTTTTTAAATAGAAACACCCATACTTTTCTTGAGAAATCATCAACTATAGACAAGAAATAATGAGCTCCATCCATTGTGGGAAGCCTTGAGGGTCCCCATAAGTCACTGTGAACATAATCAACAATGCCTTGGGTAGTATGTGAACCTTCACTAAATGCAATCCTATGATTCTTACCATATATGCAATGATCATAGAATTCAAGTTGTGTCACAAAATCAGCACCAAAACATCCCTATTTTTGGAGCTCTATAAGTCCTCTCTCACATATGTGTCCTAACCTCCTATTCCATAGGTTGGTCGTGTCTTTAGGGTCGATCTTGAACACGTTTCCCTCCCCAGAAACTACCTCTCCCTTAAGGACATACAATTCCTTCTTAATCTCTCCCTTAATCACAACAAGGGCACCTCGCAGGACTTTCATCTCCCCTACACGCTTTTAAGGTCAGTCCACTAAGATCAAGTTGTCCTAAGGATATAAGGTTTCTTTTTAGTTCTGGTACATGTCTAACACCCTCTAGGTTAAAGATCATGCCATCAAACATTCTAACCATAAAAATTCCGACACCTACCACCTTGCAAGCATAGTCATTACCTAACATAACCTTTCCTCCATTAACAGACACATAATAAGTGAAATAGGATTTATCAAATGTTATGTGAAAGCTTCAGCCAGAATCAAGCACCCACTCATGAAAAGTAAAGTCAGTGGAAGCAACCAGTACTTCTCCACATTTGTTATTTTCAGCAGTATAATCAGCCCTAGCATGGTTCTTATTTTCAGGGCAAATGCTTCTATAGTAGCCATATTTACCACACTCATTGCATTTGACGTTAAATAGGTCTTTTCTACCTCTGGACCTGGATCTTGAATGATTCTTACCTCTTCTTTTATAGTTATCTTTTGTTTTAGTTCTTCCTCATACGTTTAAGCTCTCACCGTGATTGCCACTATTACTAGTATAGTATTTTCCCTTTTTCTTTAGTTCTACCACTTTAGATCTTAGGGCATCCTCTACTTCTGCCAATGATATGGTCTTTCTACCATATCTTAAGGTTTCTTTAAGAGATTTTAGGTACTTAGAAAACGATCCTAAGAGTATTATAACCTGAGTCTCATCAGTTATTTCTACTTTTATTGTGTCCAGGTCAGCTAAAACTCTATAAACATCCATATTGTCCTCTATATTTTTGTTATCGTCCCTTCTAAAGCAGTAAAATCTTTCCATGTATAGTACTAGATTAGCTAAGGATTTAGTAGCATACAGTTGTTCTAACTTTTTCCAGACACCTAGAGCACTTTTTTCAGTCGATACTTTTGTTAGAACTGAGTTACTTAAACAGAGTAAGATATTACCGTGAGCAACCTTATCCATGTTGGCTTTGTCTGACAGTCTGTGACCTTCTGGTAGAACTTTATCTTCCAGAAGTGTGGAACTTATGCCAAGGGCCATAAGCAGTGCTTGGAACTTGACTTTGCACAGCTCGAAATCGTTCTTACCCATAAATTTCTCTATATTGTGTTTAGCTGAAGCCATTTTGTATTAAAACTGTGCTTAACCAGCTCTAATACCACTGGTTAGGCGCTATAATTCAAAACTTTCACAAAATAACTTCAAATAAAATGATTTATACGAGACACTCTAAGTAACAAACAATAATAACTCTAAGATCTCATATCTTGCCCCAATAGAACAAACTTAAACTAGACCAGGAATGATTACAACACAAATCACTCAACAAACCTCGAATACAACTCTGGATTCAAGAAAACAAACGAACAAGTTAGTTTAGAAGTATACCTCCCCTTGTGAACTTAAATCTATCCAAGATTTGCAAGTAAGAGACTCAAAACATCCAGTAAGGCTAGGAATTCTGTAAAAGCGGCAACGTCCAGACCCCACCGACCACGAACCGAGCAACACCAGCCATGAACAAACTTCCACCAGCCCGAACAAACCTCCACTAGCCCGAACAAAGCACCACGACCACTAAATCACTTCAAACCAAGGCTCACGACCTTTGATTATTTTGGCTCAGAGGTTCGTATTTAGGTTTAGGGTTGCTATGAGAGCCTTAGAGAGATAAAATCGCCAGAGAGAAAGGGGAGAGGAGGAGAATGATCAGTTGCTCTACCTCTCCAACCCTAAAACTAAGCATTTATAGCCCTCCAAGCTTCAATCCAGGTGAAACCCTAGACCTCATCACTGCCATTGATTTAGAATCGATCTAACGGACATGACTTACCCGCATAAAGCACAACGTGAGCCACGGATCTGGTGACACGCGTCGAAGTACGAATGGGTGAGATCGGGAGGGCGAAGCTTCTCGAAGGTGCCTCACTGGGAAAACCCTAATGGGTCTCATTTTGGGGAAGAAAGGAGATAAGGGTGAAGAAATGAACAGCTGTACACCCCTTTTTGAGCTTCACGGGCAGCAGGTACAAGTCTCGGGCAGCAATCGGGTAATGATTGTACAACGGTACAAAAGGTAATTAGTACAACAAGTAACCAGCAATTTGGACATTGCTCCAATATACCTAAATTCAAATTATTTCAAAGGCAAAACACAGCGTTTTGCATAATCCCTAAACATTAAGTAACGCATTTTATGCTTACTTAATTTTTCAGCTTGTTTTAACTCAATTTAGAAAACTAATATTTATGACTGATCTAAGTCATATATTTAACAAACACGACACTACCCAAGGCCTACTATAAATAGGGACCTTGAGGACTCGATTTAGGAACTTAATAATTCTCGAAAGTATTTGATTTTTTAGAAAATTAAAAGGAGGAATTTCTCGTTGAATTTCTTTCTAGTAAATATTTTTGGAGCCCACACTCTGGGTGTCAAGGGGGTCATTGCGGAGAATATTTCGCGGTCTCAATGATTTCTCCTGAGAGACAATTGTGGTCTATAATTCAGGTACTTCTAATCGCTTTTCTTTTAAGCTTCCTTTATTTGTCACAATTTTATTTATGCTTTTAATTTGACGTCTATTATGTTTAGATATTCTATGTCGTTATGTATATATTAGAATAGAGGTCCCTATATTTAAATTATGTCGTTATGTATATATTAGAATAGAGGCCCTTGGATTTAAAATTATAAATTTTAAAATTGTTTCTGCTGCACCTTATATTGCTAATTCAGGAAAATTTTAGTTTTAGAAATTAAATTTTCCCAACAGAAATAAGGTTGGGTACAAAGTAGATGGCATATCCTATTGTGGAACTTTGTGTGTCCGGGCATCCTACCCAATTAGCATCGGTGAAGCCAGTGATGATGGATGGGGTGCTTGAGAGAATGGAAGCTGTGGTTTAGTGTGCTTTTGAGATACCAAAATATGTGCTTTACAACCTACCAATGGCTAGTACGAGGAGCATGCATGAACTATTGAGTTTAACTGCATAGCAGATATCTGGGCTAGTCATGGTCAGGTACTATAGGGCCCCTACGACACTTTGATATTTGGTTGGGTCTGTCTACTAGCGACAATTGTGCTCGATTTGGTAGGGGTGTTTTGAATGGTTGGGCTTTGTGAGTGTTTTGTTTGGTTAGGAGATCCATTGCGTATTTGTGTAGGGACAGAAAGAGGCTAGAGCAGTCTCATTTACCCTCAATACCGAGGTCTTTCATTGAAAACTATTGAGAGAGCGAATGGAGGAGGTGCTTCAGCTGGACGTGGTTAGTGCTTTTGAGGATGATGTCATCAACATAGAGGAGGAAGCAAGTGAGGTGAGTTTTGGTCTTATGAATGAACAGAGATAGGTCAGTAAAACAACAAATGAAGCCTAAGCTATGGAGAAGTGCAGTGAAATCTTAGAACCAGGCATCTGGTGCTTATTTGAGACCATATAACGCTTTCCTTAGGTGAAATACATGGTTAGGATATTTGGGATGTATGAATCCTTGAGGCTGTTTCATGTAAACCTTTTACTATAAGTAACGATGTAGGAAAACATTTTTGACATTAAGCTGGTGAATTAGCCAGTTGTGTGTCATAGCCAAGGAAAGTATGAAGCGAATGGTGATTGGTTTAAAAACAGGGTTGGACGTTGCTTTGTAGTCAATATCTTTATGTTGGTGAAAGCCTTAAGCTACAAGACTTGCTTTAAATCGTTTGACCGAACCATTGGCTTTGTAGTGAACTCGGTATTTTCATGTGCTTTCCACTAGGTTTTTGGTTGGATCGAGGGGACCCAGGTCCCAAGTGTATTTTTGATGAGTGCATTGAACTCATCCACCATGGCTTCTTGCCATTTAGGGTTTTTCACTTCCTATGAGTAACTGGTGGATTCTTGGACAATAGTGATTATGGATAGCGAGAGTGGGTAATTAGGCTTACGTATTCCAGATTTGAGTAGGATTTGCATCAGGTGTGCTTTTGTGATAGGAGGTTCACTGGTGGTGTTTGGGTCTAGTTCAGTGTCGTATGGTAGGGTGCGAGGGAGAGTGGTGATTGGTGGTTGTGGTTCGGTGTTCCGATCGGTGGGGAGGTTAGGATCTGGTGTTCTAGTTGAGATGTTGACCAGTTTTGATGGATTGGTGTAAGCAGCAGTGGATCGAGCATTCGTTGTGGGTTTTTCTAGGTCGTGGTCGAGGGAAAAGGGGGAAGGTAGGTGGATGGAGTTTGGCCATTGTGTGATACTCTGGATACTGACAAAAGGTGGTGTGGTGGTCGGTGGCCAATTGCCACGGCCATCGGTGGATATGTTGTGCACCGTGGATTGCTTTGGCAATGTTGTCTTAGGATGAGTGAGTTGTATTATTATAGGAAGTGAGTTTTTAGCATCAAAGTTAGGTGAAGTTGATTTTGTTAAGTCATTGTAGGGAAAACCCATTTCACCAAAGACTACGTGTCGACTAATGTAAATGCATTTTTTTTAGGTTCAAGGCCATGATATTCCTTATACCATGCAACATATCCAAGAAAAATGCAAGCTATTGATCTAGGTGTAAGTTTATGAGGGTCACGGGGTGTGAGGTTTGGGTAACATGCACACACAAAAATGAAAAAACAATTGTAGTCAGGGGTTTTTGAAAAGGTTTTTCAAAAAGGAAGATGTTAGATAAAATTGGAGTTGGACAAAGATTTATAGTGAAATAAGAGAGGCAGAAGGCATCATCCCAAAATTCAAAAGGAAATTTTGATGCTTGCATTCCGTCACTCTATTTTATTGTGGGGTATCAGGACAGGATAAGCGGAAGTGAATCCAACATCTCAGCATAGAAAATTCCTGCGATGGTGATCGAATTCACCTCCACATTGATTTTCAACTAAAGTTTTAAAAGTTAAGAAGATTTCAAAAACATCTTTTTTGTACTGCATCAGGTATAGCCATGTGAATTGTGAAAAGCCGTTAATAAATAACATGCAATATTTGTAGGTTGAGTTTGAAAACGAGGGTGATTTCCATACATTGGAGTGCATAAGTTGAAGTGGGGATGTGGTATCATGCATTACACATTCGATTGGTAGTCGACGAGATTGACCTAAACAATATGATTTACATTTATTCTAAGGTTTAACATTATGAAAAAAAAATTTGCACTTACATAAAATCGCAAAACATTGCTTCCTAGAATACTTAATCTTTGATGCCACAATTCTCCAAGTTTAATTGACTCGTGCAACTAGTCCAATGTCATGGGGAAAGAAGTTATAAAGGGACTGCTACTGGGTACTCGTAGAAGCAGCACTCCTTTAGCCTTGCCGTTGTCATAGAAAAAAGTTGGTCAAATTTAGTAGTGTAGTTATTATCTTGGCAAACTTTTTAAATTGACAAGAGGTTGTGAGTTAGTTATGGGACAAGCATGACATTGGGTAGTGTTAGGGGGTGTGTTTGTGTAGATATAGTGGGACTTCATATGCGTAATAGGTAGTGAATCATCGTTCTTACGAGAACACGTTTTGGACAAAAATAAGGACAAATGTTATGAAGGATTCCTGGATTCGGCATCATATGGCTTCAGGCGCTGGAGTCTAGATGGTAGTTGTAGTCTTGCGGTTCCCCAAAATCATTCCCGTAAAGGATTTAGCAGGGCTAGGGAAGGAGTTGTTGTTGTAGCGATGAGGGCAAGAAAGTGTAGCATGGCTAGTTTGGGAGCTGATTTGGCAAGTTTGAGGGCTACGTCCGAGCACTCCTGCGTTAGGGTTGAAAGGTGGCATTCTTACAAATATAGCCAAAGGGTGTGACAAATAGGGACTGCCACCAACCTCAATATTAACCAACCCAGAGAGATGCTGCTGCGGCGGGTGATCTTGTTGGTCGCTCTGCCCCCCTCGACGCACTAAACTAATTTGACTGCGCTCGTGGCCTTGTCTTCAACGACCTTGTTAGTGCCCCTGCTATCTGTGTCCTGTAGCTACTAGGGGATGGGCTCGGTCTAAGTTGGGGTGACCAGTGTATCAAGTAACATCATCTTCTTTTTTAAATAGTGTAGTTTTAGTTCTTCAAACAAATATTGTTTTGAGGATTGCCTTATGAATATGGTAGAGGGAGCATAGTCTCAAGGTAAGCCAAATAGGTAAACCAAAGCGTGCAAAGTGAGTGAGTTCTCTGTTAGATATTGGTCAGTCAATGGCAGCAAGGTCATCCACTATCAAGTTTAATTCGGAAAGATAATGTCCATTGTTTTGCCATCTTTGCTATGGGTGGTAAGCTGGGTTAGGAGGACAAACTCTTTAGTCATAGTGATCTCGAAAATGCTTTGCTAGGGCATCCCACGTGGCTTTTGAAGCAAGGTGTCGGACAACGTCATTTAATAGGGAGCGGGAGAAGGTAGTATTGATGCAGGATTTGAGACTTTGACCCGTGCCAACTCATATTATGTATTCTGGGTTAGAATAGATCGACAAATCAGTATGTGTTATTTGGGCAGGTCGACAGGGATAACTACCATTAATGAAATTTATTAGTTTCAAGTTTTATTGTTACGATGTTTGTAATACTTGATAGGGAGAGTAAAAGAGGGGGAGGGGGGATGTATAACATATTAATTAAATTGATTTATAGATGTAGGGTTAGTGTTTATGGTACCTAAGGGGGAAAGGAAGAAGGTGCCACCACCAAGCCTAGGGGAGGAGAAGGTAGGGCTATAGCAGAGTAGGGGAGGCCGCTAAGGAGTCCTGTGTCGGCACCGCCAACAATGATGGAGGGAGAGCCGAGCATGGTGGGGAAGAAATTGAGAGTGGGAGAGGGGAAGAGATGTTGGGAACATATTTTAAAAATTCTTCCCAATTGAATAGAGCGGGTGCAATGGAAAATGGATTTCGAATTCATAGTTTTAGATCTAAAGCCCTTACTTAATTAAACTATTTAATTATATCTAGATCTTACTCTAGTAGATTTATGATATCAAAAACAAAAAATATCGACAAAATAAGTATAAATATAGTATATAAAATAAATGAAATAAAGGAAAGTAAATTAAATCTTAAATACTTAATTTAGACTTACCTAAAATGCGAAGCCAAAATCTGACTTGAAAATCTAAAATTAGAAGAAAAATATCTTGGCATCTCAAGGTCTTGTTCGCAATGACCTCTTCTAGCATCGGGAGTGTGAGCTCCCAAAATATTTACTGGAAGAAATTTCAAAGAGAAATTCCTCCTTTTTAATTTTTCGAAAAATCATATATTTCAGAGAATTTTCAATTGCTAAATCGAACCCTGAAGGCTCCTATTTATAATAGGTCATAGGATACAAAAAGTTTTACTTTTTTGATGCGGGATTCAAAAAAAACGTAACGTGCCTTTTAAAAACAACTGAAACGATGTCGTATAGCATGGAAAACAGTACACGCATACATCAGTCAACAATGTGGCGCGTGCGAAACTGCATGCGGGTAAGTGACGTGGATGCACATCCTAGCCTCCCTTAGACACGAGTCGGAAATCAGTTGGCCCAACACTGATGCACTGGATAGTGACCCTTGTACAACACACATTGAAATGTGTTTTTCCATTTTTTTTAAAAATCCCACATGTGTAAATTCATCTTATTCATATTGTTTAGTAAAATTAATTTATTTATCTTATAAATAAATAATTCATCTCATGAATTATGTTCAGCAAAATTAATTTATTCGTCTTATTAACAAATAATAATCATCTCATGAATTCATTTCAAATATTTTCATAACAGTGTTTAAGATGAGACTTGCTAAGTGACCTCAAGAACAATTTAATTCTATCTCCAAATGGGTCAAATATAATTATCATCTTATAATAAAGATTGATTACCATTTAATAAAACTTAATTCCACTATATAAGTTTTACTGCACTCTAAATTTAAATATATTCATTCAAGAATTTCCCAAATGAATATTATTATGATAATCAATCTCTTTATTAAATATCTGTGAATAAAAGCAACTTTAACTATTCTCATTACTTTTCTCACATCTTTCGCCGTAGTTCCCGACTCGCCCTTCTTTAACAATTCAATTATACAGAAACAATTTCCGTATTAATTCCAAATGTTAAAGAAATGGAATACTTTAGCCAAAGATTCTAGAATCTGTTCGTAAATTTGGGAATCAACTAAGAGGGCATCTTTATCTCGTTAGAGGCTATGGATTCCACATAAAACAATTGTTCCCACTACACTTCATGTCGTTACCCTACACAAGTAAGAATCAAGTAAACGAACTTTGACTAATCCTTTTGGCATATCAAATCAACGAACAATTTATGCACGAGTTTGAACTATTTCTTGGATTTAGAGTTATTATCTAACAGAATTAATTATTTTTGATAGTAGTTAAGAAACAAATAATTCAGTCTTATTGACAATATCAACATAATACTTAGATGCCTATCAACATGACCAAGACAAGTCATCAAAAGTACCATACTATAGTCCTATCAAATAAGTTGTCCAAACCAATCACCGACTATGAACATACTTTGACAACATATCACTAGTTTAGTCTAAGTCTATCTATGGTTCAATCTCATTGACCACTGGAACCAAACCCAACATATCATCTTAGACTATGTCTATCTCATGGAACGTTTTAGAAAATAATCACACGCATGTTTGACTCTTAAAGTATAATCAGACAATAAATAAATAAAAAAATTTCATTTATTTAATATTTAAAACTAACTAATTAGGTTTTCCAGTGCACCAATTACAACAATCTTCCACATGTCCTAAACCGAATTAGCCTTGCATTGGGTAACTATTCCCTAGGGGTCTATCAACTCTTTGACTATAAACTTTAACCAATACTGATCTATCACTATCTCATTCTTTTGCTCACAAGCTTTCATTTTTTTAAGAATTTTCTTAGTTAAGTAATCTACTCAACAACTTCATAGTTGTCAAGTGCCCGATTTCCATAGTACAGTAAGTAATACAAGACTGCTTCACTCTTCACCCTCTAATGACTCCCGGTTAAACACGGATTTCTGACGTCAAACCTCTAAAATCACTCTTAAAGCAAACAACCCATGATAAACTCAACATCTTTTCCTAGAATCTCGATAAAACTTGACCCTAAGGATATAGTGTGCTCATCTAGGCTCTTTCATTTTAAATTAACTGGACAATTAAAAAAATCTTAAGAAACATGATGATTCTACTCCATTCTAAATGAGCATAATGCCACCATTATACACAAGACCTTTAAAGTCACCACTTTCTAGTTATGTCACATGTGTAGCCACGGTTCACTAACCACTAATTCAAATATCTAAGACTTGAAAGACGTCATCAAATCTATTATGAGCAAGATACTTATTAAAATCTACAGATATACTTCCTCAATTTGCATACTATGCTCCTGAGTCTTTGCAATAAACTTGTCTGTATCATATACATGACTTTCCAAGATAGCCATTTAGAAAATATCGTCTTGACTTCCATTTTTCATATCTCATCATATGAAATACAACGGATGAGAGTATCTTTATGGACTTAAGTATGATATCCAACTAGAAGGTTTCATCAAAGATGATTCCTTCCATTAAAATATAACCCACTGCCATCAATCTAGCCTTGAAGGTCTCTACCTCCTCATCCATTGAACTCTTTATTCTTGTAGATCTATTCAGTTCCAATCTAATGGACTTAATGTCTCTTCATGCCTCTACAAGTTCCTACTCTTATTTAAAATACAATCACTTTAACTTAACTTTTATTGCCCTGACCCATTGGTCTTCATCTTTATAATGAAGAGTTTCATTATAGTCTAAAGGATCCGATTCATCATCATGCTTAACCGTTAAGACTGAAGACGTGAATCCATCAAGTGACCCTAACCATCCTCCCACTACACCAAAGCTTTCATGTACTTAGTGTGACAATAACCTAGTTGAAGATATATCCAATAAATCATCTACACTATAAGATGTATCTAGCTATAGAGACATAGTATCTCATACTGTCAGTCTATCCAACATAAGTTATTTGCTATACTTTTAGAACACTTTCTAAAACCGCTTAAATAACAAACCTTTTGATATGTATATATGACTCATCATATGAATCTTACCATATTCAATAAAACATTATTGATCATTTCTACAACTTTTAGTAATAAAAAAAAGTAAGCATTCTCCTGAAACCACCACTTCAATCTAATCAAAGTGACTCGATATAATTACCTAACTGATCCCAACTTTAGTCTTTAATTCTTTGAACTTTTCACAGGATTTAAGACTTCAATCTTCATAGGTATATCCATATATTAACTTACCGAGTAGTCGCTCATAAACATTTTGTGGAATACTCATCACTTCCCATCTCTTAAACTTTTAGCAGTCCATAAACATTTTATGAACAAATACTAGCAGCTTATTGACTCTACTTCCTTTACTCGTAAAGGCTCTTTCAGTCACTATTAATTCGAACACGGTTCATATACCGGTTATCATTTTGGTACTTAATGATCACATAAGACATATCAAACCAGTTTTTGAATTGTACTAAATTAATCTGACCTAATATTAAGTGCCACTTAAAAGCTATATGGTTTCCAGACATTTTTTTTTATATGGTCACACGGCTTAACTTGTATTAGACTAATCAATCTCCATTAACATAGTTTTGATTAAAATAAATCAACTATCTAGCATTGTACCATTTCAATAAACAACTTATTTTCTTAACTACTAGTCTATTTTTCTGAAAAATTATGGAAAAACTATTTCAAAATAAATAGTGGATAGAAATCAAATTTCTAAAGTACATTGAGATAGTACTCAAATACAAAACTACATTCTTTGAGTTAAACTACTATCTTTTGATGCCATTACTGAAAACCCATTCATAAGAATACTAGTGAACTACCTAGTAGTCATAAATAGAGGAGACAAGGTATCAAATACCCTATCATGTTGGCTTTCGGTCTTGGCAACAATAGTATCAAAGTGGCTATTCAATTCCTTTTAAATACTAACATCTAGTGTTTTTATAAAAAGACAAAACTATTTTGACTCATGTTTTATTTTACCCTCTTGAAGTTTCTAACTACTGAGATAGATGTTTATAGTAAGTGAATTCTTCCCCTAGTTTTCACAACATATTTTCGCTTAAACTGTACTTTCATCAGTTCAGACAATGCGCAATCCCTATTACTCGATGTATCTAGTCTAAAATGATTGAAATACCTTGATAAGCAAGTCAGGATCAAATCCTATTGAGATTGGCTATCAATAATTGCTTCAAGAATTCCAGTTCAATTAAATGAGCCATTATTATATGACGCTCTCTTGACTGAACTTTCCTAACGCAATCTTGGGCCTATTATCTTTCTCATTAGTTGTTCTCATGCTACTAGTTCTCTAACCAAATACTTCTTTCAAATATCTGTTCATCTCTACTATAACAGAATTTTGAAGTATCCAATACTAGAACGCATTCAACATATAATGTCCAAATGTTGCAACTGACTAAGTCTTTAGTCTAGTCTAATGTTCCCAACGTTCTTTTCAACTTAGTAGATAAACTAACGGTAAACTAGAAAACTCTGAGCAGCTATTAGTGCTCCACATGTACTAAGACATACTAAATTTCAGTGGCCATAAAAGAATAGACAAGTAACATGCATTGCAGTATTTATCACAATGCATAAGATAACAACCGGTTTGAAATCAAAACCGTGAATGAGTCATGTAACATACAGGATTACTTTTCTTACTTTTAGCAAACAATCAAAGTTCGAAGTTTACAATTCGACACTTACATGTTTGGAGTGGTGACCCAACCCGACTACCCAAATCTACGCATCAGCTAGGCCAAATTGAGATATCAAAAGGGTGAGAATATTTCTGAATAAATATGTTTTCTTGTAATCTCTTTACTAAACATATTTAAAACACCACATTTTCCCTCAGTCTCTAAGGTCCTACAATAGAGTTCTTCAGGGATAGAGCCTAATTGAGTGTACAACACGACCTCGATATCGATACAAGTCCATGGAGTGCTCCATGTCGACGTGGTTGCACCCGCTTTTCTCGCACTTTAGTCTATTCTTAGAGATCTGACCTTGTATTCTGTAAATGAACGTTCTCCTCAGAGAGTCGCTTCATCTACTATATACTGCAAGACCGGTAATAGAGGCCATGAGCATTCACTTAGAAGTTCGTTCCCACTTGGTATTTTGAGTCTTGTGAACTTCTATAATGACTTTAGTAAACAAACAAAGTATGGAATAAAACAAGACATTCTCCGTATGTGTGCAATAATAAGCTAACCAATCTATGCTTTACTTAATGGTAGAAGGGCCAACGAATTATTAGTCTTCTCAGTTTTTGTTTTCTAAACATAATCAACTCACCGTTTCTTCATTGGTCTCTAAGATAATATCATAATGCTCCCTAGGAGGCTAATATACTATCCTAGTCAAGTGTATACCATTACCTAGACATTAGTATAAGTAAACAAGATACTCCATGTCAGCGTGATCACATATGTGTTCCTGTATCTTTATCTATCATTAAAATGTCTAACCATGTATTCTGTGAACAAATGCCCTCCTCAAGGAGTAGCACCTGTCCACTAGACTATTAGATTCATAATGGAGACCTTAAGGAATCAACTCCTAATCCTCGCTCCCACCTAAAATTTACGATGGCGGTTCTTTCTTTTAAAATTGATTATCTCATAATCAATATCAGAATCTCATTCTAAATTTTTATTTAACCATTAAAAAAAACCCTAATCCAATTAGGTTCCTTCAATTATCCAATATATGTAATCTAATCTCATTAGCTACATTAGGAGAATTTTCCTTTCAAATAATTCATCTATTGAATTATCTAATCATATTAGGGGGAATGCCTTTCTTCACCAAAACCCTCCATATGACCTCTCTTGGTACTCTGTCATATGCCTCATCCAAATCAATGAAGACCATATGCAGACCCTTTTGTCTATCTCTGTAGCACTCTATTGTCCGCCTTAAGAGATGTATGGCTTCTATCGTCGATCTACAAGGCATAAATACGAATTGGATTTCTGAAACTCCTATTTTTTGTCATGGCCTTCTTTCTATGACCCGCTTCCATAGCTTCAGAGTATGGCTCATTAGTCTGATTCTCCTATAGTTGGCACAACTCTGGATATCGCCTTTATTCTTGTAGATTGGAGTTAATGTGCTCTTCCTCCACCCGTCAGACATCTTCTCATTGATTTGGAAGGCATGTGATAGAGTGCCAACAGAGGTCTTATGGAGGGTTTTCGAAAAGAAAGGCATTCCCCAGAAATATATCCGAGCCATTAAAGACATGTATAAGGACACACTAATTAATGTGCATACAACGGAAGGGGAAACAGAAGCTTCCCCATTACAGTTGGGGTACACAGGATTGACCTTGAGCCCCTTTTTGTTCATTTTGTTTATAGATGAACTCACTAGGCAAGTCCAAGGGAGTGTTCCTTGGTGCATGCTTTTCATGAATGATATAGTTCTGGTGGAGGAGTCTAGAGAAGAGGTGAATGAGAAGTTAGAACTTTGGAGAATGGCCTTGGAATTGAAGGGCTTATAAATCAGTAAATCCAAAACTGAGTATATGGAACTCAAGTTCTGCACCTTAACCAGGGCAAGTACAGAAAACGTCAAGATTGGATCGGAGTGTATATCAAAAAAAGGCTGTTTTAAATATCTGGGGTCCATGGTGCAGCAGGATGGTAAAGTTGACGAGGATGTTAACTACTGGATTAAAGTAGGGTGGCATAAATGGAGGTTGGCCTCTGCGGTACTATGCGATAGAAAGTTTCCGCTGAAGTTAAAGGTAAAATACTACAAGACAGTGGTGAGAATGGCTATGCCATATGGTGTAGAGTGTTGGCCAGTCAAACGACATCGCGCTCAGAAGTTAAAAGTAGTAGAGATGAGAATGTTGCGATGGATGTGTGGCCACACAAAGAAGGATAAAATTAGAAATGGCGTTATAAGAAGAAAATTGGACGTGGCCCCAATCGAGGATAAGTTAAGGGAGTAACATTTGCAATGGGTTGGGCATGTTAGGAGGAGACCAACCACTGCCCTTGTCATGAGATGTAAACAAATCCATACTACATACGAGGGGAGAGGGAGAGGCAGGCCAAAGAAGAGTTGAAGAGAGACAATTTGACATGACCTCACCCACCTCAACCTAAATGAGGAGATGACCCTAGATAGAGGGAGTGGAGAGCTAGCATAGGTGTAGCCGATATAGCGATTTAGGAGAGAGGAGCGCATCTAACATAGTACTAGTGCCCTTTGGTAGATATGTATGCCTATTTTATTATATTTGTTGGTGTTCTTCTGCCGCTATGTTGTTTATTGCTACCACTACTTTATGCTTTATGCTTTTTAGATGTTGTTATATTTTATGCTTCCCAAGTTGGGGGTCCTTCGACACGGCCTCTTTTTAGACCAGCACCCTGAAGGGGTAAGGCTGCATACATCCTACCCCCTAGACCCTGCTTACGCTGGAGCATTTGAGGCACTAGGTCTATTGTTGTTGTTGTATACCACTCAACAAAATCAAATAATTTACTAGGTTACATATTTACATTGCCTTCTAACTTTATTCACATTATACATAATATTGAGCTCATTTAAATAATATCAAACCTGTGAACAAAATTTAAAAATTGTCATGTTATCAAACAATTTGTTTCGAACAATTTGAATAACTACACTTAAGGCCTAAAGGTTGGAATAATTAATAATTTTTCTAAAACACTTTTAGAAAACATTATCACAAACTCTTAGTTCGGATCTCATCCTAATTAATTAGTTATTTATTTCAATTATTTAAATAATAAAAATAAAAATAAAATATATTCATAAACTGCCGTGCCTTGGGCTTGTATATATTATTTCTTATTATCATATTTTAAATAAATAAATAAATAATTAATTAATTAAATCTGGCCTTTATTCCATTAGATTAAAACCGAATATCTAATCATATTAGATATTCCTTATTTTGGATTATCATAAAATATTCAATAATTGAATATTTCATACCTTAGTTCAAAATCTAATCACATTAGAATAATATCTAAATCGTTGAACTCTTTGAATATCTAATTCAATTAGACTGTTGATAAAAAAAAAAAAATTTCCAATTAGACTCGATTTAGACATAAGCTCTATAATTGAATCATAAATCATCTAAAATTTTAGACAATTTAGAACTTTAATGAACATTCAATCTTATTATTAAATTCTTTAATAATAATTTTTAGGATTGTCCTTTTTCCTTTAATAAAATTCCCAATTTAATACTTCTCATAATTCTATTCACTCCTATTTTATCGAACCTGATATTTTTAATGTTAATTATAAATATATTTAGAGTTGGCTTTGATACCAATTGTTGAAACATATTTCAAATTTTTTTCCCGAACTGAATAAAGTGGGCGCAGTGAAAAATGAATTTTTATTTTTTAAGTTTAAATCTAAAGCCCTTAACTAACTAAATTATTTAATTAAATATAGGTCTTACAATTATAAATTCTTAATATAACAAACAAAAAGCATTGAATAACACAGGGAAAACAGTACATGCATAGATCAGTCATTGCGTCATGTGGCGCACGCAAATTGGGCAGAGGAGCTGTGCACGGATAGGTGACACGGATGTACATCCCAGCCTCCCTTACGGAAACACGTGTCAAAAATTGGTTGGTCCAACGCTAATGCCATGGATAATGACCCCCATGCAGCAAGTGTTTAAATGTATTTTTCCTTCTTTTGTTTAAAATCTCACATGTATAAATTTATCGTATGAATATTATTTAGTAAAATTAGTTTATTCATGAATGAATAATTCAACTCATTAATTTTTTAATCTCATGAATTCATTTTAAATATTTTCATAACAATGCCTAAGTTAAGGCTTGCAAAGGGACCCCAGTGACAAAGTAATTTTAGCTCCAAATGGGTCAAATATGGTTATCATCTCACGATAACAATTGATAACCATTTAGAAAAACCTAATTCTGCTACATAAGTTTAATTGTACTCTGAAAATAAATATATTCACTTAAGAATTTCCCAAATAACAATCAACCCCTCTATTAGATATCTGTGAGCAAAAGTAACTTTAACTATTATAATTAATTTTCTCACATCTCTCGCTGTATTTCCCAACTGGCCCTTCTCGAACAATTCAATAAAATAAAAACAATTTCCGTATTTATTTCAAATTTCAAACATATGGAATACTTCGGCAAAAGATTCTAGAATCTATTTATATATTTGTGAATTAACTAAGACGATATCATTATCTTATTAGAGACTATAGATTCCACATAAAACAACTGTTTCCTTCACACTTCTTGCCGTTATCCAAAGCACGTAAGATTCAAGTCAACGCACTTTGACTACTCTTTTTGGCACATCAAAGCAATGAAAAATCCATGCACATGGTCAAAATTTTTCGCACTAACATAATACTCTTGGATCCATATCCATATAACCAACACAAGCCCTCAAAAGTATCATATCATCACCTTATCAAACAAGCTGTCCAAACTTATCACCGACTACGAACATACTTTGACAACATACCACTAGCTAGTTTGATCTAAGTTTATTTGTGATTCAATTTCATAGACAACTTAAACCAAACCTAACATGTCATCTTGGATACGTCCATCTCATGGAACGTTTTAGAAAACAATCACATGCATGTTTGACTCATAAAACATAATTAGACAATAAATAAATAAAATAATTTTATTTATTTAATATTTAAAACAAACTAATTGAGTTTTTCAAAACTCCAATTACAGCAAGAGATGCCTAGGATAAGCGCTGGGTTCATTGTAGGCCTAGCGACAAGTGCTGGAGTACTAGAGATGGCTACACTAGCATCCATCTACCGATGGAGGAAAGAAACCAAGGTGGGGGCGACATTAATATGGTCCATCACCGGGGTGTGACAAGCGATTGTTCAAGGGGTGAGTGGGGCGCCGGCATGGTTGTGGTTGGTCTCCATTTGTCAATCGGCAGCATTGGTGGTGGGGGAGGGGGACACGGTGCCAGTGTAGGATCGATTAGGGTTTGTTATCATCGCTCAATTAAAACAAGAATGTTAATTAAAAAAATAACAGAGTGCTCAACAAATAAATTAAACAATGAAATAAAAAATTCAACGAAAATGAAAATAATTAACAATAAAATGGATGAGAGTGGCTCTAATACAATGTGAAAGGTAATGAATGTTATTGAGATAATAGAGAAGTGAGTACAAGGGTGCCTATATAATCTAGGCAAACTAAGATGGCTAAATTATATCAACTATATCAATTTTATTTATTAATTATATCAAATTTATTCATTAATTAAAATTATATTACTAGAATAAATCTGAATTTCAGGACACTATTCCTAACAATTTTAACATAAAGTTATACACAATTTTCTTCATTTATCATATTATTCATGTTCATTCATGAACCATCTCCATTCCAAGTACGCACATCAGATTATATCATACATTTAGCTGGTAAATAATTAAGTATTGCCAATTATTATCTTTCACATGCCCCTGCAAGCTACAAGGGTAGAGTTTTATTACTTCAACTTAACTAGATTAACACAGCCAGTTTACAATACCGTAATCTACATTATACAATACAGAGATTCCCATACAAGAGGCAACCACATATTTTCAAGAATTTAAACAAGACAAAAGAAACTATGCAATAGCATTTCACCATAACAAATTCATGTAAGTTAATTGTAACAAAAATATATAGGAGAATCCATAATAGTCAAAAGGGTTATGGCCAAAGTAGTTTTATTCAATACAATCGTTAATGCTCTTAAAAGAATGTGCTAGAATTCACATGGATTTGAAAGACAATGTCCTGTTTAATCACAAGGTGCATATTAGCCGCAAAGTATATCATATGTATGCGAATATTAAGACTCCAATCCCTAAAAATATGCGCACTCTTCCTCTTAGACAATCTAATTAGTTTATTTTATTTTATTTACCTATGGTTATTGTTATGTATTTAATGGCGGGCCAAATTGCGGGGTCTTTTCCACTTTCCTGTCAGCCTAAGACAACCGCCTTTATTTTATTTCGTTCTTAACTAAATAACCCATGTTAATTCTAACTCTCTCTCTCTCCACTCTGCTAGCCAATTATCAACCTCAATAATGCTTCCAACACAAATCCAAACTAACCCTAATACCTCATTAATGACAGCAAAGAATTAGGCGAGCCACCATCACCGTCATGAGTCTCCCACTGTACGACTGCCAAACAAAACTATCCCCAACATAAGGTGATAAGGAATTGGATCAATCATCAACACAATCAACCAAATCAAACCATAAGCAACGAATTCACGGGCCTAAGGGGCAGTAAACGGCTTCCCCGTTTGTGTAATTTGTATATGCACGTATAATCTTGATTTACAAGTACACCAAGGTATGAATAGGGAGGGACATACAAGAGATTTAGGGAGAAAAATTACATCATAATCACATAAATCATCTCCAAGCCCTAATCCTTATTTAAGTAGAGAAAACATCTAAGTGAAAGTGAACAGGAATGCCACCTCAGCAGTGACGTGGTAGAAGGCGCATGACTAGGTTGAAATGCGAAGCTCGAGATTAGGCCCGAGAATAACTGTATCAATACCTCCCCCACAAGACAATGCTTGTCCGCGAGGGTCGAAAGTGGGAAAGTGGAGCAGGAAGTCATGTAGAAATTCCCATGTAGCGTGCTTCAAGGGCTAGTCGGTCCAATGAATCAAGACATGAGTGGCAGCGACGTGATGACGCTTAATAACCTGATGGCCAGTTAAGGAGGCACATCAATTGGAGGCCACACGTTGGGAAGAGGAGTGCTAGTGGTTAGGACAGAGAGACACTAGTTCAAGCGGGAGACATGAAAGGTGTGATGAATGGAAGTGTGCATCGGTAAGTCAAGACAGTAAGCAACGGGTCCAACTCAGTCAAGATTATGAAAAAGGACCATAGAAGTGAGGCTTGGGCTTTTGCGACCGACAAGTGGCGACACTCTATGCAACTTAAACCAAACATAGTCTCAAACCTGAAACTCACGGTCAATGTGATGGCGATCGGCATGTTGATTCATTTTGTTCTAAGCCCGGAATAAATGATGACGGAGACGATGAATGGTGTCCTTACGAGCTTTAAAACTGCTATCTGTGGCCTCTATGGCTGACTCGCTCGGAAGATAAGGTAAATGAATCAAAGGGGAAGGACAGTAGAGGAGCTCGAAAGGAGTTGACTGAGTGGCAGACTGAAAAGTGAAGTTATACCACCATTCGGTGAATAGAATCCAATGGTGCCATTGATGAGGTTGGTCGCTCACCATGCATCGTAAATAAGTCTCGAGGCAATGGTTGAAGACCTCAGTTTGGCCATTGAACTGCAGATGATAAGAAGAAGAGTGGTTGAGACGAGTGCCCAAGCAAGAAAAAGCTTGAGCCAGAAGATGCTCGTAAAGACCGGGTCATGGTCACTGATGAGTGATGTTGTCCGGAAGACCATGCCAATGGTGTATCTGGTCCAAGAATAATTGAGCGACCTCAGCTACTGTATACGGGTGAGCCAAAGAGAGAAAGAGTGCATACTTCGTGAGCCGGTCAACAATGACGAGAATCATGGAGTACCTGCTCTATAGAGGTAACCCCTCTATAAAATCCATAGAGATGTTGCTCCAAATGGTCATAGGAACAAGAAACGGCTGTAGAAGACCAGCTGGTGTCGATGCATCGTACTTGTTCTATTGACAAACCAAGCACTGTCGAAATTAAGTTTGTATGTCACGTAAAAGGCCCTTCCAATAGAACAAAGTGTGGATGCAGTGGTAAAGTGGCTTCAACCCTGGAGTGACCCTCCTGCACTGAGTCGTGAAGCAACAAGAAAATAGAATGTCGAAGATCGGAGTCATTATTGACAACCAAGTGGCCGTGGTAGCGTAAATACCCCTGATGCCATGAATAGATCAGACGGGACAAGGAATTGGCTACCTTGTCTACTTTGACACTATCGAGTGCCGAGTCTATGGTCCACGTGAGCTAAAGGCGGTCAAGGAAATTAGATGAGAACAACGATAAAGCCATGCAAAGAATTTCAAAGCTAGAAAACCGGGAGAGGGAATCCACAGCCCTGTTATCCTACACCTTCTTTTACACAATATCATAATCAAAACCAATCAAGCACGAAAGTCGTAAGTGTTGAAAAGAGGTGGAAAGACGTTGCTCAAGAAGAAACTTAAGGCTTTGCTGGTCGGTAGGAATAGTAAATGTCAACCCGTGAGGTACTATTCCCACTTCTGAGCGGCAAACACAACAGCAAGCAACTCATGCTCATAGACCAAAAGACCTTGATGTTGAGGTGCAAGTGTCCAGCTAATATAGACAAGAGGCCGACTCTTTTGCATAAGAACTGCCTCGATACCGGTGGCCGAGGCGTCAGTCTCAGCAACGAATGTCTTGGAAAAATCCGTGAGAGCTAAAATCGATACGGATGTGAGACCACGCTTGAGGTGCTCAACGATGGTCACGGTGACCAAAGTCCAAAAGAAGTTGTCCTTTTTGGGGAGGTCGGTGAGTGGACAGGCGATGAGACCATAACGAGCGATAAATCGGCGATAATAGCCTGAAAGATCTAGAACGCCCCGGAGTTGCTTCAAGGACGGGCCACGGCCATCTAGCGACAACTAGTTTACAAGGATCGACCTCCACCCCAATTCCAAAAACAAAGTGGCCCAAGTACTCAATACGGGGAGCACCAAATATACACTTCTCATGATTGGCTGTGAGGTGATTGGACCGAAGGACACCCAATACACAATGGTACTGATCCAAATGAGTAGACCATGAAGTGCTATAAATGAGAATATCATATTAAAAACCATGACGTAGCGCCGAAGAAAAGGGCGGAATGGATCATTCATGAGACTCCGAAATGTGGAAGGGGCGGTAAATAAGCCAAAGGGCATTACGGTAAACTCGTAAAGGCTGGAGGGGGTCCTAAATGTCGTCTTATGAACATCATCGGCTGCCATACGTATTTGCCAATAGTTGTACTTAAGTTCCAATTGGGAGAAGAAGAAAGCCCTGCCCAACTCATCAAGTAATTCCTCCACTATAGGAATAGGAAATTTATCCTTCATCGTTATCTAGTTTAGAGCACGATAATCGACACAATGGCACCACAAAACATCATTTTTCTTGATAAGAACAACGGGAGAGGCAAATGGAGAATTGCCGTTAAGAATGACCCCGGCTTGTAGCATTTCCTTGAGCAAGTCATCAGTGATGTCCTTCTGAAATAAGGGATAGCAGTAAGGCCATAAATTGACCGGATTGCACCCTCCTTAAGAGGTATACGATGATCAAAAAGTGGATGAGAAGGGGGAAGACCCCGTAATGGTTGAGACACATCCTCAAAGTCACTCAAAACATGTTGAGGTCCCGCCGCATCTGGAAAGGGTTTAGATTCAGTAGAAACCGAAAATACTACTGTAGTGGTGTGTTCAGTTTTTGCAGAAACCGAAGGCAGAGCAGCGAGGTCATGCGCGGTCAACACCGAAATGATGAAAAATGATGCAGGTGTGGACAACAAAAGTTGTGAGAGTGCTGTCAATTATGGTCTTGAGGGACATGTTTCGAATGCCTCGAAGATTATAACGGCCATCATGAAGAGTAAACTTCATAAGCAAGTCCGCCAAATCCCAAGTAACCTTGCCCAAGGTGCGGAGCTACTGAATGTCCAAGACCATATCACAACCCGAGTGGGAAATCAGAAGCATATGGGAGCAAAAAGAGGAATCCTAAAATACCTAACTAAAGTTATGGCAACTACTGTTGCAAGAGAAGGGCTTTCCATTGATGATAGTGACGGCGGGCCAAAAGGAAGTATCAATAGAGCAACCCAAAAGCGGAGTAAGATGGACATCAAGAAAGTTGTGGGTGCTATCACTGTCAATGAGAATACTCAAAGATTGGCACCCACACTGACCTGTCACTCGCATAGTATGACACTAAGTAATACCTTCCAATGCGTGAATCGAAATATGGGGGTCTAGATTAGGATCAAGATCCGGATCAAGGGATGGATGTTCAGTTGCCATGTCGTCATCCTCGGTTTCAAGCCAAAAAACCCGAGCTCGGTTGCGCATAGCACACTAACGACCCTGATAAAAACGGTCTCAACAATAAAAACATATTGCGAGCTCGAAGATCATCTAATTTTGCAGGGTTAAGACCATTGACCCCGTGGAGAGCCCCGAGACCATGCACCAGTAGGGGAAGGAAGTGCGGCAGTGGTCGAGGGGGTGAGAGGGCGGGTGTAATCCTTCGGGTGTAGATAAAGGGAGCAATGGTGCTGGTTTCATGGGACTCCTCCCCTTATTCGCTCAACATAAGCACAATTACGTTCTTGTTATTTAGCAAGTACCACCACGTCATGCAGTGAATGGGGCCTAAACAATATAATGTGTCCCGAGATTTCTTCCCGCAATCCACCCAAAAGAATGTTAATCTTTTGACCCTCATTTAACCCACACCTATTCACCAAGGCTTCAAACTTGCTCAAATATTCATCCATGCTACCCAATTGACGTAATTTTATTAATTCGGTGAGAGGTTTATTCGCAGTCTCCGGGAATCATGCTCAAATTTGCGGAGCATAAACCTCCCATGAATTGTAAACATCCCTAGGCCAAGATTTCTCATATGAGTCATGCCACTCTTGGGCATCACCCTCCAAAACCACACTAGCAAGCATGACCTTCAAATCACCTGGGGTTCTATCAATAACAAAATATCTCTTACATTGGTGTAGCCATCCATCCACACCTCTACCACTAAATTTCGGTAAATTGATCTTAGTGAATTGAGCTAGGAATTCATAATTGCCTCGAGCGAAAGTTGGTGTGCTGCCGGCGCCGGTTATAGATTACAGCCGTTCATTTGCGTGAGGCCTGCAACTTGAGCGGAGATCCCACATTAACAGCTTTCCAGAGCTCCTCCCACAGATCAGTGATGGACATTTCGAACGAGTTAAAGTGTTGGTCATTGGCCTCATCCACTTCCCTAAACTTACTAGAATCATATTCTGAATAGGCTTGAGTCAGAAGGGGCATTATACGGCGGTGCTATAATGAAGTCCCACATCATAGTATGAAGCCCGAAAACTTACAACCATAATTCCTCAAAATTGCACAAGGGTTCCCATAATAAATAATAGATAATCCCAAATATATCAATACTAACAGTTAAAACCTAGTAGTGCAGAAGCTCAAAATCACAAAATCTCAAATAGTTTTTAATATTCTACTACAAAATATATTAAATACTTAAACTACGAAAATAGAGAGCTGCTGCATCTTCCTCATTCCTCTAGAATTTGCCACAGGCCACTAATCTGGAAAAGCAAAGGAATTGGGTGAGTAAAGAACACGCTCAACAAGTACACCACACACCCTACTCGGATCAAGCATAGTATTTAAAACGGATAAAAGTCCAATGAAGACAAGTAAATCAATTTACTCTCAAAGTTTCATGTTAAAGAAGCACAAATCACAGCTTTATAATTTAGCTTATTTCACAAGAGTTCTTTTGGTAAAACTCACAGATAAAACGGAAACTACGGCCGGTATTATTCCCGTGATAGGGTCATAATCGATGTTCAAGTTTCACATATTCAAACCGATTCCAAGTCGATAGATCTGCTAGGATCAAAGGTAGATTTATATGCTAGTATTAATCCCACGAGGGTCACAGATAGACTTTCACATTTCACATTTTATAGTTGATAGACCCCGGAGGGTCAACGTAGTTATCTGCAATCTCTTCCCATAAAACCTTTCAAATTCAATTAACAAGTTCACAATAATTTCTTGGCATGCAATTGCCAGGATTTGGACGTCTCCCCTGCGTCGTCATATCTACTGGGATTTGGCTATCTCCCCCGTGTACGCTTACACAACCAGTATAAATCAATATAATTCAAATCATATATTTAAACATCAAATCAACGTATAAATCAGTATAATTCAATTTATGGGAGTATGAACCGCACAATCAAATAACACATATGTCTAATCCTATTTAACAAACCAATAAACCATTCAAATATAAGCCTTATACAACAAATCATGTAAAACATATTTTTTTTTTTTTTTTTTTTTGGTATTTTACAAACAAGTAGAGGGAGTGGTATACTTACATTCACAATTTTCTAACCTGATATATCCGAGTCTCTATTACAAAATAGCTTCGAAAACCTATCAAGGGAGAGGAATCGGGATTGACTATGGATGCTAGAGAGAGAGAAAGAGAGAGAGGGAGATTGGAAAGGGGAGGAGAAACTAGGGTTTAAACCCTTCTCATCTTATATATATATATATATATATATATATATATATACACACACAAGTTTATAACCCTAATATTACTAACGGAATTTTCTAAAATTAGTCCATTAATGGTAAATTCCAATTGTATTATAATACCTAACCCAATTTAATTAAACTGGATTTCATAAATACCTCGTCTAATTTAGTTAGACCGGGTATTACATCTTTACCCCCTTAAATAAAAGTTTCGTCCTCGAAACTTACATTCTCAATTTAATTATTAATCAGATAGGGTATTACATCCTCACCCCCTTAAATAAAAGTTTCATCTTTGAAACTTATATCCTCAATTTAATTAGACAGGGTATGACATCCTCACTCTCTTAAATAAAAGTTTCATCCTCGAAATTGGCCTTCATTTTCAAATAAATTTGGATATTTGCTTTAGATTACATTCATCTTACAACTTCTGAATTAAGGAAGATACGATAACCTGTGACAACTAATAGTTTGCAATACCCATTATTATCCTTTTGCTCAGGATTGATGAAGTTATATCTTAGGGAACATAGGAACATACCCAGTGTCTCAAGGGCTCCCACCTACGCAAGGTCTGGGGGGGCGGATGTACGCAGCCTTCCCCCTTCAGGGTGGTAACCTGAAGAGAGGCTGTTTACCAGTGCCCCCAACTTGAGGGTGAGGACTTCCCAGGAGGTCACCCATCCTGGTATTGCTCTCGCCCAAGCACGCTTAACTTCGAAATTCTAATGGAATCCGGTGATGGCGTGTTAGTATCCTCTTTGGTGATGGAAATATATCTTAATGGTATCTTAACCAAATCTCTTCACGATATGAAAACTGTCTTTGACCCAACATTGAGGTGACCTTAAACTTAAAATCAACAATGCTAATTCTTAAGTTCCTCCATTCACCACGCTTCTACTAAGCAACTCGAACACCAAACACATCTTTCATGCTCATTTTTCGGGACACAACAGCGTACTACCTGATCAGAACATACCTTAAACAAATCTGGATCATCCCAGAAAAAATGACGTGCTTGAGAAAGGAAGCGGTCCCGCTCTTGTTTCAGCCAATGGGTAGGCAATTTTCCCGTTGCCAAATAGTTAACAATGTGGGCATACCATGGGGGTCCATATCCTGCAATAGAGAATAGCTGTTTGTCAGGAAAAAAAAAAGTCATCAATGGGACCAGTAGTGGCTTCAGATGGCAAAATAATCCTTGAAAGATGATCGGCTACAGCGTTATCCGAACCTTTCCTATCACAAATTTCTAGGTTAAATTCCTGGAGTAATAAAACCCAACGAATTAACCTAGGTTTCGTTTCCTTCTTAATAAGAAGAAAGCGAATGGCAGCATGGTCAGAAAAGACTACTACTCTCGAGCCCAATACATAAGATCGAAACTTGTCTAGTGCGAAAACTATAGCTAGCAATTCTTTTTCAGTGGTGGTATAATTCTTTTGGGCTTCATCCAACGATTTACTAGCATAATAAACAACAACAGGTTTACGATCCTTCCGTTGACTGAGCACGGCTCCTACAGCATAGTTAGAGGCGTCACACATAATCTCAAAAGGCAAAGAGTAGTTAGGAGGTTGAATAATGGGAGCTGTAGACAATAAAGTTTTCAACTCAGTAAATGCCACTAAACAGTCATTACCAAAAACAAACGGTACATCATGAGCAAGCAGATTGACAACGGTTTAGCAATTTTACTGAAATTGGATATGAAATGCCGGTAGAACCCAGCGTGGCCAAGGAAAAATCGAACCTCCTTCACCGAGGTTGGTGGAGGGAGGTTAGCAATTAAGTCCACCTTTGCCTTGTCTACGGTAATCCCCGCTTTAGACACTACATGTCCTAAAACTATGCCCTGTTGAACCATAAAATGGCTCTTCTCCCAACTGAGTATCAAATTATACTCCTGGCAACGCTGCAAAACAAGATCTAAGTGAGATAAGCATTCATCAAAAGATGATCCAAACACAGAAAAATCATCCATAAACACTTCTAGGTAGTCGTCCAACATATCCGAAAAAATAGATATCATACACCGTTGGAATGTAGCAGGTGCATTGCATAGGCCGAAGGGCATCCTTTGGTACACAAACGTACCAAAGGGGCAAGTAAACGTTGTCTTTTCTTGGTCCTCAGGGTGAACTGGTACTTGGTTATACCCTGAGTAGCCATCTAAGAAACAATAGTACGCTTGACCTGCTACTTTGTCTAGGATTTGGTCCAAAAAGGGTAAGGGAAAACGGTCCTTGCGCGTTACCGAGTTCAACTTACGATAATCGATGCACACTCTCCACCCTGTAGTAGCTCGCATAGGGACCAATTCACCTTGGGCATTCGCAACTACCGTGATTCCTGACTTTTTAGGGACTACCTGAACCGGACTGACCCAGGGGCTATCAGAGATGGGGTATATAATACCCGCATCTAGCAACTTCATGACCTCCTTCTTAACTACCTCCCTCATGTTAGGGTTGAGCCTCCTTTACATTTGTCTAGAAGGCTTAACATTGTCCTCTAAATGTATTCTATGCATGCATACAGAGGGGTTAATTCCTTTTAAATCAGCGACTGACCACCCTATGGCTCGTTTGTGGTTTTGTAGGACAACTAACAACTTAGATTCCTAACTCTAAGTCAAGTCAGATGCAATAATCACAGGAAGAGTGTCATCTTGTCCTAAAAATGTATATTTCAAGGTGGTCGGGAGAGGCTTGAGCTCCAACACCGGTGGGCACTCGATAGATGGTTTAGCAGGTGTGCTAAGTAAGCCAGTTAGGGGTTCAAACATCGGACCCCTATCCTCAATTCTCATTAGCTCCTGCATGTCAAGCAAATTATCAGCATCAGTACTCATGTCAAAATCAGCAAAAGTGAGTGAATCAGATAGTTCGTCTTTCTTGATTAAGTCAAAAGATACTGACTCAACCTATGGGTCAATAGCATCAACCATGAAGCAATCAAGGTCATCCTCATTAACAGGGAATTAGCAGCGTTTGACACATTCAGTTTAACCTTAAGATTCCCAAACGACACTTCTAAGACCCCAGCTCGGCAATGAATGATAGCATCGGCCGTTGCCAAGAACGGTCGCCCCAAAATGACAGGGGTGTGGTTCCTCTGATGAGGAGTGGGGTCCATGTCCAACACTATAAAATCGATGGGGAAGATAAACTTATCAACTTTGACAAGAACATCTTCCAACATACCCCTAGGTAGATGCTCTGATCTTTCTGCCAACTGAAGGGTAACACTAGTTGGTTTGAGATCTCCCATTCCGAATTCTTGAAAAATTGAGTATGGGATGAGGTTTATGCTCGCCCCTAAATCTAAAAGAGCCCGACTTGTATAGCTCTCTCCTATGACGCAAGGGACTGTGAAAGCTCCCGGATCTCTACACTTAGGTGGGATGCTTGACATTAAGATGCTGCTCACTTTTTCAGTAAGTCGGACTTTCCTAGGAACATGAGCTTGCGCTCTCTTCTTTTTCGCACATAGATCCTTAAGAAACTTAGCATACATGGGAACGTGTTTAATGGCTTCAATCAGTGGTAGGTTAATCTTAACATCCTTAAACAAAATTCAGTAACTTATCCCTCTTTGGATCATCCTTCCCTTTCAGTCGTAATAGGGCCGTAGGAAAAGGAACGATTGGTTCGGGAGATGAACACAGCAAAGGTGTGGGTACTCCATCCTTCACAACAATGGGGTTTAGAGTCCCATCCTCCTGCTCAACTTCTATCTCCACTTCTCTCAAATTATCCTCACCTGCGGTTGAGACAACCTTAGCCTGCTCATGAATGACCTGGCTAAGGTCAGGGTTAGTTGCTCCCCTGGGATTAGTGAGAGTTTGGGAGGGTAACCTCCCTTCCTCCCTCTTGTTCATGACCTGAGCTAACTGTTCTAGTTGGTTCTCTAACTTAGAAATCGATTGTGAATGTGAGTGAACCAACTATTGGTTTTCCTGCATAAAGTGGAGCATGCGGTCCTCGATCTGAGAAGTGTAGCTTGGAGGTTGGGGTGGTGGATTAGCGTTAGAGACAGAAGGTTGAGAAGAAGAGCCATACCTTTGCCCTCCATGGAAGCCAAGAGCGTGCGCCTTACCTACAAATCCTGGTGCTGGTTGTCTCATGGCTGGGTTCTGATTTGTGTTCTTTCTTCCATGAGAAATTGGGATGGTTGCGCCAACTTGGATTATAGGTCTGCGAGTATGGATTGTTATTCCTCGAGTACTCCTGTGTTGCATAAGCCTGGTCCTGCACATACTTGAGAAATTGTGACGCATATAAACACTCAAAAACAGAATGATCCTCTCCTGAACAAATACTGCATGGAGTAATACCCTCAGATGATGATTCAGCTACGTTCACTGGATGCATATTAGTAGGATTTGCATTTAAACTCATCATTTTATCTATCCTTCAACTAAGTGCATCTAGTTTTAAATTAGCACCATCTTGAGGGGCTACCTCATAGACACCACGCGTGTTTCCCCTAACCACCCTCGCAAAAGAGGCTTGGTCAAGGGAATGTTCACTAAGGCGCTCAAAAAGCGCCCAGGCCTCGTCCTCATCTTGCTGGTTAAATGCTCCCCCGCATGAAGCATTTACCATTTGCTTGTTTGACGCACTAAGACCGTCATAGAAGTTTTGGACAAGAGCCCACTTGGGTGACCCATGATGGGGACAGCTCCTAAGAAGTTTCTTGAACCTGTCCCAACACTCGTGAAACTGCTCCTGGTCTTTTTGTTCAAAACTGTTTATAGCGCGTCTAATAGCCATCGTTTTGGCTTTAGGAAAAAACTTGACTAGGCAGAGCTGTTGAAGGTCATTCCAAGTGGTGACTTCACCCCTGGGTAGGGACTGAAACCACCTCTTAGCTACGTCTTTTTACGAGAACGGAAAAAGACGTAGTCTAATTGCAACATTCGAGACACCTTGATAATGACAGGTTTCACATATTTCGAGGAATGCATCAAGGTGCTCATATGGGTTCTCGATTGACTTCCCGTAAAATGTGGGAAGCATATTGATAGTGCCAGGTTTAAGTTCGAAGTTGGCGTTACCCACAGCAGGTAACGCGACTCCGGCGAGCGCAACATACGCTTGGGGGACGAAGTGGCCCCCAATCTTACGTGGCTCGTCACTAGCCATGGTTTGTTGTGTACTCTCTCTCTCTTCTAGCCGCCTCACGGTAGACAAAGCTCACTCGATTTCGGGGATGTAAGGTAACAATTCGGGATCAAGCGAACGTCTACCGTGCATGCAATATTGAAGCTGGAACAGATCCACGCTGACCTCGACTAATGACTCAAGTAAAAGCAATAAATAAAAAGCAAACAAAACAAAATCCGTTAACTCTAAATTCCAACTAAGCAAACCGATTCCCGGCAACGGCGCCAAAAACTTGATGTGATTTTAAAGAGTGTTTTAAAACCGTCTACTCGCAAGCGTATGAGATCGTCGTAGCTTCGTCGGGTATGCGGGTCGTATCCATAGGGAATCGTGTCAAGTTAGATTTACTGATTAACGGGTAGTTGAATTTTTGGTTTTTTATGTTGTTTGAGCGAGTTGAAGCTAAATTACTGAAACTAAATATAAGTGAGTATGGCAATTCGATTGAGTTTAGTTTAGGGGGTGAATTCAGGGTAACTTAGCACGTATCCCGTCATTATATTCTACTTCGGACGATGATTCGAAGGACTTAGGCTACAAGCTCCAAGCCTAGGTTAATATATAAATTAGGGCTTAGGGTAATGGACCAGTCAAAAGGCATCACCTATCTTAGCATTCTTGATGTAGCATAGGTTATCTCATTAGCACTACTTAATTCCTTTTTTACTCCTAATTCAATATTAACTTATATAAAAGATTGGGTCCAGGGTTGGGCACAACCTCAACCCTGACCATGCATGAATTCCTGTTATGTTATGGTCCAGGCTACAAGCACGAGACAAATCGCTGTAAAGTTGGAGACCTAGTCATGGTTACAAGCACACATACAAAGAATACCCAACAATTATGAAGAACTCCCCACAGGGGTGCGAATATAATATAACTAAACCAATCGTCAAAAGCGTAATATAAATCTGGGATACGGGCGGCTACCCGCCCTTCATCCCCTGAACTAAGAAAGTTTACTCCTCCATGGGAGTTTTACACATACTTGAATTTTTATAAAAGGAAATACTGAGCGTAAAATAAATAGAAGAGTAAACTCCCCCAATCTTCGTGTTGATGCTGATCCGAGCCTGAATTCCCCCAATATTCCGACCTCTTGTGCTTTAGCTTTAGAGAATCTGTAGATCTCGTAGCGGCTTCGGGTTCTTGGAGAGAGGGGAGAACGTGCGGCAAAAAAGCTTCCTTAGGTTGACTTCCCCTTCTTTATTTGTAGGCATTAGAGGATTTAGGGTTCCGTACGGAGCACTCCCAATCGATCGGGAATAAATCCCGATCGATCGAGCATCCGATCAATCGGATGAAAGATCCAATCGATCGGCGATCTCACGCACTAAATATCGATCGATCGGTGATTTCGGCCGATCAATCGGCAGTCTTGCGGTTAGTTCTTTAGACCCCTTTTTCCGATTAAGTCCTGAAGCGCTATAAAAAGTACTCGGTTCATCAAATTATGATCTAATGGACCTTTCATCTGCACAGATGGTCGGGTTTCTCCAATCAGTCTTCAAAAGTGCCTCAATCATGCTCGATTTTGCCATAATTCTTCTTCCGTCCGCTTTGATGTATTCTACATGAAAATGTACCTAAACAACAACCGAACACACATGTAGAGGTCGAATATATGACAAAAGGGAAAATAAAATGTATAAAAATCATGCGTATCAGGTGGTCACCGTGACGTGTAGAAACAACCATCCCGTCCGTTGCAGTGTTTCACCATCACCGAAACGGGTCGCGTAGTCGCTTCACCACCATACCCATCTTCGACAAAGGTCTTTAAATCGAAAATACTCCTCCTTCCTTATTTTGCAGAGACACCGAACATCGCCGCAGACGCAACCCTAGAATCACTTAATCAGCGGCAGATCCCGGATTTTGGTGTAGGGGGGCTTGAATAAAAAATAATAAATTATATAATAAAAATTATTAAAAAAATTCACAATCGAAATTTTTTTAATAGCTCACGACTCAAAAAAATAGAGAAAACGCATCTAATCAAACTAAGAAAGTACTATAAAAATTTTAAAAAATAACAAAAAATAATATTTTTATATCTTAAATTACTATAAAATAAACATATTATGAACACAAATTATTATTACCAATATAAACTAAAACAACACTAAGCATTTACAAACAACCCCTTCGAGTTTTCATGTTTTGGAATGGTTCCATAATTGTTTCAACACTAACATTTTCAAAAATACCTTTTTCAACAAAGAGAATCAAACTATCACTAAGCCATTCATCACCCACTCGGTTGCGCCATTTATGTCTTAATGGCATTCATAGCTGAAAATACTCTCCCAATTGTAGCAGTTGCAACTGGTAAAGTCAATGCCAAAGTCAAGAGCAAATAAACTTGTGGATACAACTTATTTTTACCACATTCCACCGTTTTTCGTGCAAGCTCACCAATGCTAGTCAACTTTGAGAAACCCACACTAATAACAAATATATCAAGCAAAGCAACAAAGACTATATTATTCCAAACTCGATAAAGGATTTGAACTTGGAGACAAGTAATTATTCTCCAATTAAGAAGAAATTTGATATCTTTTGCTAAAATTTATAAAATTAGAATTTTAATTAGAGATATATGAGATGAAAACCTAAAAGTATTGTATATTATTATTAAATAGGACAAAAAATTAACAAACTTACATTTAATATGGCTGATGTCTGGTGGTGGGTGCGAAAGGACAATCTGATTGGCAGCGGAGCAGAGGCGCCGGCGAACCGATGGCCAAGCGGCCGGGGCGACGTGGGGTGGGGTGGGGGGTGGGTAGGTTATTTTATTAGATTTAAATTAATTTTGTTTTTATTAAAAAAAACAAATAAAAGAGCAAAAAAAAAAAAAAAAAAACAAAAGGATGAAATCCAAGGAATTCGAACTCAGGCACCCCTACTTACTTATAGGGGTAAAAACCATCACGCCAAAGTATCACATGTGATTTATGTATATGCCTACTAAAATTTATTTTAAAATTCAGGGGGTGCTCACCCTAACGTGAATCCGCCGCTGCACTGAATCATTATGGGAAAAAAACCGTCACGGTTTCAAACGATACTCACTGTGATATTTAGGGTTATCCTTCTTTTATATTTTTTGGGTTTTATGTAATAGCCTCTTCGGAGCTTGATCCAAACCGGTCAAAATTTCAAGCATGCTATGGGCACTTCCCGGCTTTTGGATGAATCTTATATGCATCTTGCCAACTTCCGACCCCAAAATTGCCTTTATTTATTATTATTATTATTTTTTTTGGGGTGGTGGGGTAAAGTTCTGAATTGTACTGGAAGTATGATATAAGTTAATCAATACTTAAACCCATATTCCTTTTTATCTTTATTTATTATTTATTTATTTTTTTTAAAAGCCATATTACTTTTACATAAACGACTTTAAATTGTAGGAGAGATGATGCCACGATTGATTAACTCTAAATCGTCTTTTAAATTGTCAAAAAATTAAGTGAGTATGGTATAAAAATCAATCATAGCAACGAAGATGAAAAAGAAGATCTTATATGAGGGATAAACAATGATATCGTGCCATGGTAGAAGTCCCATTGTCCTAAAAGTCGATTTCATTGCTGCTCTGGTGCACACAGTATTATCAGCGGCAGTCCCCCAGGATTAACGCGATCCGACTCTTAATGTGCACTCGTTGATTGCCAAGTAGGAGTGCCTAAGAACTTTGGCCAACTAACTTTGTAGAGAGAGAGAGAGGAGACAAACAAGAGACAAAAGAAGAGAGAAGAGGGAATTGCTTTTGAGTTCGATGGTTCAATGTCATCCCAGAGGGGTCCTTTTATAGTGTTAATGGTGTCTGTTGGGAAGAGATGCAACATCCCAACAGGCACCTCCAACGGACACGAGCCATGGAAAAAAAGGAAATGCAATAATGTCTTATTGGTTGAGCCACAAGTCAACTAGAAATAATGGTGTTGGAAAGTTACGAGATGTAGAGGTTCATAAATTCCTTTTCCGAAGGCCCAGAAAATCAAGCAATAAGAATCACACCCTAGTCCGAGCACGGCACGCGTGTTTGGTCACCACTTTTCCCTCACTCTCACTTTAGTTCACACCACTTTTCCCTCACTTTCACTTTAGTTGAAAGGGTCTAAAACACTCCCATATATGAAGAAGGAATAACTCAACTTTTTTTCCAATGTGGGACAAAGTAATATGGGTTTGAGAACAACTTAGCTTATACCATTTTTCCGATAGTATGAACACGTGTAGACATGTTGTTTAGAGCATTTTTGGAGACTGCGAAGAACCATAGCATAGAAGTACAACAAATGTGACCATGTACTAATTAAATATAATAATATTTTATTATATATACTAAAATATTATATATATATATATATATAGAGGGAGTTATTATCAACATGAGAAAAATTAGAATAAATAAATATATTAACATATAAGTTTTAAATTTTCAATTGAAATTTTCAAAGGAAAAGGTGAGTGATCAAGTATGAATGCCGAATGAACACGTGTAGACTTGCTATTTATAGCATCTTTAAATAATAGGAAGAGCCAGACTAGGCATCAAAGTGTAAGAAAAGTGACCATATAATATAATTACATATTTGTTTTCTTAATTTTTTATTGTTTTACAGATAAAGAGGTCACCTAATTCCGTGCTCTCCTCAAGACACGGCGTACAAAAATGTGGCAACTCCAACCTTCTTTCAAATTATAGTTTTCTTAAAGGTTTTAGCACTTTATTTATATATTTTTATTTATAATAATTTACTTTTATTAATTATATTATATTACTATAATCAATGGACAAAATTAACGATAAGTTGTTAACAAAATTTTAATAGTCAGACAATGAGTGGATTTAACTTTCATCAAGATTGAGTTTGTATTTGTTCCGTGGCATTTGACATTAAAATAAAATTAAAAATTAAGTCATTAACTTAATTTTAAACTCATCATAATAATAAAATATAAAGCAAATAAATAGGGTCAAAATATTTTTTTCAGTTATATACTCTAATACTATATGTGTAAATAATTATGATGTGACAAATATAACAAATCTCAAAAGACATAAATCATCGAGTACTTGAGATTTGTTTTTAATAATTACTAGGGTTAGTTCATAGAGATTATGTTTGGTTTTAGAAAAAGTTAAGAAACAGGAAATATAAAGCAAACAAATAAGATAAAGTTATTTTTTTTTTCCTGTTATTTCGGACTGGAAAATTTAAGGAAAGCCAAAGAAGTCACACTTCTATAAAACTAGTGGAATCCCGTGTGATGTACTGACGATATTTATATTTAAAAAATTTTAGATCTAATGACAAATTATTTTATCTAAAAAATGAAATATCTTTATTATATTAAATTTTAGTTTGAACATTTGCTTCGATCATAATTCTTTTCCTGATTTATGAAAAACGAACTTATAATTAATGCATAGAGAGTAGAGATAGATTGGCTTTTAAATAGGAAAATACGAATATAAAGAGTGGGTAGTTAAAAACCGAAGTTTGTAAGCTTGTAGTAATTTTCAATTTTTTGTTTTATATTTGTTTTTTCTTTAAAGAAAAGCGAGACCTTGGAATGTTAAGATTTGAAATTTCAAACTCATCCATGGAAGAAGAGACTTCTCTTTAAAAATATAGATAGATGAATATACGATAAATTATAGATTAATTTTTCATTTTTACTTTTTCTTTGAATTTTTTACAATTCAATTTTATCAATAACCACCCACACCTCTCACCCTCTCTCCGATTAAAAATTTTAAAATTTTAACTATAACTTATAGTGTTTTTTTTTTTTTAAATATTGTGAAAATCCTAATGGATTTTTAAGAAATTTTCTTTTAAGATTTGGAAAATTTATTTTTTATGTCTTTTCATTGTCCCTCGTTGCATTTTCAAATAGACTTTTACGAATTCCTTGCTTTCTCTCTACTCTTATCTCTTTTGAGGATTTTACCTTCTGCAATTTTAGAGATAATGAATATTGAAAATATTATAAGATGATTAAGGTACATGTTGTGAGAGAAAAAAAAGTTAGTGGGAAGTTAACATGAACTTCTCTATTTTAATGTTGTGCAATTATAGATTAATTTTTAATTTTAGCTTTTTCTGTGAATTTTTTAAAAAAAATTATCAATAACCACCTAGATAGACCTCTCCCCCTCCTTCCCATTAAAAATTTGAAATTTGAAAATTAACTTATGGGTATTGGGAAAGTCCACAAGAATTTATAAGAAATTAGAAAATAAAAATTATACATACCCAAAGGCAAAAAATTAGAAAAGTGTACATTAAAAGTTTAGTTTTTATTTTTTGAATAACTGAAAGAAATGGTTTTTCTGTTTAAAAATGTGCAAATATCGTAGTATCTCATTACATATATATATATACACTTAAATAATAAATACTCAAAATTTAGATATATAAATAATAAATAATTGTTTATGTACTCTTGTGTCTTCTAAAAGAACTCAAATATTATTAATTCCATAAATGTACTAAATTATACATAGCCCACATTACCCTTACTTGGAGCCACCGAACTATTGAGCTTGGCGGCGGTGCTTCAAAATCAGGGGCAAAACTACACAAACCATCGTTTGGCTGTCACAAATCGGGACACCAATTATGTGAATGACATTTTACAAATTCTTAGTCAAACATCAAAAATCAACGATAAAGAAGATAATAGAAGATAGATGAAAGAGAGCGGATGAAGAGATAACTAAATGTGGTGTGTTTGGATTTTAACATACTTTTGGGGAGAGAAAGGGTGATTAATTATTTTCTATTTTTCTAAATCAATAAAATCCAAATGAATTATCCACCAAAACAACTATCATAAATAACTAATAATCGCTGCAAAAATTCTCAATGAATTGGTAGTTTCTTTAATCCTAAAATTTTTGAATAATTATGAGAGTTAATTTTTTTTTCTTTTTCTTTCAAAAATATACTTAACATGTACCGGTTTTTTAAAATTAATGAATTCCATGGTTCATAACTTTTAGGGAGGGGGAAAAACTTCAAAATAATAGTATCGACATATTTGTCTTTCTACTAATCAAGGCTTTTATAAAGTCTCTATTTCACAACTATAGTGAGCAGATCTATTATTTGCACCCACTAAACTTCTTGATTATAAAGTGTTAAAGTTAGATAATAAGGATATAGGATTTATTATGCACTATTATGTGCAATATGGATTTAAAAATGAATGTTACCTTGACACATTGTGGTTCGCGATTGGGATAGGAATAGACAGATGATCACCAACCGCTTATAGCAACACCTTTCTTCGAGTCCAGTGATGGTGCCTTGCAAAAGAAACTGTGGTTGAGCTAGTTTAAAATATGAGTACTTGGTAAACTACCCATAAAAATATGAGTCAATTAAACTAATAATATAATGTAATTTCTATAATTTGTAAATGAGTTTAGTTAATTAATGTTAGCCTTCATAGGAAAATACATTTCAAACACCAATAACAAACTTAAAACCTTTTTCAGAGAGAATAAAATTTTGTTTTTGTACCAAATTTTGTCTTCCTGGCATACAACATCCTCCACTACTCCACAATTATCACAATGATCATTCTGTTATTGAGATGAGGGAGAGATAAATGATAATAATGGGTGGTCATTGAAATCACGATTTTATTTTCCTGTATGACCATAAAAATAATTAAAAGAAAAAAAATGGGAAAGTGGGA
This sequence comes from Simmondsia chinensis, assembly GCA_018398585.1. Classification (NCBI taxonomy): domain Eukaryota; kingdom Viridiplantae; phylum Streptophyta; class Magnoliopsida; order Caryophyllales; family Simmondsiaceae; genus Simmondsia; species Simmondsia chinensis. The sequence goes on along the minus strand of JAGTTD010000006.1, from coordinate 27,824,458 downwards.
GGGAAGGGGTACCCATAACCAACTTCGTATTTCTATATATATATTTGTTAAGAGTATGGCCCTATAATTTTAGGATTTGTTATCTGAAGTCTTTTTAGAGAAGGCAGAAATGAGAGAAATTGTTATTTTTTCTTAGGTAATCATGTTAAAGTCATCTCTTAGGAAGAACTCATCCTAATGTATCACCATAACAATGATATCTATATCTAAGTTAGGTTGAGAACTCGTACAGGTAGCTCGACCCATATGATATCCAAACTTCACAACCCAATCAGCAATCACATTGGCTTCTTTGTGTGATTGAACTTGACATTAATACCTTCTTGAACCAAGCATTTTCCATCTTAAATAAAGTTTTGAATCTGCTAAGGGTGCTTCAGGGAGGGACCCCTCAATCTCATGATCCCCTTTTGTGGGGTACATAATTCGTACCACGGTCCAGCCTATATTTTTATGGCCTGTTTAAATTAGGGTTATATTAAATAATATAATATATTATAAATATATGAGAGAAGGGGGTGACATATGCAGCACACAAAAAAAAAAAAAGAAAATCTCACACATAGAAAGAGAGAGAGTGCGGCGGCGGCACTTTAACGAGAGAGAAAAAGAATTGCGGCCGCGGAATACATCCACAAATTCCTATATTTTTCGGTGAAGATCGGGGATTGATCTTGAAGCAATTTGGAGCGGGTATTCGAGGCACTGATTGGAGTTAATTGATCGGGAGAATTAATTGTTCTCGGGGCCTGGGGAGGTAATCCTTGTATCGCTCAATTTGCTTGTAGGTTTCAAGTTAGGGCAAACATCTTGAAATCATAAACGTTGTAATTGCTATTTTCTATAGTGGATTTTGCTGTCGGTTTGCCCCGTGGTTTTTTCCCTCTACTCTGGAGGGTTTTCCACGTTATATCTGGTGTTGATTTAATTTACGCATATTTATTTCGCCGTTGATATTTGGTGATATTCGTGTGCCCTGTGATTTATATCTGCCATTGATATTGGCTTGAGTGGTTGATTTGAATTGGGTTTAGGTGTCTAGACCCCAACAAAGTGGTATCAGAGCTAAGATTTATTATTAGGTTGAATAATAATGGATGGTACTAGTGGTATGATAAAATTAACTGGAGAAAATTATTCAATTTGGAAGCCAATAATGGAGGACCTACTTTATTGTAAAGATTTATATGACCCAATTGAGGGTGATAGTGGTAGGCTGGAAAAAATGTCAGATAAAGAATGGAAGAAACTGAATAGAAAAACTGTTGGGACAATTAGACAGTAGTTAGATTTCAGTGTTTTTCACCATATATCACAAGAGACTAATGCTGAGTCATTATGGAAAAGTTTAGAGAGTCGGTATCAGAGAAAGACCCCATGAAATAAAGCTTTCCTGATTAAGAAGTTAGTCAACTTGAAATTGAAAGAGAGACGATCAATGGCCGAATACTTGAATGAATTTTAGAATGTTATTAACCAGTTGACTGTTGTGAAAATTACTCTTGATGATGAGTTGCAGGCTTTGTTTCTTTTAAGTTCTCTACCTGACAGTTGGGAGACCTTGGTGGTAACCGTTAGTAACTCAGCTCCTGATGGAAAGTTTGCTTTAAGTACCGTAAAAGATTGCTTGTTCAATGAGGAGATGAGAAGAAAAGAGATGGGTGCTGATTCTGCACAAGCACTTATTACCGAGAACCGAGGCAGAAGTAAGAGTAGAGGACCTAAGGGGCGTGGTAAGTCAAGAGGTAGATCTAAGTCCAAGGGAGATAGACCAGTGCTGGCATTGTCATAAAACTAGACACCTGAAAAGAAATTGTTTTCTGTTGAAGAAAGATCAGAAAGGTGAAACGAGTCAGAATAAGGTAGATAATAAAAAGACTGTAGCTGCAGTGATAGATGATGATAGTAACCACTAGGAAATATTGCTTTGTGCTCAGGGTGAGTGCAATCATATAAGTGATCCTGATGTTGAGTGGATTGTGAATTCTGGTGCTTCTTATCATTGTGTTTCCAAGAGAGAATATTTTTCTACGTACAAAGCAGGTGACTTTGGTACTGTGAAAATGGGCAACAGTAGTGTTGCCAAGATCGTTGGGATTGGGGATATCCGTGTACAGACTAGTACTGGTTGCACTGTTATTCTGAAAGATGTGCGACATATTCCTGAATTACGCCTTAACCTAATTTCTGTGAATGTTCTGGACAAAGAAAGTTATACACATCATCTGGGAGATGGAAAATGGAAGCTTACCAAGGGGTCACTGATAGTAGGTAGAGGACAGCTTTGTTGTTCATTATACAAGACACGTGTGACAGTGCGTATTGAACGCAGTCGAAGATGATACTTACCGAATTTGTGGCACAAACGACTACCTCATGCCACTGAGAAAGGATTGCAGATATTGGCTAAAAAGTCCCTTATCCCTTCATTTGAAGGTAAGTCACTGAATCCTTGTGATAACTGTTTCTTAGGTAAGCAACATAGAGTTAGTTTTGGTAAAAAGTTGAAACGAAAACAAAACAAGCTTGAATTAATACATTCTGATGTATGTGGTCCTATAGAGGTGGAGTCTCTAGGAGGAAATTGATATTTTGTTACTTTTATTGCTGATGCTTCACAAAAAACTTGGGTATTTTTGTTGAGATCCAAAAGCCAGGTATTTGAAGTCTTTCAGCAGTTTCATGCCATGGTGGAGAGACAAATAGGGATGTTGCTAAAGTGTCTCCGAACTGACAATAGGAGAGAGTATGTCAACCGAGATTTCAGAAGGTACTGTAAGAAGCATGAGATTTGCCATGAAAGAACAGAACCAGGTACTCCTCAGCACAATGGTGTCGTAGAAAGGATGAATAGAACCATTGTGGAGAAAACCAGATGTTTACTCAAAATGTCAAAGCTGCCTAAGGCATTTTGGGGTGAAGTTGTGAATACTGCCGTGTACATCATCAACAGAGGTCCATCAGTTCCTTTGAATTTTGACATTCCAGAGAGAGTGTGGACTGGGAAAGACGTTTCTTATTCTCATTTGAAGGTGTTTGGATGCAAAGCCTTCATGCATGTGCCAAAGGAACAGAGATCCAAGCTTGACAATAAAGCCACTCCGTGCATATTTGTAGGATATGGTGATGAGGAGTTCGGTTACAGATTATGGGACCCCGTGAAGAAAAGGACAGTGAGAAGCAGAGATGTTGTGTTTCATGAACATGAGAATAGGGCTGATTTTGACAAGTCAGAGAAGACTACATGTGCTCCCAGTGGTATGGTTGATACTACACCGATTTCATCTTCATCAGGTGCCACAGATGAAAAGCAGGTTTATGATGGGACAGAACTTGAGAACGACACTTATCCAGTTGCAGTTGATGATGCTCTAGGTACAGATGGTGTTGAGCAGGGGGAGCCAGCCCCCGAGCCAGTGACTGCTGAGCCTCAGTTGAGGAGATCTGATAGAGAGCATCGACCGTCTATGAGGTATTCAAGTTCTGATTATATTTGTCGTACTGATGAGGGGGTGCTAGAGAGCTACCAAGAAGTTCAGACTCATGAAGACAAGGATAACTGGGTCAAAGCCATGGATGAGGTGATGAATTCTTTAGAGAAGAATGGAACCTATGAGCTTGTTGATCTTCCTAAAGGCAGAAAAGCACTTCAGAATAAGTGGGTGTTCAAGCTGAAAAAGAATGGTGATCAAATTGTGAAACATAAAGCTCGTTTGGTGGTGAAAGGTTTCAATCAGAAGAAAGGGATTGACTTTGATGAGATCTTCGCTCCTGTTGTGAAGATGAGTTCCATTCGAGTGGTACTAGGTACCAAATAGTATGAATCTTGAGCTTGAACAATGAGATGTGAAGAATGCATTTCTCTATGGTGACTTGCGAGAGGAGATCTACATGAAGTAGCCTGAAGAATATGAGGTTCAGGGTAAAGAGCACTTGGTTTGCAGATTGAAGAAGTGATTGTATGGTTTGAAACAGGCTCCTAGGCAGTGGTACAAGAAGTTTGACCCCTTTATAATGGGTCAAGGGTACAAGAGAACAACTGCAGATCATAGTGTGTTTATCAGAAAATTCACTGGAGGTAATTTCATTATTTTACTGCTTTATGTTGATGATATATTAATTGTTGGTCAAGATGCAGATATGATTCGAAGGCTTAAAGAGGAGTTGTCAAAGTCTTTTGAACTGAAAGACTTGGGTCCAACGAAGCAGATTTTGGGTATGGAGATTACCCATGATAGAGAGGCTGGAAAGTTGTGGTTGTCACAAGAAAAGTATGTTGAACGGGTGCTTGAAAGATTCAACATGAAGAGTGCTAAACCAGTTAGCCCACCTCTTGCCTTACATTTTAAATTAAGCAAACAGTCTTGTCCTTTAACTGTGAAAGAGAAAGAAGAGATGTCATTTATTACTTACTCCTCTGCTGTTGGGTCTTTGATGTATGCAATGGTTTGCACCAGGCCAGATATTGCTCATGCTGTGGGTGTTGTGAGCAGGTTTCTATCAAATCCAGGGAAAGCTCATTGGGAAGCAGTGAAGTGGATCTTTAGATATTTGCGGGTTACATCGAAACAGTGTTTGAGTTTTGGTGGCTCGGGACCGATTCTTAAAGTGTATACAGATTCTGATATGGCACGATGTCTTGATAGTAGGGAGTCTACTTCGGGATATTTGTTCACTTTTGCAGGGGGAGCTACGTCTTGGCAGTCCAGGTAGCAGAAGTGTGTTGCTCTCTCTACTACTGAAGCTGAATATATTGCTGTTGTTGAAGCAGGGAAGGAAATGTTGTAGATGAAGGGGTTTCTTCAAGAGTTGGGTCTGAAACAGAAAGAGTATACGGTATTCTGTGATAGTCAGAGTGCGATGGACCAGAGTAAGAATTCCATATACCATGTCACAAAGTATATTGATGTGAGATATCATTGGTTGCGTTCCGTTATTGAAGAAAAGCTGATGATGCTGAAGTAGATTCACACTGACAAGAACATGGCTGATATGTTGACCAAGGTGGATCCTAGCGGCAAAGTGGAGCTATGCATAGGATGGCCGGTATAGACTTCAAGTAGCCTGATGTGGAGTTTTCTCCTCCTTGTGTGGGCTGGAGGGGGAGATTTGTGGGGTACATAATTTATACCACGGTCCAACCCATATTTTTATGGCCCGTTTAAATTGGGGTTATATTAAATAATATAATATATATTATATATATATGAGAGAAGGGGGTGACATATGCAGCACACACAAAAAAAAAAAAGAAGAAAATCTCATGCATAGAAAGAGAGCGAGTGCGGCGGCGGCACTTTAACGAGAGAGAAAAAGAATTGCCGCCGCGGAATACATCAACAAATTTCGATATTTTTCGGTGACGATCAGGGATTGATCTTGGAGCAACTTGGAGCAATTTGGAGCGGGTATTCTAGGCACATATCGGAGTCAATTGATCGGGAGAATCAATTGTTCTCGGGGCCTAGGGAGGTAATCCTTATATCGCTTAATTTGCTTGTAGGTTTCAAGTTAGAGCAAACATCTTAAAATCATAAATGTTGTAATTGCTATTTTCTATAGCGGATTTTGCTGTCGGTTTACCCCGTGGTTTTTTCCCTCTACTCTGGAGGGTTTTCCACGTTATATCTGGTGTTGATTTAATTTTCGCATATTTATTTCGTCGTTGATATTTGGTGATATTGGTGTGCCCTGTGATTTATATCAGTGATTGATATTGGCTTGAGTGGTCGATTTGAATTGGGGTTACGTGTCTAGACCCCAACAGCTTTCTACTTGAGCCTTACGAAATCCTAGCTATCATGAGAGAGATTATGGTGTGGAGTTGGCTTACCTTTAGAGACAAAATTCAATTTGCACGTCGCATGACGAAACTAGTTGATACTTGATCTAGTCTTTGTCTTCTATTTGGAATATGGACTTTTTTTTCAGGCACTGGGTATGTTATTTTTGTTGTTGTTATGGATTATTAATTTTTATCTCAGTTTAATTTAGCTTTTTAGTAATCAACAATGTTTAAAATGTTAAAATACTAGCTTCGATCAAATTGAAGATTCGCTCTAAGCCCTGATTGACCTATTGTTATTTATTTCGGTTCTTGATCCTTGGAACAACCTTTTTTCATTGCTTCCAATCTTTTTTTTTTTTTTTTTTTGTATTAATAGGAAACATAAATCAGTTTGGATAATTAGCCTGATAGAAAAATATGATATTTAAACTATTATTGACGTTCATTCTAATCCAACTCAAATTTCAACTAATGAGCACCGTCTCCGGGTGCTGTTTTTTTATGCTGAAGGACGAAGCAATAGTTCATTAGAAATAGATTGCGGTGAAATTAATTGTCATATAAAATGTATAATAACCAAAAAAATTTTAAACATAATACTAACAGAAATTGTTTGAAACTTGTAACAATTAAAAAAAAAAAAAAAAATTTAACGTTGGGTCCAAAAGACTTAACATTTAATAATTGTAAGGAAAATTTACCAATTAATGTACATTTTAACTCTTATATTAACATTTAGTATATCTTACTAAACTTATCTAAATTTATTAGCTCATAGACAAATCAATAATTTATCATTACTTTTCATGGCCCAATTATATTCCGTCGTAACATTAGATACTCAAATTGTGTATACAAATGGACAACATGTAGCATTTTCATAAAATTTTTATTGGTTAGTCACCCTCTATTAGAATGATAGAATCGGGTGAATTTTATTTAGATATTGGAGTACCTTAATGGAATTTGATAAATTGATTTTTTTTACAAAAAATTAAGGTCAACACGTGATTTCTACAATAAAGTACTGATGAATATAAAAGTGACCACCAGGCGGTACGGGCTCAGGAGCCACTACCGCCCCCCAGCATAACCGCCACCGGGCGGTATAGGGCCTAGGAGCCACTACCGCCTCCCAGCATAACCGCCACCAGGCGGCATGGAGCTCAGGAACCCCTACCGTCCCCCAGAATAACCGCCACCAGGCGGTACAAGGCCCAGGAGCCACTACCGCCTCCTTAAACACCCCACTTAAATAACCTCACCTCTAGAAATCACCAATGCCCCCATTGGCTAAAGGGACCAGGCGGTACCCAACACCCATTACTTGCTACCCAAGCATACATTCCCCTATAAATAAGAGAAGGGACCTCACAAGAAAGACAAGGAATTTGAGCCTAGTTCTATCCTCAAGAACCCAACCAAAAAATCTCGAAACAATAGGCGCCGTCTGTGGGAAGGGCATTACCAACTCTTCCCATGTCAAACACCAGTCGATCTACCGCTCACGGGGGTTGCCATCACCCCGATTACGTAACACAAGGCCAGTTTGAGCAGCTCCAACAACAAATCCACCAGTTCTTCTCACACACACCTACCAATACAAAATACATGCCAGAACCTGACCATTCCACCACAGCATCCCCTCAGACGCAAGCTCAAAACATGAGCGAGGCCACAGCTTCTACGCCAAGCGCTCACCCCGCTCAAGCCAGGAGGGACTCCAGGGGAGCCCCTAGGCCGGCCACCTCATATGTCGTGCCAAGGACTCACTCGCCCTTTTCTCCTCGGATTCTGTCAACCCCGGCAGGAAAGGTAAAAGTCCCGAACATCGATCTATTTGATGGAACACAAGATCCTAAAGATCACTTGGCCGGCTTTTATGGCTCAGATGTATCTACGGGATGTGGGGGAGGACATTTGGTGCAAATGTTTTCCCGCCACCTTAAAGGGGGCTGCCCAAAATTGGTTCGCCTCCCTTCCGAACTCCTCTGTGGGCAGCTTCGCGGACCTCTCTGAAAGGTTCGTTCATCACTTCATTAGTAATAAAGAAGGAGGAGGACAGCGGCGCATCTCCTCAAGTTGCAATAGTATGAAACTGAGCCCTTGAGGAGTTATGTGAAACGGTTTACGCGGGCCATGATTGATGTCGCCACCTTGTCTGACAAAACGGCCATGACTGCCTTTATTAATGGATTACAGAACTCCAACTTCAAATTCGCATTGGCAAAGGGGCCGCCCCCCACCATCGACGAATTATGGAGGAAGGCTAATAAGTACATTCTGGCAGAGGACGTTATGCAGATAACGCCTAGAGCCGAAATGGCTCAGGTGTCTCCAGGGCCCAGAGACCGCCCCAGGTCACCCCAGGGTAATGCCCGATAGGCCAGAAAATTGAACGCACCGGCCTTCTGAACTCAGAATCAACAGCCCGTACCTCGCCAGCTCTTAGAGGTAGAGGTGAAGGGACCATCCAAGGACCAGGACCCTACTCCGCCTGATGGTGGTGGGGCAGTCTGGTGTGCATATCATCAGGTTTCTACCCATGACACGGCCAAATGTCGAGGCTTGGACTTTCGCCTCAAAGAAGCCGAGCGTACCGGCCAGTGGGAAGAATACGCAACGTTAAAAAAGTAGAAGACTCGGAAAGCTCGAACCGCAAGTGATAGCAGCATAGGTCCCAAGAACATGGCGGCCAAAATCATCGCCACCATCGCCTCAAAGGTAGTTCCCCCCACATCGGAGGAGGGGACAGAAATCCTGAACGAGGAAAGGGACGCAACCCAAGATGCACCCCGATGTATGAGCTTCACTAGAGAAGACTCCCGAGGTGTGGACGCTCGGCAAGAGGACCCCCTTGTGATTACGGCCGATATCAACAAACACACGGTGCATAGAATACTGGTAGACCAAGGCAGTTCCGCAGATATCCTATTTCTGGAATGCTATAACAAAATGGGGATGCCACTCAGCGTGCTATCACCGGCACCGTACTCCGTCGTGGGCTTTACCGGAGCGCCCATCCTACCACAGGGTAGGATAACGCTGCCCATCATTTTCAGAAACAAAGATGAACGGCGAACGGTCAAGATAGAGTTCCTTGTTATTGGCGTTCCTTCTTCTTACAACGTGGTCTTAGGGAGGCCCTCCTTGAACCGTTTGAAGGCAGTAGTATCTACCTATCACCTGGCAATGAAGTTTGAAGCGGACACCGGGAGCGTCATGACAATACGAGGGAGGCACGGCACGGTCTCAGAGTATTATCATACCTTTTCTAGCCTGGCAGTCATGACAGCCGAACCGCTTGAGCTGGGCTCCCCTCCTGAGGCACGCCCTTCCCCTCTGTCCTTGGAAAAATATGAGCTGGGGCTTGGATGTTACACCTATTTGGGCACCTCCCTCCCTAGACATCTGCGTGAAGAGATTGGGGAGCTCTTGAGGCAATACCAGGACGTTTTGGCCTTTGCTGCCAGTGAGATGCCGATCATACCGCCCGAAGTAATCACTCATCAACTCAACGTACGAGATGGTACACTTTGTAAGTTAGACCCTCAAAGACCCGGAAAAGAGGTACCCTACAGCCGAAAAGACCGCCCTGGCCCTGGTCACCGCGGCGCGTAAGCTAAGACCCTACTTCCAGTCTCATAATATCACGGTACTCACCAACTTGCCACTCAAAAAGTTGCTCTCCAAGTTAGATTGCTCGGGGCGCCTGCTCAAGTGGGCGGTAGAACTCTCTGAGTACGACATACACTATCAGCCTCGCAAAGCCATTAAAGCCCAGGCTTTGGCCGATTTCCTGGTAGAATGCGACTTTGAGATTGGGGCACCGGGACCGGCAAACCCTCTGGGGAAGATGTCCGTCTAGAAAATATTCGTGGATGGATTTGTAAATTCAGAGGGCCGAGGCGCGAGCATAGTACTAATCAACCCCGAAGGAGAGCAGGCGGAATATGCGATAAGGTTACATTTTAACGCTACTCACAACAGAACCGAGTATGAAGCGCTACTGTTGGGCATGGACCTAGCCAAAGCCGCCGGAGCAACTTGCCTAGAGGCGTGAAACGACTCGGAATTGGTAGTAAACCAGGTCACGGGCAGTTATGGAGTGAAGGAGCCGCACCTGTCCCGATACTTGGAGTTGGTTCGAACTAAGGCCTCCGAATTCCAAGGCTTTAACATATTGGGCATTTCCCGAGAAAGCAATCATCGCGCTGACGAACTGAGCCACCTGGCTAGCACCGGAGGAAGGGACCTCGACGGGCGCGTCCGTATACACGAATCCCAGGTTAAGTTGTGGACAAGCCCACACCCCTAGACGTGATGCAAGTGCAGCAAGAGAATAACTGGATGCGTCCAATTTTGGACTTCATCCTTCACAATGTGAAACCCTCGGATCAGGTGGAAGCGCGAAGGTTGAAAAGGCAGGCGATGCATTTTACAGTCATTGGCCAACAGCTATACAAAAGGTCATTCACACATCCCTTGTTAAAATGATTAACGCCAGAAGAAGGGGATTATGTCCTAAGCGAAATCCACGAGGGAATATGTGGGATCCATATTGGAAAATAAGCCTTAGCCGGGATGGCGTTAAGGGCCGGGTATTTTTGGCCCACCCTAAGAAAAGATGCTGGCACCCTTGTGCGAAAATGTGATAAGTGCCAGAGGTTCGCGCCGCTCATCCATGCTCCTGCCGCGCCGCTACAGCCCATTGTTGACCCCATACCTTTCGATCAATGGGGAATGGACATCCTAGGACCTTTCCCCTTAGCCAGCGAATAGAGAAAATTCTTGGTCATGGTTGTAGACTATTTCAGTAAGTGGGTGGAGGCCGAGGCGGTGGCTCGAATTACAGACAGCGCAACGCTACAGTTTCTCTAGAAGAACATCATAACACGTTTTGGAATCCCTAGAGCCATTATCACTGACAACGGAATGCAGTTCGCGTCACCATGATTCCGAGCATATTGTTAACATATGAACATCGCTCTTCATTTTACCGCCATTGCATATCCTCGGAGCAACGGGCAAGCGGAGTCGGAGAACAAACAGATACTGAACGGGCTTCGAAGAAGGCTGGATGAGGCTAAGGGCAAATGGGTGGAAGAATTGCCCAGTGTACTATGGGCACACCGGACAGTATACCGTGCGGCTACAGGGGAAACCCCATTCATGCTAACTTACGGGGCTGAAGCCGTGATCCCAGTGGAGGTGGGAGAACCCAGTTGCCGCATACAGCATTATAATTGTCTGCGTAATGAAGATCAGCGAAGGTGCGCTCTGGACTTAGTGGACGAAGTTAGGGAGGATGCCCTTCTTCGAATTGTGGCCCAAAAGCAACGAATGTCTCAATACTACAATAAACATCTAAGGACGAGAAGTTTAGAGGTAGGGGACTTAGCCCTGCGAAGGGAAAATACCCCGGCCCAAGGGGTCAAAACCGGCAAGGTTGTTGCAAATTGGGAAGGGCCCTACCGCGTGGTTCAGAAGTTAGGAGAAGGAAGTTACAAGCTAGAACGCCTAGACGGTTCCCCGGTGCCCTGAGTATGGAGCATCAAGAATCTCAAAAGGTACTACGTTTAGCTAGGTAATTCCTGTAATAAGTATGTAAAATATCAAATGTATACTGATGTTGTGTAAGTCATATCTTAGGGAACCTGGGGCGGTACCTCCAGCACATAAATAAACGGTACTTCCTTAAAGATTGCATCAACATCATCGATAAAAAGCCAAGATAAACAGAAAGAAGTATTACATATATAAGGTACTGTACAACCAAATGCTATCGTTTTCACTAGAATACACATTTAACAAGGCTACAGGCAAACTACTGCCTCTACACCTTACCACATATAAGTAGATACATTGGCCAAAAAATAACGGGGGGGCATGGCAAAAAGAGGTATCCCCCACCCCCCCCCCCCCCCCCCCCCCCCCCGACTTTCTCTTTACATATGTAAAAAAAAAAAAAAGAGAGAGCGAAAGAGGGTACGAGCTTAATAAAGGAAAAGGATGCCTAGCTACCGCCTACGCCTCCTCGCGAGCGGATGATATCCTAGCGAAGCTGGTCTGCCACCTGCTGAAGGGACTCTTGGCTGAGCTGAGGATGAAGGCGTGCTAAGCGTCGTGCAAGGGTTGACAGGCCTGAAGCGAAACCCTCCCAATAATGGGTGCTCGTCACGGAATGAAACTCAGGGCTCCCTTTAAAGCGGGAGACCGCCTCTGCAGCCTCAATTCGAGCATGCTGAGCTTCAATAAGGATCTCCTCTAACCGTGCTTGTTGGGAAGATAACTCTTCCCTCAAGCCTTCGGCCTCAGCAGCCAACGTTCCCTTCTCCCTTCTCATCCTTAGTGCAAGCTCGGCTTGTTCCTGTCTTTCCCTTTTAGCTCTCTCTACAGCCTCTACAGCCTTCCCTTTTTCTTCTCGTAACCGAGACAATTCTTACACTGTAGTGTCGTAGATGTCTTGTAATGTGGGTATTACTTGTATGTACTTGAAGTGGAGATGTGATTTTATTTGTATAATGTGTGCTCACATATAAGTAATACCCGCTACTGTTGTCGTAGATACTTGAAGTGGAGATGTGATTTTATTTGTATAATGTGGCCCCCGAGAGAGTGACAACATTTTATACCCTCGCTCCCTCGAATTGTTTGCCGTTAGCGTAGATGCTTTGGAGGCCGGCTTACGCTTTCCCTTGCCACCTATCCTGGAGTGGGTTTTTAGGCAATATTCCATGTGTCCTAGTCAGGTCACCCCCAACGGTTTTCGTAATATTTACCGCCACCTCCTTACTTGTAATGTGGCCTGTTTGACCCCTTCCACTTGTAGCTTTGATTATTTATTTAGGGCCAAACAAGCTAAGGGTGTTGTCAGTTTCGAGGGAAAAAGCGGGATTAAGTTTGTGGAGCTTAATCCCTCGAAGGTAAACTTTTGGCAAAATAGGTTTGTTTGGGTCCGACCTCCTAGTCCTTTAGGCAACCCTCATTATTGGACCTCATTGAACAAGTGCAGTATCTCCTCAGAGGATGAATTTTCTGCCTTAGATAGACAGGTGGTTTGGTATTTTGAAAGGGATTTAGGCTCGCGGTACCTGGCTACCAAGGAGGTATTATGCAGGAGAAAGTGTTGATCCGGGCAGGCTTGTGTGCACGACCAGTTATTGGTGAGTAATTCTTTGGGACGGCTAAGTTTTTATTATTGTTGTTTGTCATTTAATAATTTTACCTTGGCTATTTAACTGTCTCCTTTCAGGGCCGGAGGCCGATATAGACATTGTGACCTTCATAGAATTTTGTCGTGAGGGACAAAAGAAAAGGGAAGAGAAAGGTGAGAGTAACGGCGAAAGAGCTACTAGAAGGGGCAAGAGGGTGGTCACTGAAGAAGGAGGAGAACCACCTAAGAAGGTCACTCGATCAAAGAAGCCCCGAGCGGAGGCTCCTGCCCCAGGTGGTAGTTTGGAGGTGTCCCCTCCATCCGGGGTCGTTCTTGTGGCGCCTATAGTTTAGGCGTCTCCTGTTGCTGAGAGATCCTCTTCAATTCCAAGTGATCGGGAGCTGCATACCTCTGTCTCTCTGCAAGACGACGGTGGAATGTCAGCCGTACCCCATCCTGAAGGAGTCTCGATAACTGAGGTCATTGCGGAAGAGGGGTCTAGGGCTACGTCGACCATTACCGTGGCTGCACCTGGGGCTGCCATGGCGGAGGTTCCTCCCACGGTGACCGTACCGTCTGGCGCCCTTTCACAAGGGATAGAGATGGCTCTACCGCCAGAAGGAATGGAGGAAGGGAGGAGGCCCTTAGAGGTGCCGGTTGAGGTGCCAGGGCCGTCCTTAGTAGAGACGGCAGGGTTAGTGTCCTTGCCTCAGAGAGGAGGGCCTCCTGCTAGGCACCCACCCCCGCCGCCAGAATTACTCCAGGAGGCGGTGGCGGATGTTCGTCCTGGCATACAGGCAGCGGACAGCCTTCTCCCCTCCTTTCGTATCGATTCATCAGTTCCGGGGACCCCTGCTGACGTCCCTCCTGAGCCCCCTACTGACATCCCTCCTGAGTCTCTAGGAGAGGTTCCTAGGGAAGAGAGAGCTCCCACTGATGAAGCAGCACCGCCCAAGGGTTCCACTCGTCCCTGTCCTCGCCAGCTCCTCATCGACATACAACGTGCCGTTTCGCCTGCTTTTCCATCTAGGGGTCTGGCTCTTAATGGACCCACAACCATATGTTTAGTAGTGTGCGGCAACAAAAACTTGATATGATCCACCTATGTAGGTGTGGAAGTATGGCCGCTCCCTAGGAATGTTGAAGACTTTCCTTCTAGAGCACCTATGAAAATCCAGGAAGGGCGCATTACCGAGAAAATGTGCCAAATTGCAGGAGTTGCCGAGATTTTGAACTTGATTAGTGTCCAAGTGGCAAAATATACAACCACTTGTGAGGTACAAGACGAAAGTCACCTTGTAAACTGTTGGTACTAAACTTGGTTTACACTAGGTAATGATTCAAGTCACGAAACACCGACACTAAAACACTAAGTTCTCTTTGCCCAAAAATCTATTATGTTCATCTGGCTTATGTCTTTTGTGGGGGATTTTTGGAAAAAGACACAAGTTAAAATATTTTGAAACCTCATTTCCGTTACCCTTTTGTAAGCTTTATCCCCCATTGGAAAATCATGATAGTACAAGATAATCTCTTGAATTAAGATAAATATGAGAGATAAATGGGAACATTAGGCATGCGCATATGCGGAGTTGAACCAGGCAAGGTTCGAGCGGGGGTGTGAATATGAGGGTCATATTTTCAGCACATGTTTTTTTCCTTCCATGAAAATAGTTGGGGAAAAAGTATCATTCTTGCCATTGGAATTAATGGCACCTCTTTTGCAACTAAGGTGTCCCTTGGAACCAATTGCACTCATTCCCAACAATCATGTTTAATACTATCAAAACCACACTTTGGCTAAGGTTTCTTATCATCCAAAATCATAACACTTTTTCACTCTTCCTTCTTTCTTCTCTACTCTAATTTGTTCACATATTCAGGCGAATTTCTAAACGCACTCCTAACTGGTGACTAACGAGTGGACATTAAGAGCCGGATCGAGTTAATCCTGGAGGATGGTCGCAGATAATACTGTATGCACCAAAATAGTGGCGAAAATCGTCTTTTAGGATAGTGGCATTTTTACCACGGTGCTATGTAATCAGTCATCTTTCAGATAAGATTTATGTTGCTTTTCTTCATTACTGTGATTGATTTCTCAGCTATTATGCTTAAATTTCCAACACTGTAGAGACCTTCAAATATTATACTATCATTATATATATGAATAATAGGCAAGTAGCTTTATTCCTTATTCATTTTGAAGTTGTATTACGTATGAATATTCATATTATCATAAGAATTACAATAGATACACAAATAATATTCTCTAAATGAACTTTATTTTTTAACTATAATCTATCTTTTTATTTAGATCCATCTATACTATTATAAAGAAGTGTCATCTTCTTCCAAAATACATTATTTCAACTCTAGGGGCCTTGATTTTGAATTTTATAACCAAGGCAAATGAACGAAAATATGTCTATATCATTATTACAATGTAATGAATAGCTAATAATGGTTAATATTCCGATTTCATATGATGAATAAAACCATAATTTAGCAACTTCAAAATTTATTGAACAAATTTCAAAGCAAATGATAGTTGAAACTCCACCATAGATAGGTAATTTAAACCATGATAATATTAAAATTTACATCAATAAAACAAAACTAAAATCCACTAAAGGTCACAATCATTTCTTTCTGCTTTGCACTCTTATGTGGGCTAGCTCAGGGCCCGTTTTTGCTAGGATGCCTATTTTTTATAGGTACTTTTGTCGTTTCTTTTTCGATAATTAACGAGACAACTTGTAATGTGGGTATTACTTGTAATGTGGCCCCCGAGAGAGGGTACGCTAAAAGCATCTACGACAACAGTAGCGGGTATTACTTATTAGCGAGCACACATTATACAAATAAAATCACATCTCCACTTCAAGTACATACATTGTACATATATCTTAAATACAATTGGCATGAAGGACATGTACCACAAATTTGTCAATCTCACACAGCATCACAATTATGAAGCATTATCATCTCAAATCAGTCTGACCCTTGCTAGTTTAGTTTACAAAAGAATCCATGAAGTGCCTTTTACAATTCAAACTAGCTTTCGAGGCAGCTATCTACATTGACTTTGGACAATCACCCAAATGGTATTTACATCATAATCAATATCACATAAGCTAGTAGTAAATAGCAAACATTGGTAAAATCACAAGACTATGGCCTGATAATATATCATATAGGCCCTTGGATGCATAAAAAGCCCCCAACGGAATGTCTTTCGCTGCATTTCTAAGTTATTCAACTTTTATACTAGGGATTTCTGGAACAATAAACTCAAATTTCAAGGTCAATTCAAAAATGATGGTTTGAGTGGGGATCCCAACATACAACACCCCTGATAAGCCTAAGCTTATTGGCATTAGCAGAATAATTCTCATCAATATCCAAGGCCCAATTGGCATTACAAAATCCCTCTAACACAACAGTGAGTTTATTACAACATAAACTCTAATCCATAGTACTTTGTTAGCATCTTAACGATTTAATTATTCTAATATTCATTATATGGATAATGTGTTTAAAGCCAAGCTTGCTAACGGCTTACATTATATCAGGACAATTGTAGTTTATTCAAAGCATTACGCTATCAAACACCATATTGAATTTAGCATGTGATACACAATCAACATTGTACTCTATAAGTGAACATTAGGTCATATGGAGTCTTATTTAGCATGTCATCATGATCAAACTCTTTAAGTTAATTTTTTTTTTTTTTTCCTCACATAATCAAGAGTAAGAACCTTAGGAGTTCTAGTGATCTTTAAACCAAAGTGCACATAAACTTTACAAAGTCCTTTATGTCAAAGCACAAAACTAAAAGACTTTATAGCATTCACTACATTCAAACCTCTGCCATAGATAAGTATATCATTGAGATATAAACGAATTATCTTACACTCACCATACTTAGAGTACCACATGCATCAACACTATTAACAACGAATTCATCCATGATCAATGTTTTATCTAATTTTTAATGCACCCTATACGAGCTTGTTTAAAACCATACTAGGGACTTGCGAGCTTTACTTTCCTGTATGTCTGTTTTTTGTGTTCTATTTTTGTCCTATTTTCTTATTCTGTCTTGGCTTTTTTGTATTCGCTCCTTGATCTTCACTTTTATGCAGGTTGAATGTGGCCTCGTTTGTAGAGTTGTCCTTTTATAAAGTGACCGTATTGCTAATTATCGAAAAAAATGAATAGAAGCAAGAACCAACAAAACTGTAATGATGCCTTCAGTCACGGGATAATAGTAGTCAAGGTAATCAATTCATTTTTTTTTTTACTTTTTTTTATGATTGACTTTGATTCATAGTTAATGGCCCCCTGACAAAAAATAGAATCAATATATTTCACCTCCTTTTCAAACTTTTAGGGTCTCATTCTACTATATAAGCATACTCAATTTTCTTCATTTATTGTATTAATCATGTTCAATCATAAATACATCTCAATCTCAAACACATCATGCTTGTATCATATACTCAGTTGGCAAATAATACAAGCCACAACAAGGGTGGATTATTACTACTTTAACTTAACTAGATTATTAAAACCAGTTAATTCACACAAAATACAATTCGTACTTTTCCTTTAAGAAGTTCAATATAATGCATTTCATATAATAAGATCTTGCATTGTATTCCTCTCCCCCCCCCCCCCCCCCCCCCCCCCCTCTCCCCCCCTCTTTCACAAAAAAAAAATCTTTGCATAGACAATTCTCCCATAATAAATTCACATAAGCTAGTAACAATTAGCAAAGAGAGTTATCATCAATTGGTTTCTATATAACATAACTATCGTTATCTTGCAAGAATATTGTACCCCCACAATTTGATAGCTCGTGGAGAAATTCACAAGAAGGTAAGTCTAGTTCCATGAAATAGATGCGACTAATGTACATACAGTAAGTTTTTGCAATACATTGCTTCATACCAAGTTTTCACACATTTAGAACACCAACGCTTCTAATTACAACATACATGCTAGAAATAATGAGTATCAAACAAATTTTAAAATTCGCGTAAAAAAATGCGCATACTTAATTTAAAATAATATTTTATAGTTTAAGACTCAAGTATTAAATAACGCCCAATTAGGCATTACCCTGGCAATTTCTTTTTCTTTTTTCCTTTTTTTTATTTATTTGTCTTTGTCAAGGAGCTTTGAATATAGACCCAAGTAAACTTTTTATTCCCTTTAATTAAAAGTCATGCGATTTATGTTAAAGTGATTAGACGTTAATAATTTTAAGTTTCTGATCAAATTTAATTCGTGCCTTACTTTAGGTTTTTCAGTTAATTGAGTTGTATAGAATTTCAATTTGTTTTTTCTAACTCCATAATTTTGCAATGTACGATCTTTAGTTAAATAACTAATTTCATAAAATTTGGATGAAAATAATATTTTGAATTCCATAGTTTAATAAAATAATAAAATAAAATTATGAACCACAATTCTACTTTTAACCTCAAGTCTAAGCTCTAATTTCATGTGACAAATGAAACTTCAAAAAATTCTATAGGTATGAAAATTTTAGTTTTTATTTATGTATCCAAACTACTTGAAAATTGTAAATACTTTAAAAAATTTAAACAAGTTTGGTTGAAATCCACATATATTTCTTTTTCTTTGATGAATTTAACATATGTATAAAATAATATTTTTTCGCAACCACTCTTAACTAACTTTTATTTTTCAAAAAAAATAAGGTAAGCACTCTAGTCACAAAAGTAAACCTCAGAACTTGTGGGAAAAGCAACCCTCACCATCATAATCTTCTTTTGTCAGATCCACCACCGCTTCACAACAGTTACCTATCGATCAACCTCTCGCCTCTGAAGCATGTCTTGCTTTCTTTCTTCTCTCTTACCAAGACCATCATGTTTGAGCTTGCATCCTTGTTCTAATAGGTTATAAATTGCGATGGAAAAGTGTTTTTGTTTTTCGGTCCAGGGTCAAATCATGTATTTTGTGGTTATCTGTTGACTGTGTTTTGATGTTTCTATGTTGGTTTGTCCAAGGTTTTAGGTTTAGTCTAGTATTCAAATGTTCTTCTATTTCAATTGCTATGCAACTCAATAGTCTAATATTTCTAGCATTGATTTAATATTTAATTGTATTTAAATGTAGTATTAAGTTGTCACTGGGAAGGTAATATTTAACTATTCAATTTCTTCTACTTAAGGACTTTTAGTGCCCATAGTTGAGGTTGATATACATGTGGGTTGAACATGTCTTTCTCTTTTTTCATTTGTCGAAAAGAATAGAGAGATAAGATTGAGGGCACTCTTTGAACCTCCATTTTTGCCACATAAAAAAAAGGGTTTTACCCAAAAATGGGGGCTTTTCTCATCTAATCCAAACCTTATTTTTGCAGTCCCATTTTTATATTATTTGTTATTTATGATTATTTATATTTTAGTACCCTGACCTTTTTAGTAATTATAAAAAGGACCTTGACGTTTTGGAATTAATTAGAAGGACCCTGAGGTTTTACCGAAATAATAAAAAGGACCCTCTCTAGTAGGATGGCGTCATTTTCTGGTAACGGTGCTGATGTGGCCAGCCAAATTTAACTCCTGCTACAATAAATGGACGATTTTACCCCTAATATAAAAATAAATAAATCAACCCCCACCCCCTCCCCCTCCCCCAATCATCCCGTCCCCCACCCACCCCATCCCTCCCCACCAACCCATCCCCACTGGTAAGCGGCCCCCCCCCCCCCCCAAATTGTTTTTTTAAATTTAAAATTAATTTTGTTCTTCTCCCACCCACCCCATCCCTCCCCATCTTCACCGGAAAGTTGCCCCCCCCCCCCCCCCCCAAACTGCCTTTTTTTTTAAATTTAAAATTAATTTTGTTCTTCTCTCACCCACCCCATCCCTCCCCATCCTCACCGGTAAGTCCCCCCTGCCCCCCCACAACTGCCTTTTTTTTAAAAATTTAAAATTAATTTTGTTCTTCTCCCACCCACCCCATCCCTCCCCATCCCCATCGGTAAGCAGGCCCCCCCCCCCCCCCCCCCCCCCAACCCCGACAGCTGCCTTTTTTTTTTAAAATTTAAAATTAATTTTTTTCTTGATCATATAAGTTGTTTGAGTATTATAATTTTTTATTTAACTTTTTTTATTAATTTTTGAGTATTATATCTAATTTTTTATTTACTACTTGTTGTAGCAGATAAATATTAAGGAACTATGGAATGGTCATCTAGCTCAAGGAGTGCTAAAATACATTCAGGAAATGAACAAATGTATTGTTACAGATGCAAGAGTCAAACAATTACGTAGCTAAAAGTGTCAAGATCACAAAATAACCCAGGACGACCTTACTACAAGTGCTTAAGCTGCCTACAATTTGCCAAGTGGGATGATAACAAGTCAAGTGGCTCAAATTATGAAAAAGGCTCAATTCAAGGGGAAGAAGGAAGAGGAGGCAAAGACAATGAATTGATGAAATTAATTTCAAAAATGACAGAAGATATGAAGGAAATGAAAATGGCGCTGAAGTTAATTGAATCAAGGCATGTAGAGATCATGAAATTAATATTTGTAGCACAAGTAATAATGTTTACCATATGTATGATTGTAATCATGTTACTAAAAAAAAAAAAAAAAAAAAAAAAGAAGAAGAAGTGATCTTTTGGATACAATTTGCAAAAACTCCTTGATCCATATGTCCATTTCTTGCAAATAGTCAATCAACCGGATGACACTAAATCAACCTGAAAATAGTCAATCAACCTGATGACACTAAATCAGCGACATAAACACAACACATCAACATCAACATCAACATCAATACAAACACAAGTGTATATCGATTCTTGCCGAAATTCAATATGACATATTAATAACACCAATATAATATGTTGCATACACCATAAAATCAAACGTCGGACCCAACTTCAACATGAATCCCAAAAAATGCCAACCTTAATTACATCAATATGACATGTTACATACAACACAAAATCAAATGTCGGACCCAACTTTAAATTGAATCCCAAACAATGCCAACCATGAATCCATGTCTTCTACATATCATCATGAAGTACATAAACTTCTACATATCACCAAGTAAAATCTATATACATCAACCTAACCAAAACCAAAATAAAACATGAGTTGAAAGATCATGTGTGGCTTGAAGCATCATCTTCATTAAATCTAGGCATCTTCCGTGGGCGGCCTCTAGGCCTCCTTGGACCCTCCTTTTGTTTTCTTTCATATGTCTTCTTCATTGAATGAGCATCACCTTATCCTTGACAGCCTTTCTTGTTGTGATGAAGCCCACCGCACGTGCCGTATCTCACCGTCCTTGACCTCGAACCCTTCTTTCTCGACTCATCGACCGCCCTAATGTGCATTATCAAAGATTAAAATCAACATTGATTATTTATTTAACCCTAATCGAAATCCAGCAAATCTAAACCCATAAAACCAGATTTGCATTTGGATGTTTAACCCAAACAAAACCCCCAAAAAAAAAAAATCATAGAAATCAGATATAAATAAGACATTTGGATCATCGTTACCCCAAATTAATTACAAAATACAGACATACAACCCAACTAAACCTATTTATTTCGATGAAAGGAACAAAAAAAACTAAAAAAAACAATGAAATAGAGATCGACATACATATATAAAACCCTAAACAGTTAATCAACAAACCCATTTTCGACCATATCTTCGAAATCCCACATTGTTGGGGTTAAACTAACCTAATAAGTGTAACATCAAACCTAAATGACATATGCATTCACAGAGGGAGAGGAAGAGCATTGAAAGCAGAAGAGGCTGGAAGCAAAAGTAGAGGCGGGGATAGACAGACAAACCGATGAAGCATAAGAGGCGGGAACAGACGATGAAGGGGTAGGAGGGGCGAAGCAGAGCACCCGGGAAGTAGAGCATGGGAGGAAGACGAAGAGGCGAGGAAGAAGTTCACCCTTTTTCTTTTATTTAATTCGAATAATTAAATTAAATATATTTTTTCATAAATTTTAAGTTCAAAACCAACGTCGTTTAAGGTTTTTTTTAATGTAATTCAAATAACCCATTAAAAAAATATTTTTTCTTAACTCAGAACGGCGTCGTTTTAATAAAGAGCCTGAAACAGATCCAAAAGGACGTCGTTTTGAGTAAGGGCATTTTTGTCTTTTTCACTTTCTGGGAAGCCATCCTGCCGGGGAGGGTCCTTTTTATTATTTCGGTAAAACCTCAAGATCTTTTTAATTAATTCCAAAACGACACGGTCTTTTTTCTAATTACCAAAAGGTCAATGTACTAAAATGTAAATAACCCTATTATTTAATAATTGATGTTATTTTATTAATTTAGTTACATCAAAATACATTAGAAAAACACATGTTCAAAAGAATTAAATATGTAACTGTGTTGTCTGATATATGGCAAAATTATATATTAGAAAGATACATGTTGAAAATAAATACAGTGGGAAAAAAAAGAGCGAAAATGGCTCATTTTTGACATCTAAGGTCAAAACGTAGTGTTTTGCTTCTTAAAAAAATCTTTGAAGCCCCAAAAGTGGGGCTTCCCATTGGGAGGTGCCTTAACCCTCTAGAATTGTTGGAATGGAAAAATTGAACTTTTGGTGAAAAGAGGCGCTTGACTTTATATATATATTGAAGGTTCAAATGGCAACCCAAGAGGGACAGTGAATTAGGTTCTTTAGTGATAAATAAAAAATTAAAGATATGAACCAAAAAATTCAACAAAACAATAATTCTTAAATGAAACTGACAAAGACAAAAATAAACGAGATGAACAATGATTTTTATAGTGGTTCACTTCCAAACCGAAAGCTAGTGAACTTCTCAAGTGATTACTCTTAGTCACTTGAGCCTTTAACTAAGCTCGATGATCCTTTCTAAGAACAGGCTCAGGATCCAACCTTTACAACCGGTCTTTTTGTACGTAGGCTCAAGACCAACCTTTTACGACTGATCCTTTTATAAACAGTAGGTTCAGGATCCAACCTTTACAATGAAATAAATTTGAATAAAGTAATGAAAGAATTAAAGCACTTAAATTCTTCACTCTTTCAAGAGTGAACTGACACTTGATCAAGCTTAGCTAAAGCTAAGGATATGCCAATAAAACTCAAAGATCAACAATAAGAGAACAAGTGATGCTCTAATAAAAGTTTTAAACAAAGCTTAAAAAATAAACCTTTAAAGCGCAAGTATATAAGAGAACTTTTTATCAAAGAATGCTAGAGAGTATTGGATTATTTTAACTAAAGCATTCAAGCCCTACTTATAGGCAAATGAGGGCCATTAAGATGTTCAAAAAATTAGAAAAAGGTTTTGGAAAGAAATCAAGTCAAAAGTAGTCGTTTTGAGCTTTTTCAGTCTGTGTGTCGACACACAGTAGCTCTTTGTGGCTACTGTAAGTCTGTGTGTCGAGACATACCGCCTGTGTGTCGACACTCAGCCAACCCGGGTGCATTTACACGTTTTGATCAATTGCTTGATTGGTGGGATAATTTATTGTATTTCCTAAGTTAAAAATTGATTGATTGATGACTATATTTGTTCAAATTTTTGAATTTATTTCCCACTTTACTTGATTATAAAAATAATTAATTCCATAAATCAAGCTAAATCAATACCCCATTAAAATTTTATCTTTATTTGATTTGATCATACTTTTCAAAGTACCAATCTTAAAAAAATATATATTTTAAATGATAAATTAGGTTGGTTTAATTTTGACTTGAATATTTTTCGAATAAAATTGATAAATCAACTTTCAAAAATATTTTCCAAAAACATTTTTGTAAGAGCATCACATATCAATATTGAGACTTGGACTCAATTAATATATCCCGATCCTAAGTCCTAGACAATAAAAATAAATGACTTTAATCTAGATAAATCTTCTCTTCAGCTTTTATCTCTTTTCCTCTTGATTTATCATTTTTTGGAAAGCTTCGTATCCACGATTAATCTTTGATGTGCCTAAGTCACTTAAAAATAAGATTAGAACAATTTAAATCACATGACTCACTAAATGCTTGTTATCATCAAAATTACAATGATATTGGCTTTAGAGCCAACAATCTCCCCCTTTTTGATGATGACAAATATTTGGTGTTTTCTCTTGGAAATGTGGAAGTTAAGGCATAGATATCACCATAAAAACATCACACATTGAAGCATACACATGACTATAAACTCATGGAGCAATGTATATCATGATTAATATTCAAACGCAATTGTTCCCCCTAAGTTGATGCATTTTAGGAATCATACATTCGGTATATTAGCATCATTATTACTTTCAACATTTCTCAATCAATCAAACACATACATAAGTAGCATAAATACTATATATTAGTACACCAATTTTTCTCCCCCTTTGTCATCAACAAAAAGCACAAGGGGAGAGAGGGAATATGACAATTAGAACATTAATGCACACAAGAAGAATAAAGAACATCCATAAAGTGTATAAGATTAAACATGATTGTACAATATGGAAAAATGTGGCTCCAAGTTTGTGAAAATAGGGAAAAAAGAGAAAAAAAAAATTGGTCCAAGTTCCTATATCCATGAAGTGGATAAGAATACTTGGTCCATTGGAGCTCTTTTATGATGAGTATTAAAACTCAATAGAAAATGCAAATCACTTATGTATGCAATCGAGGTCAAGATGATAGATTACACATGCCAATTTTACTTCTAATATTGCAAAAGATTTCTTCACTTAGAGGTTTAGTGAAAATGTCCGCTAATTGGTCGTTGGTGGGAACAAATTTCACAATGACATCTCCCTTAAGCACATGATCACGAATAAAATGATGTCTAACCTGAATATGCTTTGTTCTAGAGTGTTAAGCTAGATTTTTAGTTAAACATATAGCACTAGTATTATTGCACATTATAGGAGCATGGTTAATATTAATACTATAGTCATTTAATTGGTGCATTAACCATAACAATTGAGCACAACAACTACCACATGCAACATATTCGACCTCAGCAGTGGATAAAGCAACGGAATTTTGCTTTTTGCTAAACCATGACACCAAAGCGTGACCAATAAATTGACAAGTACCACTAGTCGATTTTCGGTCCACTTTGTATCCGGCAAAATCCGCGTCACTAAATCCAACTAAATCGAAGAAATCACATTCAGGGTAAAATATGCCTAAAGTAGGAGTTCCAACTAGGTATCGAAATATTCTTTTCACGGCACATAGATGAGATTCCTTGGGACATGCTTGAAATCTAGCACATAAACATACACTGAACAATATGTCAGGTCTACTCGCGGTAAGGTAAAGAAGAGATCCGATCATACCTCGATATAGCTTTCGGTCCACCTTTCCTTTTTCATCCATATCTAACTTAAGAGTTGAGCTCATTGGTGTTGCTATTGCCTTGGAATTTTCCATGCCAAATTTCTTGAGCATTTCCTTCATGTACTTGGCTTGGTTGATGAAAATTCCTTCCTTGCCTTCCTTGATTTGTAATCCAAGAAAGTAGTTAAGTTCTCCCATCATACTCATTTCGAATTCCCTACTCATAAGATTTGCAAATTCTTCACAAAGAGATGGATTAGTAGCACCGAACACTATATCATCAACATAAATTTGAACGATAAGAATTTCATGTTTAGAGTGTTTGATAAAGAGTATGGTGTCAACTTTTCCTCTTGAAAATCCATTTTGCATTAAAAAGGAACTCAACCTCTCGTACCAAGCTCTAGGAGCTTATTACAATCCATAGAGTGTCTTTTTGAGTTTGAAAACATGATTGGAAAATTTGTCATCCTCAAATCCGGGTGGTTGTTCAACATAAACCTCTTCTTCACTAAGACCATTTAAAAATGCACTTTTAACATCCATTTGAAAAAGTTTGAAATCTTTAAATGAAGCAAATGCACATAAGAGTCTAATAGCTTCTAGCCTAGCAAAGGGAGCAAAGGTTTCCTCATAGTCTATACCTTCTTCTTGGTTATAAACTTTAGCTACCAACCTTGCCTTATTTCTTACCATGTTATCTTCCTCATCCTTCTTGTTGCGGTAGACCCATTTGGTACCTATGATTTGATGATCTTGGGGTCTATCTACAAGTTCCCATATATAACTTCTCTTGAATTGGTTGAGCTCTTCCTCCATTGCCATTATCCAATTTACGTCGTTAAGAGCTTCTTTTATGTTCTTGGGTTCTTCAAGAGAGATGAATGCAGCTAAATGACAATATTCCGTTAATGCATGCCTAGTTTTTACACCTTGTAAGGGATCACCAATGATTTGACTTGTTGGGTGATCCTTCGAGTATTTCCAATCTTGTGGTAAGTTTTCCTCTTTGGATCTATATTTTGGTTATCTCTTTTTGATTCATTCATTTGAGCAATGGATATAACATTTTCTTGCTCATTGGATGAGTGTGTGATGTTTATTGGTTTGATTACTATGTCATCGTCATCATAAGGAGTTCTAGAGGACAAGACATTAATTTCATCAAAAACTACATGTATAGACTCTTCTACAACCTTTGTCTTTTTATTATAGACTCTATATGCTTTGCTTGTTAAAGAGTAACCAATGAAAATACCTTCATCAACTCGTGAGTCAAATTTTCATAGATTTGTTTTGCCATTGTTGTGAATGAAGCATTTGCACCCAAAAGGTTTAAAGTATGCAATGTTTGGCTTTCTACCTTTATAAAGATTATATGATGTTTTCTTTAAAATTGGTCGTATTAAAGCTCGATTTAAAATATAGCAAGCGGTGTTGACGGTTTCGGCCCAAAAAGATTTAGGCAAGTTATTTTCACAAATCATTACTCTTGCCATTTCTTCAAGAGTTTTATTTTTTCTTTCAACCACTTCATTTTGTTGAGGAGTTCGAGGTGCCGAAAAATTGTGATCAATTCCAAAGTAATCACAATAAATTTCAAAATTATCATTTTCAAATTCCCTTCCATGATCGCTTCTAACCGAAATAATTTTCAAATCTTTTTCATTTTGCACCTTTTTACAAAATTTTTCAAATTTATCAAATGCTTCACTCTTATGAGAAAGGAATAGGACCCAAGTAAAGTGTGAGTAATCATCAACAATTACAAGTCCATATCGCTTTCCACCAAGGCTCAAATGACGAGTAGGACCAAATAAGTCTATATGTAAGAGTTCAAGATGCCTTGATGTTGAAACTACGTTCTTAGGTTTGAATGACGTTCTAGTTTGTTTGCCATATTGACATGCATCACAAATATGATCTTTTTCAAATTTTAACTTTGGTAAACCTCTAACAAGATCATTTTTTGAAAGTTTTGAAATTAAATCCATACTAGCATGTTCAAATCTTCTATGCCAAATCCGAGGATCATTTTCATCCATGACACTAAAACATTTTAATGAGTCTACACAATCAAGATCAATCATATAGACATTCTCACATCGTAGACCAACAAGCAAAATTTCATTTGTTTTAGCATGTTTAACTATGCATCTAGATGATTCAAAATTCACACAATAGCCTTTATCACATAATTGACTAATGCTTAGCAAGTTGTGCTTAAGACCTTCCACAAGTAAGACATCTTCAATGCAAGGAGAAGAGTTAGAAGCAACATTATCAATACCGATTATTTTTCCTTTCTTATTGTCACCAAAGGTGACATTTCCTTTTCTTGGCATTAGTAAAGTGAACTTGGATTTATCTCCGGTCATATGTCTTGAACAACCACTATCCAAGTACCACTTTTGTTTTTTTTGCTTTGGATTTTCATACACACCTATCACAATTCAAACACTTTTAGGTACCCAAATTTTCTTGGGTCCTTTGTTGTTAGCCTTTGCATTTGGTGGTTGAGATCCTTTTGGGACCCAAACCATCTTTGTCTTTTTCAAGTTTCTTTTGAAAGAACATTGGTAAATGATATGCCCATGGTCACCACAATAGTTGCACCTTATAGAGTTTGTTGAAAGTGACGAGGCTTTAACAAAAAGAACATTCAAAATTTTCTTTTGGACATTTTCATTATAACCTATTCCTTCTTTGTTATAAATTGGCCTTTGAGATGCAAGAATTTTGTCAAGTGTTTCTTGACCTTTAAAAAATGTACTTGATATTTTTGAAAGTTCTTCCATTTTCTCTTTCAAAGACTCATTTTCTTTTAAAAGTGATTCATCTTCCTTGGATTTTCCTTTCTTATTTTCCTTTAAAGAATAAAGTGTTTCTTCCAAGGATTTCTTTTCATTTGTTAATTGAATAATCTCATTATTCAAAGACTCGTTCTTTTTCTTTAGGGATTCATTTTCAAGTTCAAGTACTAAACGTCGTTTTGAATCCTTTTCCTATCCCGTCTTTTCAAGACCTCTTACAAAAGAATTGTGTTGTTTTTTCAATTTTTTATATTTCTCATATAAATTTTGAAAACCAACCACAAGTTCATCACGAGATAGATCGTTTACCTCATCCTCTTCAATGCTATCATCGTCAAAAGCCATGAGACAAAAGCTAGCTATTTCCTCTTCACTTTCTTCGTCGGAGTCATCATCGCTATTTCCCCAAGCCGCAAAAGCTTTCTTTCGTTCTTCCTTTTTGTTTTTCTTTTTGAGTTTATTGAAGAACTTCTTATTTTTTGGCTTGGGACAATCTCTTTTAAGATGTCCGACTTCTCCACACTCATAGCAAGTTGGTTCATCTTTGGAGGAAGATGAACCATTTTTGAAGTTTTTCTTAAATCTTTTCTTTTCAAGACGTTTGTAATATCTTTTTGCTAACATAACAATTTAATCATCACTTTTGTCACTTTTGTCGCTTTGAGATGATTTAAATGCTATGTCTTTGTTTTTCTTTTGTTTTTCCTCTTCTTTAAACTCTTCCATGCCAATCTCATGGGTCATGAGATTTCCAACTAATTGATCAAGTTTATAAGTAGAGAGGTTATGAGCTTCCCGAATAGCAGTAACCTTGCCTTGCCATGAAATAGGGAGACATCGAAGAATTTTACTAACTTGCTCCTCATTTGAATACATTTTTCCAAGAGCTTGGAGTTTGTTAGTAATATCTGAAAATCTGGGGTACATCTCTTTTATTTATTCCTCCGGTTTTATTTTGAAAAGTTCATAAGCTCTTACCAACATATTGATTTTAGAGGATTTAACTTGGTTCGTACCTTCATCGGTGACCTCTAGCTTGTCCCAAATTTCTTTTGCCGATTGACAACCGGACACATGGTTAAAGACATTTGGGGCAATAGCACATAAGAGTTGATAATGAGCTTTTGCATTTTTTGCAAGTTTTTCTTTGTCATCTTGTATAAGCTCATTTTCTTCTTTTTCAATGGTTTTCTCACCTTGTTTCTTTGAGGGTACGCAATCACCATTTTTTGCAATAAGCCATAAGTCGAAATCAATAGATGTAATATAAAGTCTCATTCTTAGCTTCCAATAGGGGAAATTTTCCCAGTCAAAAAGAGGAGGCTTGTTGGTCGATTGACCCTCGGCTAAGATTGAAGTGAAGGTTGCCATAGGATCACTCTAAGGTTGTTAGACCCAAAAAGAATAGAGCACTGGCTCTGATACCAATTGAAGGTCCAAATGGCAACCTAGGAAGAGGGGGGGGGGGGGGGGGGGGTGAATTAGGTTCTTTAGTGATAAATAAAAAATTAAAGATATGAACCAAAAAATTCAACAAAACAATAAATCTTAAATGAAACAGACAAAGACAAAAATAAACGAGATGCACAATGATTTTTATAGTGGTTTACTTCCAAACCGGAAGCTAGTCCACTTCTCAAGTGACTACTCTTAGTCACTTGAGCCTTTAACTAAGCTCGATGATCCTTTTTAAGAACAGGCTCAGGATCCAATCTTTCCAACCGGTCTTTTTGTACGTAGGCTCAAGACCAACCTTTTACAACTGATCCTTTTATAAATAGTAGGTTCATGATCCAACCTTTACAATGAAATAAATTTGAATAAAGTAATGAAAGAATTAAAGCACTCAAATTCTTCACTCTTGCAAGAGTGAATTGACACT
The DNA here is from genome assembly GCA_018398585.1 of Simmondsia chinensis. Taxonomy (NCBI): domain Eukaryota; kingdom Viridiplantae; phylum Streptophyta; class Magnoliopsida; order Caryophyllales; family Simmondsiaceae; genus Simmondsia; species Simmondsia chinensis. The sequence goes on along the minus strand of JAGTTD010000006.1, from coordinate 27,794,459 downwards.
TGATCAAGCTTAGCTAAAGCTAAGGATATGCCAATAAAGCTCAAAGATCAACAATAAGAGAACAAGTGATGCTCTAATAAAAGTTTTAAACAAAGCTTAAAAAACAAACCTTTAAAGCGCAAGTATATAAGAGAACTTTTTATCAAAGAATGCTAGAGAGTATTGGATTATTTTAACCAAAGCATTCAAGCCCTATTTATAGGCAAATGAGGACCACTAAGACGTTCAAAAAATTAGAAAAAGGTTTTGGAAAGAAATCAAGTCAAAAGTAGCCGTTTTGAGCTTTTTCAGTCTGTGTGTCGACACACAGCAGCTCTTTGTGGCTACTATAAGTCTGCGTGTCGACACTCAGCCTACCCGGGTGCATTTACATGTTTTGATTAATTTGCTTGATTGGTGGGATAATTTTATTGCATTTCCTAAGTTAAAAATTGATTGATTGATTACTATATTTGTTCAAATTTTTGAATTTATTTCCCACTTTACTTGATTATAAAAATAATTAGTTCCATAAATCAAGCTAAATCAACACCCATTAAAATTTTATCTTTATTTGATTTGATCATACTTTTCAAAGTACCAATCTTAAAAAAATATATATTTTAAATGATAAATTAGATTGGTTTAATTTTGACTTGAATATTTTTCAAATAAAATTTGATAAATCAACTTTCAAAAATATTTTCCAAAAACATTTTTGTAAGAGCATCACATATCAATATTGAGACTTGGACTCAATTGATATATCCCGATCCTAAGTCCTGGACAATAAAAATAAATGACTTTAAGATGCTCGGACTCGGATCACGTTCTCTTCAATCTGGATAAATCCTCTCTTCAACTTTTATCTCTTTTCCTCTTGATTTATCATCTTTTGGAAAGCTTTGTATCCATGATTAACCTTGGATGTGCCTAGCTTTCTTATAAGTCACTTAAAAATAAGATTAGAACAATTTAAATCACATGACTCAATAAATGCTTGTTATCATCAAAATTACAATGATATTGGCTTTAGAGCCAACATATATATATATATATATATATATATATATATATATATATATATATATATATATGTAATTAACTTAAATAAATTATTTTTAAGTTGTAGAAATTAATGTTCAATATATATAATTTACATTGTAGTAAATTTAGAAACTCCTTATCCAAAGGATTACAAAATTGTTAGCTAATAAGTTTGATATTGTGTCTCCCTTTATGGTCCCGTCTCGATAATTTGATTGGTCCCCTACAATGAAAGTATGTTGAGATTAGTAGTTCTGATTGAGTATGGTAAAATATATTTGTCTATTTATCTTATAATTTGATGGGTTGTTGTTGTATTATTTACCTAAGAGGATATCATTACGCAAGCACCAGATCCCATTAGAACTTTAAAGTTAAATATATTTGGGTGGGAGCAGTACCAAGATGGGTGACCTCCAGGGAAGTCCTTGTGTTGCACCCCTCAGGTTGAAGGTTTTCGGAAACAGCCTTCCTTTAGGGTACCTTGAAGGGGGAGGCTGCGTACATCCGCCGCCCCCCCCCCCCCCCCCCCCCCCCCCCCCCCCCGAATCCTACTTAGGCGGGAGCCTTTGGGACACTGAGATTTTGTTGCTTTTTGTTGTATTATTTTTTATTTTTTTATCTTTCTTGTGGCATTCTACTTGTTTTTACTGTTTATTTTTTTATTTATGAATAAAAAATTATTAAATATATGCATATATGATTGAAACCCAAAAAAAATTATTTATATGAATTTATAAAGCAATGGGAATAAGTTCTTGAAAAATTAATTGAAGAGATGTTTATATATGCAAGAAAGGGATTTTGTTTAATTTCCCTTTTTGTTACCCTTTTTTAGTACACATTGGCACTACAAAAAAGGGCCCAACTAATGGTGCTTTTTTACTAGAATTTTTGAAAAGTGCTAAAAAATTTTCACCTATCTTATGTTTCCCGGTGCTTATAAGCACCAACATTAAGTTAAAAAAAAAAAAAAAAAAAGAAGAAAATCCTAAGCCTAATCCCGGCCATTCCACTCCTTCCGCCCCCACTCTCTCTTTTTCCCTCCACTTACTCTCTACAACTCTCTCCTCTGCATCTTTCTCTCTCTCTCTCTCTCTCCGTGTCTCCCTCTCTCCATTTCCCTCTTGCTTTGTCTCTCCCTTTCAAAATCTCTCCCCTTCAATCTCTTGGTCTCGATTTTTTTTCCCTCTTAAAGTCCATTTTGACGTCACCCATCAATGCCAGACTGTGGTCAACAGAGTCACGGCAGAATTTTGTCCTAAATTGGAGATAATCTAGTAATATTTTGATTTTTACAAATTTGTTTTACTCATTTTCTATAATAAGCTTCATATTTGCAACTAAAATCAGCCTTACTAGTACTAAATTCCTCTATTGTAGTGGGTGAGTAGTAGCAAGAAGTTTGTACATTTGGTTGAAATCCTTCGGTTTGAACAACAATCTTCCTGATAAAGGTTAAATATTTCACCATAATTTACAAAAAGACCAAAATACCCTTTATTAAACAAAAAATAAATAAATAAAAATCTTAACCAATCAAATTATGACAACTCACACATCCTTTCTCACCCTAAATCCCATCCACGAGAAATTACTCTATGACCGAGGGTCACCACATCACCTATGCCATGTGGTGACCCCACTCACTCTACACTAAATAATAATGAAAAGTTGTTCCCTATTTTTGAGGAATTTAATTTTGAAATTACACATTGATAGATAGTTTAATTTTAAACTCTTTACTTATCGAAGAATTTAATTTTAATCTATCTTTCTATATGACTTAGAAGTCCCCCCCCCCCCCCCAAAAAAAATTTCCTTAATCCTGATACAGTCCATCTAAAGTAAAACTTTTCACTTTTCAAACATTCAATTTTAAAAAATCCCCCTCAAATATTTCCTTAACCCCAATACATTCCATCTAAGGCAACACCTGTCACTTTTCAAACATTCAGTATTAAAAAATGAAAAACCCAATTGAAATAATACATCCAAACATTCAATGTTAAAAAAATGAAAAACTTAATTGAAATAATACATAAGATTATAAATATAAATTCATAAATATATGAAATAAAATAATAAAAATAAAATATAAAAATATAAAATATACAAAAACAATTCAATTCCCCCATGCTAAAAAACATTATATATATAGATTAAAAAATTTAGAAACTATTAAACACATTAAATAAAATAATAAAAATTAATAATAACAAAATATCAAATATCAAATATGCGGAACAAGCAAAGTAGATACATACATCAATAGTCAACCCATGAAAAATGTCATGAAATAATTAATTTTCTTTTTACAAAATTTCAAAAATTCATATACACAAAAAAATTTTCTTTTTAAAATTTTGAAAAATCATAGTACATAAAATTAATTATAAAAATTAATAATAGAAAAATATAAAATACAAAATATACAAAAAAATTTTAATTCCCCCATGCTAAAAAAATTATTCACATCCCTTCATTCAATGAAAAAAATATTCACATCCTGTCGTTCAATGAAAAAATATCAATATTAAAACCTACCATTGGGTTTCTTTAAAAAAATTGCAAAAATATATTCACTAAGAACTCATCATTAAAGTAATTAATTTTGAATTAAAATATTCAGAAACTCATAAAAATTAGTAATAAAAAAATATCAAATATCAAATATACAGAACAAGTAAAGTAAATGTATACATCAATATTCAACCCATGAAAAACGTCATGAAGCAATTAATTTTCTTCTTAAGAAATTTCAAAAATTCATATATACATAATTTTTTTTAAAAAAAATCAAAAAAACATAATACATAAAATAAATCATAAAAATTAATAATAGAAAAATATAAAAATATAAAATACCAAAAAAATTCAAAAACTCATAAACACATTAAATAAAATAATAAAAGTTAATAATAACAAAATATCAAATATGCAAAACAAGTAAAGTAAATACATACATCAATATTCAACCCATGAAAAACCCCATGAAATAATTAATTTTATTTTTAAAAAATTTCAAAAATTCATATGCACATAAAATTAATTTTTTAAAAAAGTTAAAAAATCATAGTACATAAAATAAATTATAAAAATTAATAATACCGAAATATAAAAATATAAAATAGAAAATATACAAAAAAAATTCAATTCCCCCATGCTAAAAAACTATTCACATCCCTTCATTAAAAAAAAAAAATAAAAAAAATTCATATCCTCTCATTCAATAAAAAATATCAATATTAAAACCTACAATTCGGTTTCTTTTAAAAAACTGCAAAAACATATTCACTAAGAACTCACCATTTTTATCGTCACTCATCACCAAAATGAGAAAAAGCGGCATTATTATGCAATCTACAGCATTCAGCAGCCCATTTGCCATAAACGAAAATTTTATGACATTGGAGGATATTTTATGAAAAATCTAGGGCATTATAGGACATTTGAGGAGAAGAAAAATTTGGAGTAAAGGGAAGAAATAAAATATGAAAAAAATATAATTTTAGGGAGAAAAATAAAAATTAGTCCTTTACAATTTTACCCATTTTACTTTCGAAGAAAATTTTAGGACATTATACAACATTTTAGGAAAACATTACAATATTATAGGACACTGGAAAAGAAAACATTGTGAAACAAAGGGAAGGAACACAATTTGAAAAAAAATATAATTTTGGAAAAAAAAGGAAAATTACAATTACAATATAGTCATTGGTGTGTATTAGGATATTATTATTATTTTATATCTTTATATATTTATCATTAGCCTAAGGGCATTCTTGTAGTTACTTTATCATCATATTATTATATATACGTGCCTCAACAATCCCATTGGGTATGCCACCTAAATTATTCTCTCACATGGTATCAGAGTATACCTAACAAAAATAATAAATAAAAATTTATTAACACCATCTTCTCCCCAAAGGCCGCCGCATTCCGAAACCCTAACCCTAATCTCGATTCCCCACCGCCGCTCCCCCTAAGCGGCGTTGCCTCTCCCCTCCTCTCCGGCTTAGCGGCTCTTCCCACTCCGTGGTGGCTACATAGGTTGCATAGTGCGATATTCTCGGTCAATCAATGTCATGGCAGCTAACTCTTCTTCCCTCTGCTCCTCGCCATCAAACGTCCCACCACCCCAATCTCCCCCCTCGTCGTCTCCATTGACCTCCCTTGCCCTCCCGTAAGCACCATCCCGCTACCACCCAATCTTGGGCCCCACCGCACATCGGCTTCCCTCTTTCCGGCGTCTACCATTGGCTCTTCTTATCCGCTCCCTAAGTTTCAATTGGGTAACCTTGGGTCTCCATACAATCTCCTTAATTCCTTCCCTAGGCCGTCCCACGTGTTGCTTGCTTTTTCTGCTACTTCTCTTCCCACATCTTCTATTACGAGCCTTGTTACTATCAAACTAGAACACCCTACTGATTACACAGCGTGGAGAGAGCAAACTTCTATGTTATTATGTGCCCATCGTCTTATGGGTTTCATTGATGGCTCTCTAACCTGCCTTCCCTCCGAAAGACAACTGCCAACTTGTAATTTTATCTCTAACCCCGATTTCCAAATTTGGTCTTGTACTGACCAAAGTATTAGGGCTTGCTTGTCTGCTTCCCTTGCCCGCTCGGTTCTCAATGATGTTATTCTCCAACCCACATCCAAAGCTATGTGGGATGCCCTATCCAAACGCTTCAGGGACCACTCCCTCGCTAAAGAATTTGACCTACGATCTCAATTGGTCACCTTACGAAAAGATAACAAAACCATGACCACCTACCATATTGAACTCAAAACAATTTCCGATGACTTAGCTGCTATTGACTCCCCGGTATCCAATCAAGAATTGATGGACTATGCTCTCTTTGGCCTACCCTTAGAGTATGCCGCTTGCAACACCTTCACGCGTCAGCCTTCGCGTGATCTCCCATTTGAATAGCTCAAGATGGCCCTTTTAGATGAAGAAGCTACTTTATCTCGGATCACGCTCGGTCTCAAGACCACGCGCATGCCTTAGCTGCCATCGGTCACGCGAGTGACCCCTCGAGTCAGAATTGGGGCCGTGGTGGGCGAGGGCGCAAGGGTCGGGGGCGTAACTCCAATCGTCAAGGATCTCAAGGAGGACGTGGTGGCACACATAGTCAATCACACTTAGGGTTCGGTCAAGCTCTTCTCAGTCATGCTACAGCACCACCGTAGCAGTGGGTCCGTTATGCGAGTCTCGTTCCTCGTCCACCTCAGGAAGGTATACTTGGTCCCGGGCCTATTGTCTGTCAGATTTGTTATCAAGTAGGTCATACTTCTTCTCTTTGTCCACATTGCTATGTCAATACAGATCTCTCTCACTCTCTCTCTGCCATGTTGGTTACTGACTCTGCTGATCCTATATGGTACCCTGACTCGGGCGCCTCTAATCACATGACATCAAACCCAGGTATTTTGAAAAACATTTTCCCTTACTCTGGTTTTCAGTCTATTCAAGTTGGTAATAGTTCCCTGTTACTTGTTACCCATGTTGGTTCCTCTACATTGCGTGCTCCCTCGCGTGAACTTACACTTTCAAAAGTATTTTTGGTTCCTGGTCTTACCTACAATCTCCTTTCAATTAAACAACTGTGTCGTGATAACAACTGTAGTGTTGAGTTTGACTCGTCCTCATGCCCCTACTCAGGGTAATCAGTAATGGACCGCTTTATGGCTTTTCTCCTCACCTTATTGGACTTGTCGCACAGACTGCTTGCCCAGATTTATGGCACAGGCACTTAGGACATTTAGGTCATACAATATTTGATGTTTTACGTAGACGTTCATTCATTCGTTCTAGTTCTGGTTCTAGTTTGACTAAACATTGTCAAGCATGTTGTTTAGGTAAGTCGTGTCGTTTACCGTTTACTCGCGTTATGCATAATACTACTGCAGCTTTGCAATTGATACATTCTGATGTTTGGCAATCTCTTGTTCAGTCTAACTCTGCTTTATGTTATCATGTGCTCTTTATTGATGATTATTTACGCTTTACTTGGCTTTGTCCAATGCAACGAAAGGACGAAGTGTTCTCCATCTGCTCTGATTTCAAAACCTTTGTTGAAAACCAATTTGATACAACTATAAAGTGTTTTCAAAGTGATGGAGGGCGTGAGTTTGACAACAAATCTATGGCCGCCCTTTGTCGCCATCATGGGATACACTTTCTTCTTTCATGTCCTGATACTCCAAAACAAAATGGAGTGGCGGAACATAAGCATCAACATTTAAGTGAATAGTATGGACCCTACTTTTCAAGTGCAATTACCATATGAGTTTTGGGCTGATGCCGTTTGTACTGCATGTTTTACTATAAATCGATTGCCTACCCCACTCTTGCACAATCTGTCTCCCTTTGAAAAGCTTTTCAAAAACATGTCAGACAATACTATTTTTGGGTCTTTGGGTGTGCATGTTATCCTAACATCGCATCTCGTACTGCTCACAAATTGGCCCCACGCTCCATCCCATGCTTGTTCCTTGGGTATGCAGTGCAATACAAGGGCTATCGCTGCTTAAATCCTGTTACAGGTCGTGTTCACATTAGTTGTCATGTCCACTTTGTCAAAAATCCTTGCACTTGCTGTAACAAACTCCTGGTCCATTCGCCATCTTGATGTCAAAAATGCATTTTTACACAGTTTTCTAAATGAAGAGGTATACATGCGTCAACCCCCCTCGTTTTATACATCCAAAGTTTCCAACGCATGTATGCCGCCTTCAGAAGGCCTTATATGGTCTAAAATAGGCACCTCGAGCTTGGTTTCACAGGTTTGGCTCGTTCCTCTATAGTCTTGGGTTCTATTGAAGTAAGGCAGATCCCTCTCTTTTTATTCACCGTTCCCCATCTAGCATTGTGTGTCTTTTACTATATGTTGATGACATCATACCGACTGGCTCAAACCCGGATCTTCTTACCAAGTTCATTGCCTCCCTATCTACACAGTTTGCCATGAAGGACCTTAGTCCGCTACACTACTTCCTTGGTATTGAAGCTCACCGTTCCCAACATGGCCTGTTTCTATCCCAACATAAATATACCCTCGACCTCCTAAGCAAGCATGACATGCTTGAAGCCAAACCTGTTCAGACTCCCATCCCTGCCCGGGTCCAACCTTTCGCGGCTGATGGTACACCGCTCGACGATCCCACTGTTTTTTGCAGTGCTGTTGGTGCACGCCAGTATCTTACCATGACTCGACCTGACATCTGCTATGCGGTTAACCGTGTGTCCCAATACATGCATGCTTCGACGACTTTCCATTGGCAAACGGTGAAACACATTCTACGGTACCTTAAGCTCACTCCTGATCATGGCCTCACCATCACCCCTGGCTCCTTTACATTAGTTATTGCTTATGGTGATGCTGACAGTGGGGGTTGTCCTGACACTCGCCATTCTACCACATGTTTTGCATTATTAGGTCCTAACCTCATTTCCTGGTGTGCCAAGAAGCAACCCACGGTTGCGAAATCTACCACTGAATCTGAGTACCGAGCTGTGGCTAAGCTTGTGGCTGAGTGTGACTGGATCTGCTACCTCATGCGTGATCTTGGGTTGCATCATTCAGGCCCCATCCTTATTTACTGTGACAATGTGTCCGCTACATACTTTGCTGCGAGTCCCATTTCCAATGATTGCAGCAAACATGTTGATGTCGACTTCCACTACGTGCGTGAGAAGGTGGTCAAGGGTGATATCCAGGTTCGATACATGCCTAGCACCAAACAAGTTGCTGATATCTTCACTAAAGGGTTGGCCACTGATCGCATCCGCTACCATAAAGCCAATCTATACGTTGGTCCCCCCTCCCCCCCCCCCCCCCCCCCCCCCAGTTCAGATTGAAGGGGCGTATTAGGATATTATTATTATTTTATATCTTTATATATTTATCATTAGCCTAAGGGCATTCTTGTAATTACTTTATCATCATATTATTATATATACGTGCCTCAGCAACCCCATTGGGTATGCCACCTAAACTATTCTTTCACAGTGTGAAGTAAAACTTTTCTTTTATTAAAAAATTTAATCTCTTTAGTATTCGTTCTATTTTTCAATAACTAAAACCTCTTCTAATATTTTTCTAAAATAATTGTTCAATCTTTAAGAATTTAGATTATACGACATTTTATGAAAAATTGAGGATATTATACAATATTTTTTAAAAAAAATGCCAAGTAAAGGGAAGAAACAAAATATGGGAAAATATAAATTTAGGGAAAAAAAGAGAAAAATAGACCTTCAAAATTAAACCTATTGTACTTTGGAAGAAAAATTTAGGATATCATACAACATGTTAGGAAAAATTTAGGATATTGGGAAAGAAAACATTGTGAAGTAAAGGGAAGAAACAAAATATAAAAAAAAAATATATAATTTTAGGGAAAAAAAAGAAAAATTACAATATAGTCGTCAGTGTAAAGTAAAGATTTTCTTTCATAAAAAAAGTTAATCTCTTTACTGTTCATTCTTTTTCTAACGACTGATTTCTCTTCTAAAATATTTCTAAAAATTTGTACAGTCTTTAAGATTTTAGTATGATTTATTTTATCCTAAACATAGATATAGTTTGTATAATTTTGGATGAAAAAAAATTCATTACTACTATTTTTTTTTCTACTATGAAAAATTCAACAAATTTGGAAAGACGATCAATGTGAAGTAAAGGATGGAAACAAATATGGAAAGAAGTAACTTTAGGAAAAATAAACAAAAATAGTTATTTAAAATTATGTAAAAAAATTAATCTATTTATTGTTTTTTTTTTCCTGAAATAAGTGATTTCTCTTCTAATATTTTTCTAAAATATTTGTTTGTTCTTTATGATTTTAATGTGATTTATGTAATCCAAAATATAGATATAGTTCATATAATTTTGTATTAAAAAATTTATTTTATTTTCTCTTATTTCTTCTTTTTACTATGAAAATTTCACAAATATGGAAAATAAGAATAAAGTGAGGTATTTTTATATGTGTATATAAATATATACAGCAAAAGAAATAAAATTCAATGTAATTTGGGGAAAAAAGTTAGGGTTCGTATATTTGATCAAAATTGGGAAAGATGATATTTGAGAAATTATACTCATTGTACTTTTGGAGGAAAATTTAGGTGATTATAGGACATTTTACAATAAAATTAGGACATTGGAAAAAAAAAAAATATGCAGTCAAGGAAAGGAACAAAATATGGTACAATGTATAGCAAAAAGGAAATTTTTTTTAATGTGCATGGGATGAAGGAAAACATTATATATGTGTCATAAATATACACATTGTGAAAAAAAGGAAAGAAATAAATATGGAAGAACTAATTTTAGTGAAAAAAAAAAGAATAGTTTCATAAAATTATTTATAGCTTGAAGATATGAAAGAGAATTTTATTTATTTATACTAATTTTTTTTATTATTTTATACATTTTATTTCAATAGTTTTATTTATGTAAATAGCCTTAAAAGTAGAGCAAATTTTTTTTTTTTTTTTGTTGATAAGTCAGTGATTGTATATATCAAAAAAACCGTACAAAATGTTCTTCATGATGTACGTTGGGCATACCTCAACAAGGCCAAAGCCAACAGGCAAATCCAAAAAGGAAAGCAACAAGCAAAAACAACAAAGATGAAATATAAAGGAACATCAAATAAAATTCCTAAGTACAAATCTAAACAATGAAACAAGAGAAAAACGAAGCGAACAAACGCCAAGCATTCCTGAACTTGATTCACGATTTCTTCTTGCCCTTGGACTTGTTGTTGTTTGCTTGTGCCTGCTTCTTTGAAGCCGCTCGAGTCACCCAACAATCAATCTGAGGCTGAACCGTAGATCTCTCTTCAGGCCCAATAGAAGAAGCAGAGTCCATAGAGTTAGAATCAAGCTCTAGAATCCCCAGTAGGTGGTCTTGTGCATCCACAATCTCGCTTTGAACCAAAGCTCGACTCAAATCCTCCTCACTGGTAGACGAATCAGCTTCAATCCGGAACTCTAAAAGAGTCAAAACCTCCCCAACCCGATCAGAAAAACCGGGCGGAGAAGAGGCTCAACGGGCCCCGATAGTCCCAGCGCGCGTGAGCTGGGCAAGGGGGTGGTTTTGGGCCTGAGGGCCCAGAACGTGGAGACCGAAACCCCCCCCCCCCAGAGCAGCATGGGGGGGCGTGATGGGCCCAAGGCGGACCCCAAGAGACTAGCCACTAGACGACGGAAGCGCAGGCCAAGTAGAGGATGGTAGGCCGGCAACATGCAGCCCAACCCGATCATAAACCCCAACCCCTAATCCATTATCCGTAAGCTCATTCCGAGGCCCAGTTGGCCCAACAATAGCTAAAGGCCCAGTAGAAGACCCATGAAGAAGATCCCCCTCACCAACTTGCAGCCCAACCCTAAGGCCACTACTAGAGACCTCCCGAGGCCCAATGATAGGCCCCGAGAGTCTCATCTAGAGCAAAATATTCAAAAGCCTCAAAATAATATTAAACAAATGGGACAACACTTTCCTCTATTTTCTGTGCAAAGGAAAGAGAATTTTTAATATTGTTATTTCCTTTATTTATTTTCTTACATTATATTTTCCCTAATAGATAATTTATTGTAAATACTTTTCCTATATATTTTCGGAGTTTTCTTTTCTGATTCGTTCTTTAATAAATGATTCATTTAAAAATTTAATACCTAATTTTTAAGATTCTATTTTCATAATTTATTTAATCTTAAATTTATATATAGTGGGTTTATTCTTAGGTGGAACATATTTTTTTTCCGTTTATACTACCAAAATAAAACTTCATGCTTTACTTAAATTGGTGAAAGCAATTATATTCCATAAAACTATTTTATATATAGAATAGGGATTTGGGAGCCATATATAAAAACTGTTTATATTTACAAAAATAATTTCATATATTATTATATTGGAATATTATATTAGTTTACATATTTTATTTAAATAGATAAATTTAATACAATACCTAATTTATATTCAGAATAAGGATTTCAGAGCCATGCATAGAAAGTGTTTATATTTATAATGTTAATAATTGTTTTTCAAGTTTTATTTTCATAATTTATTATCTTAAATTTAGATATAGTAGTTATGTATTCTTCGGTGAAACATAACATTTTTTAATGTTAATTTTTCCTTTTATACTATCAAATTAGAACTTAATGCTTGACTTAGATTGGTGAAATAAATTATATTTCATAAAAATATTTATTTTATTCAAATATTAACTTTTTTTTATTATGAATTGTGTGCTTTCTTTATAATATTTGGAATTTATCCTTCAATGAAACATCATTGTATTTCTTAATAGTTGATAGAGTACATATAACTCTAAACAACAGCTAATCTATATTTTGATTAAGAATTTGGGAATTTATTTTAAATACTTTCCTTATCCATTTTTAGTGTTTCATTCCTGATTCATTTTTAAATAAAAGATTTATTTAAATAATTTTTATCTATTTCTTTAGTTTCATTCTCATCCTCTATTTTAATAAATGAATTGTGTGCCTTCTTTATAATATTTGGAATTCATTCTTCTGTGAAACATCATTACATCTCTTCAAAGTTAATAGAGTAGAGATAACTCTAATACAATAACTAATTTATATTTAAAATAAGGATTTGGGAGCCATACATAGAAAGTGTATATATTTCCAAAAGTAATTTCATATATTATAAGATTGGAATATTATATTAGTTTACATACGTTATTCAAATAGTTTCTTATATAAATGTTATAAGCCTATTTTGTATAATAATATTATCGGTGTGTGAGTATTATTTTCATACTTTATTTTATAATAAATTTAGTTATAGAGCGTATTATATTCGAAAGAGCATATATTATTTTTATTGTAGAGAAACATGGAGATTTTATCATAACTTTATTGGACAATTTAAACCTCACAAAATAGGTCACTGAACATGGAGGGGGAACCCAGTAATTGGCGAGCCCAACAGCAACTCCGCTATCGGTTTGCAAGACTACAAAGGAGATGGCGACTCTATGTTAAACGAACTCAGGGTGTCAATAATAACGAAGGACGTTTGCAGCGACAAGCACTACAAAGACAAGCCCGCAACGTGCGGCTGGCCCTACTAAGACTAACTGGAAGGGCACTGTTACTAAATAGGAGGCAACAATTTCTAGGGAACAGTGCATGACAATCGCAGAGTCAAGCTATTGAAGGCGTACATCTAGCCACTGATGAAGAAACAAACATTGTACTACAAACGAATGAACAAGTACAAAACCACATTGTCCAACCCCACCAAATCTCTGTGACGGAGATATCAACAAACAACATAAAACTATTGCCCATCCAGGAAATCAGGCAGGCAAGCATTGGTCAAAACATCGGAAACGGTAAAACTATATGGCAATAATACAATCTTGAAATATAAAATATAAATGAACGGTAGTACTACAACAACAACTAATGGATCATTTTAATCTTGCAGGAGAAAGCATGCATGTTGACGAACCGCAATTGCCAACTTCCCCAAATGTCGCAGCAACAATTGTTGCACTCTGTCAGGACAACCATCGCACAATGGACATGCAACAACAACGCGAAGAGACCACACCGATGATATTGAATGGTATTCGTCTTTCCTAAAACAGGCCAAATTATCATAAAGAGAAATGGTACGCTGACATTAACAATGCCATGCAGACCTAGCAACGCATGCCACCAAAGATAATTCAAATGCACCAGTTCATGGAGGCAACAATGTCGCAACAACAAATATTGACACCGAACCTAACAATCGCAACGAAAAGGAACACTTCAGAACAATTTTCGAGCCGTAACCAAACAAGCACACCTCATGGAAATTAATTTTTATATTCCCTTACAGTCTATTTGCTTAATTACTATGTCCACGTTTCTTATATCTTCGACACTTCATGCACCTAGGCCGGCGTAGAAATAGACCAACAATATTAGATTGCTGGAACTTCGGATCACGAGATTCGAAGTGCTAGCATTGAAGTGCAATAATGTGGACTAGAGAGAGGACAAGTGATAGTACCATGACAAATCCATAGTTCAATTTGTGCTGTAGCAGTGGGAGAGTGTAGCTACCGTTACTACCATCACACCGATGTATTTACATCAACAAATGCAAGACGTTTAATTTATGAAAACAATCCGAGCATACAATGCAATGATGTCATTCACATCAGTGGGTGGGAAAATAGATAGAACAGTACAAGATGGTCATGGACCATATTCTTCCAGAATATGTGGTGCAGATTACCATAGAATAGGATCGTTGCTTCCGCAACTAGGGGTACCACCACAATATGCAAAATTATACATCTACGACACAGAGAACGAAACATGCAACCAATGCAATGTCGTTGCGACCAACAACGAGCCCTGGCGGGTGGACCCAACATGCGTCCGAGGCTTGCAACAAATGCTTGATGATATCAACCCTTACGTCAATGTATTTGGAAATGCACAAGACATGCTACGCACCCATGATGTAGAACACCTAAAAATAAAAATACTTGAGTCAAGAAGTGGAAGACAATATGCACAACCAACTGCCAATGAAGTGGCGGCCCTCATAGTAGGGGACCGTGAGACTACAGAGGGCAATCAGGATATTGTACTACACACAATGGGCGGAGGCCTGCAAAGGATAGACGAGACTCATCCATTCTACATGCCACAGCAATATCCATTATTATTACCTCATGGCACATACGGGTGGCAACCTGGACTCCGAGCATTGAATTCCACAGATTGAGCCCAAAATGAGATCACACATAGACAATTTTACGCCTTCCATATACAGTCCCATGAACATAAAGGGACGAACCTACTTCAAGGAGGCCACCTTTTCCAACAGTTCATCATCGATTGCTACGCTGCGATTGAATTAAGCCGCTTGAAGTACTTGAGACGTAACCAGCGAAGGTTACGAGCAGAATTATACTGTGGCATAGAAGAGGCAATCAATGCGAGGGAGGTACAAGGGAGAGCTGTTGGACATAGAATCATTCTTCCATCAAGTTTCCAAGGAGGCCCACGACATATGATACAAAGGTATCAAGATGCCATGGCTTTGTGTTGTGTAGTAGGGCCACTAGATTATTTCATAACATTCACTTGCAGCCCAAAGTGGCCTGAGATCACCTAGGAAGTATTTCATACAACACAACGACAAGCATCGGACCGACCAGACATAGTAGCACGTTTATTCAAGATCAAAACTGAAGGAGCTACTTCGATATCTGAAGGAAAGACAAATTCTTAGGAAAGTCATTGCAGGTACTTCGCACTACTTTGCTCACACTCTTTTGACACATCCTAATCCAATTAAACTACCTAAATTTCTTACATATATACATGTCATTGAGTTCCAAAGCGTGGCTTACCCTATGCTCACATACTACTAACAATGGCAAATGAGGACAAGCCCACATGTACAGATCACATTGACCAGTATATATGTGCCGAAACACCTGACAAAGAGCAAGATCCCCTTGCGTATGAAACTGTCAAGAAATTCATACTCCACGGCCCCTGTGGAGTATACAACATTAATTCTCCATGCATGGATACAAACAAAAAGTGTACCAAACAATATCCAAAGAGCTTTTGCAATGGACGCAAATGGATTTGTTAATTATTGAAGAAGGAATAATGGTCGCACCATTAAAGTTGGGAACGATACTTTTGGAAACAATTGGGTCGTACCGTACAATCAGAACCTATGTGTCAAGTATGATTGTCATATCAATTTTGAAAGGTGCGCCCACCCAGAGCTCATTAAATACTTATACAAGTATATACATAAAGGCTCAGATCACGTGACATTTTGTCATTGAAGATTATGACATGCCTTTGGAAGAAAACTCAAGACACCAAAAAAACTAAACAGATGAGATCAAACAATATTTAGATTGTAGATACCTATCTCCTACTGAGTCATGCTGGAGAATATTTGAATTTGAACTGCAGCATCAACATCCATCTGTAGAGAGGTTGCACTTCCATTGACTCGGGGAGCAGAACATAACATTCGACGAGAATGCAGACCTACAAACTGTGGCAAATGAAAATAGAGATAAAGATACAATGTTGACAGCTTGGTTAAAGGCAAATATGCAGCATAATGCAACGAACCACCACACATACGTAGAATTCCCCACATATTGGATGTGGAACAAAATGACTACAACGTGGACACTTAGAAAACAACGTATTTGCATTGGGAGGTTAGCGCATGCACGTCCAAATACGGGAGGGAAAGATTTCACCTAAGAATGGTGTTGAATATTGTTCGCGGGCAAAGTGCTTTGAGGTCATTCAAACCATAGAAGGCACGACATATCCCACTTTCAAAGCAGCATGCTCAGCTCTTGGACTACTAGAAGATGACAACGAATGGCACATCACCCTTACTGAAGCTGCAACATGGACAACTGGAGCACAACTTCGCAACATGTTCTACTCAATTTTAATGTTGGCAGAGGTGGCACACCCCGATCAGTTATGGGACCGACATTGGAACAATCTAACTGATGACTATGATAGAAGAGTACAAAGAGAATTGAATGACCCCACCATTCATATCACAAACGAAGAACGACAGCAGTGGGGGTTATAGGAGATTGAAGACATACTAAACAAAAATGGAAACACAATAAAAGACTATCCGCCAATGCCCTTGCCATTGACCACAACCGTAACAAGTTGGAGAAGTCGGTTATTAGCTGAACATCTCTGTTTCAACATAGTGATCAAAGCAAAATGATTCCAACAGTTAAGCCAAACACTTAATGCAGACCAAAAACAAGCTTATGATAACATTTTGCTGGCACATGAGAGAGGACAAGGAAGAGTTTTCTTTGTTTGTGGGAGCGGTGGCACTAGAAAGACATATTTGTGGCGAACACTAATATCGAAATTTCGGTTGGCAAAATTAACGGTATTAGCTGTTGCTTCTTCAGGAATCGCTGCTTTACTCATACCAACGGGGAAAACAGCACACTCATTGTTCAAAATACCTTTGGAAACACATGACACATCATGCTGTGCAATCTCTAAAAGATCTGACCACGCAACCCTTATTAAACAAGCGAGCCTAATTATATGGGATGAGGCAACAATGACACATAAAAATGCACTTGAGGCAGTTGATCGTACCTTTAGGGGACATTTGCAGCAAAGATGTGCCGTTTGGGGGGAAGTTAGTATTCCTCAAGGGGGATCTCAAACAGATATTGCCTGTTGTACCCAAAGGAACAAGTGCGGACATTGTTTCATCAAAATTGCAGCGAGCAACATTCTGGGAGCACACATGCATTCTCCATCTGCAAACAAATATGCGCTTGACCACAAATATGGACGCACATGAACAATATAACTTAGCTGCCTTCGCTGATTGGATTTTACATTTAGGCGAAGGAAAGCTAGAGGGGAGGGCACTATCTAGAGGTTGCGAGCCTGATTGGATTGAAATCCAAGAATCCTTACGTGAGAAAAATGACAACCAAGGCATTTCAAAGTTGATAGATTTCGTATATAATGAATTACAAAACAACTACACAAATGGCACCTACCTAAAAGAGCGTGCTATTTTAGCCCCTAGAAACATCTATGTGGATGAAATAAACTCTGACATGCTCAATCGGTTGCTAGGAAATTACAAAACATATCTCAGTGCAGATAAATTGAATCTAAGTAACCAGCAAGGAACCAGTAATGCCGTGCACCCACCAGAGTTCCTACACTCCCTCAAAATCCCTGGCATACCGAACCACATTCTCAATCTCAAAGTAGGGGCACCTGTAATGTTGTTAAGAAATTTGGATCCCTCTTCTGGACTCTGTAATGGAACAAGATTAACTGTTCAAAAACTTGGCCACAGGGTGATCGAAGCACAAATAATAATAAGCAGGAACATTGGAAACAATGTACTAATACCAAGGATCGATTTAACGCCATCTGCACAGCAGAGCCCAGTTCCATTCAAAAGAATAAAATTTCCTATGAAGCCGGCATTTGCGATGACAATAAATAAGAGTCCAGGACAAACTTTGGAAAAAGTTGGGGTGTATCTCAAACAACCAGTGTTCACACATGGACAGTTGTATGTTACAGTATCACGCGTTAGAAACCCCACAGGGTAATGAATACTTATCAACAATAGTGAAGAAATATCAGCGAATCGGACTAAAAATGTGGTGTATAGAGAAATATTCCAAAATATGCAACCAGCATAAATATAATAGTGTGCTCAAAATAAATTATAGCTTCTTAGTACTTTACTTTTTACATGTTCCTCGATGGTGGTCTCTTAATAAACTATAATATTGTATAGTGTTTTATTGGCTGAACATATGTTTAACAAATGTGTGAAGTGCCTTATTATTTGAAGGAAAAAAAAAAAAAATATATGATGTACCCTTAAATATATCAATTGAATTTTACAAATGCTATACCATTAAAAAAATAAGAAATTTCAAAATATATCTTTTAAAATCTTTGTAAATTTTTTAAGAACAATACTTGACTTGAAAAGTTTGTGTTAATCGGACTGTATATACACAATAGAAAGAAAAACATCATACACTATATGTGTGTAATGAAAACCAACAACATAGTAGTGGACAATTACAAAAAGGTTTTCCTAACTGTTGGCCGAAAAGCCATTTATATTGTAATTTTGATGATAATAACCATTTAGTGAATCATAGTGTTTAAATGGTTCTAATCTTGCATCTAAGTGACTCATAAGAAAGGTAGGAAAATTAAGGTTAATCATGCTGATACGAAGTTTTCTAAGATGATGAATCAAGAGGAAAAGAGATCAAATTTGAAGAGTAGATTCATCCAAATTGAAGAGAACGTGATCCAAGTCCAAGCGCCTCAACATTATTCATTTTTATTGTGTAAGACTTAGGATCGGGATATATCAATTGAGTCCAAGTTTCAATATTGATATGTGATGCTCTAACAAGAATGTTTTTGAAATATTTTTGAAAATTGATTTTCAAATTTTATTTGAAAAATATTCCAGTCAAAATTATGTCAATCTAGCTTATCGTGAAAATATTTTTCAAGATTGGTATTTTTGAAAAGCATGATCAAATCAAATAAGATAAATTTTAAATGGGTGATAATTTAGCTTGATTTATGCAATCAATTATCTTAATGATCAAGGCAAAGTAGGAAATTAATTCAAAAATTTAAGCTACTATGGCAATCAATTAATTAATGAGTCAACTTAGCTAAAATGGTAAAATTATCCCATCAATCAAGCTAAATGGTCAAAAACGTCAAAATTCACCAAGGTAAGGTGGGTGTCGACACACAGAAAGCATGTATCGACACACAAACATGCAGTAGCCCTCTGGAGTTGTTGTGTGTAGACACATAGAGGTTGTGTGTCGACACACAGCCCTCGACAGGCTCTAATGGCTACATTTTAGACCCGATTTCTTTCCAATTTCTTTCAAAATGTTCCCAATGGCTCCTAGGCTTTTCTTGGCCTATATATAGAGGTTAAATGCTTTGGTTTGAATTGAAGAAACAATACTTCAAACACTCTATAAGAAATCTCTCAAAAAAGGCTCTTACTCTTGCGCTTTAACGGTTTGTTTTCGAATTCTTGTTTAAAGTTTTCTTGAGCATCGCTAACTCTCTTTATTGTTGATCGTTGAGCTTAATTAGCATATCCTTGGCTTTGGCTAAGCTTGATCAAGTGTCAATTCACTCTTGAAAGAGTGAAGAAGTTAAGTTCTTTAATTCTTTCAATACTTAAATTCACTTCACTATAAAAGGTTGTTCTTTAGCCTACGTATAAAAAGATCAGCTGTAAAAGGTCGGATCCTAAGCCTACTGTTACAAAAGGATCAGTTGAAAAAGGTTGGTCTTGAGCCAACGTACAAAAAGACCAGTTGTAAAGGTTAGATCCTGAGCCTGTTTTTAAAAAGATTATCAAGCTTAGTTAAAAGGCTCAAGTGACTAAGGGTAGTCACTTGAGGAGTGGACTAGCTTCCGGGTTGAAAGTGAACCACTATAAAAATCTCTGTGCATTATTTTTCTTGGCTTTAATTTCTGTATTTCATATTCATTGATTCAACTATTAATTAATATTTTGGTTCTTAAAGTTTAAATTTTCATTTATTAGGAAATAACCTAATTCACCCCCCCTCTTAGGTTGCTTTTTTGGCCTTCAATTTGTATCAGAGCTAATACTCTTATTTTTTGGTCTAACAACCTTAGAGTGATCCTTATGGCAACCTTTGCACCTTTTTCGGTCGATGGTCAATCCACCGAGAAACCTCCACTTTTTGACGGAAAAAACTTTTTCTATTAGAAACTTAAAATGAGAATTTTTATTAGCTCTATTGATTTTTATTTGTGGCTAATCACACAAAATGGTGATTTTGCTCCTTCAATGAACAAAGAAAATGCAATTCTTGATGAATTTGAAAATAAGCTCATTCAAAATGACAAAACAAAGCTTGAGAAAAATGCTAAAGCTCACTTCCAATTATTATTCGCTATTAATCCCAATGTGTGTAATCATGTCAAAAGTTGCATGAATGCAAAGGAGATTTGGGATAAACTTGAAGCCATACTTGGAAGAGAGTCCAATGAAGAATCCCCTCATACAAGTGAAGAGGGGCAGGTAGATTCGTGTCTCATGGCCATCGAATCTGATGAAGAAGAAGAACTTGATGAAGATGAGGTAAATGATTTATCTTATAATGAGCTCATGGATAGTTTTCATGAATTATATAGTGCATTTGAAAAATTGAGAAACAAATACACTTCAAAGAAAAATAAGCTGCAAAAAGAGTCAAAACAATGTTTAGTGTTTAAGCTTGAAAATGAATCTTTGAAAGCAAAAATAGAGTCATTAAATGATCAAGTTGAAACATTGATAAACAAGAAGCAATTCTTGGAAGAAAAGCTCATTTCAAACGAAAGTAAAAATGAAGAATCTAAGGAAGATCAATTATTAGTTAAAGAGAATTAGTCTTTGAAAGAACAAGAGGAAGAACTCTCAAAAATTTCAAGTAACTTTCTCAAGGGAGAAGAAACACTTGAAAAAAATTCTCACTTCTCAAAGACCCACTTATAATAAAGAGGGAATCGGCTATAATAGAAATGCTCAAAAGAAAAAATTGAACACAGTTTTTGTCAAAGCCTCCTCACCACCGATAAACTCTATAAGATGTCATTACTGTGGTGATCATGGGCATCTTGTGCATCAATGTCCATTTAAAAAGAATTTGAGAAAAATCAAGATGGTTTGGGTTCCAAAGGGATCTCGACCTCCAAATGTCAAGACTAACAATGAAGGACCCACAAAAATTTAGGTACCAAAAATTCGTTAAATTGTATAGGTGTGCTTGAAGATTGACAACAAAAATCACAAGTAGTGGTTTGGTAGTAGTGTCACAAGTCATGTGACAAGAGATGAATGCAAATCTACTTTTATCAAACCAAGGGAAGGGAAAATCTCACTGTCAACAAAAAGAATAGAAAATTATCTGTATTAGTAACATTACTTCTAAACTCTTCTCCTTGCATATATGATGGTTTACTTGTTGATGGTCTTATGCATAATTCTCTTAATATTAGTATACTACGTGAGAGAGATTATTGTGTGCAATCTTGATCATTTAAATGCGAAGTGTTGCATGCTTAAATGAATGAATTATTACTTGATCATTTAGAATGTGATAATGTCTATGTAATTGATCTTGAATGTATGAATTTTGTGAAATATTCTGGTTTCTCGAATAAAAATGATCATTGGATTTGAAATAGAAGATTTGAACATGCTAGTATGGAATTAGATTCAAAACCTTTGGAAAATGATCTTACTTGATGACCGCCCAAGCTTAATTCGAAAAAGATCATATTTACGATGCACTTCAATATGGAAAACAAACAAGATCTTCATTCAAACCCAATGATGTAGTTTCTATTACAAGGCATCTTGAACTTTTGCATATAGACTTATTTTATCCTACTAGACATTTGGGCCATTATGAAAAACGTATGGACTTGTAATTGTTGATGATTACTCTCGTTTTGCTTGGTGCATATTCCTTTCTCATAAGAGTGAAGCATTTGATAAATTTGAAAAATTTTGTAAAAAGGTACAAAATGAAAATGATTTGAAAATTGTCTCGGTTAGAAGTGATCATGGAAGGAAATTTGAAAATTATGATTTTGAAATTTACTGTGATTACTTTGGAATTGATCACAATTTTTTTGTCACCTCAAACTCCTCAATAAAATGGAATGGTTGAACAAAAAAAATAACTCTTAAAGAAATGGCAAAATCAATGATTTGTGAAAATAACTTGCCTAAATCTTTTTGGGCCAAAGCCGTCAACACCGCTTGCTATATTTTAAATCAAGCTTTAATAAGATCAATTTTAAAGAAAACACCATATGAACTTTATAAGGGTAGAAAGCCAAACATTGCATATTTTAAACCTTTTGGGTGCAAATGCTTTATTCACAACAATGTTAAAACAAATCTTGGAAAATTTGATTCATGAGTTGATGAAGGTATTTTCATTGTATACTCTTTAACAAGCAAAGCATATAGAGTCTATAATAAAAAGGCAAAGGTTGTAGAAGAGTCTATACATGTAGTTTTTTGCTGAAACTAATGTCATGTCCTCTAGAACTCCTTGTGATGACGATGATATAGTAATCAAACCAATAAACATCACACACTCATCCAATGAGTAAGAAATGTTTATATCTAACGCTCAAATGAATGAATCAAAAGGAGATAACCAAAATGTAGAATCTAAAGCGGAAAACTTACCACGAGATTGGAAATACTTGAAGGATCACCCAACAAGTCAAATCATTGGTGATCCCTCTCAAGGTGTAAAAACTAGGCATGCATTAACGGAATATTGTCATTTAGCCGCATTCATCTCTCTTGAAGAACCCAAGAACATAAAGGAAGCACTTAATGATGCAAATTGGATAATTGCAATGGAGGAAGAGCTCAAGCAATTCAAGAGAAGTGATGTATGGGAACTTGTAGATAGACCCCAAGATCATCAAGTCATAAGTACCAAGTGGGTATACCGCAGCAAGAAGGATGATGAAGGTAACGTGGTAAGAAATAAGGCAAGGTTGGTAGCTAAAGGCTATAACCAAGAAGAAGGTATAGATTATGAGAAAACCTTTGTTCCCGTTGCTAGGATAGAAGCTATTAGATTCTTATGTGCATTTTCTTCATTTAAAGATTTCAAACTTTTTCAAATGGATGTTAAAAGTGCATTTTTAAATGGTCTTACTGAAGAAGATGTTTATGTTGAACAACAGCCCGGATTTGAGGATGACAAATTTTTCAATCATGTTTTCAAACTCAAAAAGACACTCTATGGATTGAAACAGACTCCTAGAGCTTGGTATAAGAGATTTAGTTCCTTTTTAATGAAAAATGGATTTTCAAGAGGAAAAGTTGACACCACATTTTTTATCACTCTAAACATGGCATTCTTATCGTACAAATTTATGTTGATGATATAGCGTTTGGTGCTACTAATCCATCTCTTTGTGAAGAATTTGCAAATCTTATGAGTAGGGAATTCGAAATGATATGATGGAAGAACACAACTACTTCCTTAGACTACAAATCAAGCAAAGCAAGGAAGGAATTTTCATCAACCATGCCAAGTACATAAAGAAAATTCTCAAGAAATTTGGCATGAAAAATTCCAAGGCAATAGCAACACCAATGAGCTCAACTCTCAAGTTATACAAGGATGAAAAACGTAAAAAAAAAAAAAAAAGGTGGATAAAAAGTTAAACAGACTTTGTATCTTGCTTACCATTCCACGAATAGACTTGGTATCTTGTTTATTTCGTACATGTCTAGAAAGAATCGCAATAATGTCCCATGAAAAGAATTCTTTTCGTTGCCTAGTTAGTACTCAGACTTCTTCTATCTAAGTGTGATTTCCTAGATCTTGTTCTATCTAATAATGGATATTAGTGCATGGAAAGCATTTCTTTAAAGGAAACACCCAATTAAAGTTACCTTTGATCTCTCTTATGGTTGTTTAACTTGAATATTCTCTCACACTCTTGTTCATAATTTCAATCAAAGTTCTAAATGTGCTATGAGAATTGCAAAACTTCAAGTTTAAAAATCTTCCTTTGTGAAAAATTTTTCATGCTCGCCTTATTGAGGCATACGGAAATATTAAGGACAAAAAGAGGGGGGGGGGGGGGGGGGGGTGTGAAACATTATATCACAAAAGAGGTGAAACTGTCCTTAACATATCGAGCTGCATATGTGAAAACTACTTTTACATTTTGTACTTCAATGTATAAATCTCCTCCCTTATTGCTTTTTGTTGATGACAAAGGAGGAGAAAAATTGGTGTACTGATATATAGTATTCATGCTAGTTATGTATGTGTTTGATTGATTGAGAAATGTTAAAAATAATGATGTTAATATACCGAATGTATGATTCCTAAAATGCATCAACTTAGGGGGAGCAATTGCATTTGAACCTTAATCATGATATAAATTGCTCCATAAGTTCATGGTCATGTGTATGCTCTAGTAAGTGAATACTCTTATGGTTAATTATATACTTCAACTTTCACATTTCCAAAAAAAAGCACCAAATGTTTGTCATCATCAAAAAGGGGAAAATTGTTAGCCCTAAAGCCATTTATATTGTAATTTTGATGATAACAACCATTTAGTGAGTCATAGTATTTAAATGGCTTTAATCTTGCATCTAAGTGACTCATAAGAAAGTTAGGAAAATTAAGGTTAATCATGTTGATACGAAGCTTTCTAAGATGATGAATCAAGAGGAAAAGAGATCAAAGTTAAAGAGAAGATTCATCTAAATTGAAGAGAACGTGATCCAAGTCCAAGCACCTCAAAGTTATTCATTTTCATTGTCTAGGACTTAGGATCGGGATATATCAATTGAGTCCAAGTCTCAATATTAATATGTGATGCTCTAACAAAAATGCTTTTGAAATATTTTTGAAAATTAATTTTCAAATTTTATTTGAAATATATTCTAGTCAAAATTAAGCCAATCTAGCTTATCATGAAAATATTTTTCAAGATTGGTATTTTTGAAAAGCATGATCAAATCAAACAAGATTAATTTTAAATGGGTGATAATTTAGTTTGATTTATGCAATCAATTATCTTTATGATCAAAGAAAAGTAGGAAATTAATTCAAAAATTTAAGCTAATATGGCAATCAATTAATTAATCAATCAACTTAATTAATATGGTAAAATTATCCCATCAATCAAGCTAAATGGTCAAAAACGTCAAAATTCACCCAGGTACGGTGAGTGTCGACACATAGAAAGCATGTGTCAACACAAAAACATGCAGTAGCCCTCTGGAGCTGTTGTGTGCTGACACATAGAGGTTGTGTGTCGACATACAGCCCCCGACAGGCTCTAACGGCTACATTTTGGACCCGATTTCTTTCCAATTTTTTTTAAAATGCTCCTAACGGCACCTAGCCTTTCTTGGCCTATATATAGAGGTTAAATGATTTGGTTCTAAATCAAGAAACAATACTTCCAACACTCTCTAAGAAATCTCTCAAAAAGGGCTCTTACTCTTGTGCTTTAACGGTTTGTTTTCGAATTCTTATTTAAAGTTTTCTGAAGCATCACTAGTTCTCTTTATTGTTGATCATTGAGCTTAATTAGCATATCCTTAGCTTTGGCTAAGCTTGAACAAGTGTCAATTCACTCTTGAAAGTGTGAAGAAGTTGAGTTCTTTAATTCTTTCAATATTTAAATTCACTTCACTGTAAAAAGGTTGTTCTTTAGCCTACGTATAAAAAGATCAGTTGTAAAAGGTTGGAGCCTAAGCCTACCGTTATAAAAGGATAAGTTGTAAAAGGTTGGTCTTGAGCCTACGTATAAAAAGACTAGTTGTAAAGGTTGGATCCTGAGCCTGTTTTTAAAAAGGATCATCAAACTTAGTTAAAAGGCTCAAGTGACTCAGAGTAGTCACTTGGGATGGTCATATCAGTGACTCCATCGTCCCCAACGTCAAACTCACCGTCCAATAGACATGAAATAATTTTATGCGATAGGAGGTAAATTAATAGAACAGTATCTGGCAAGGTAGACAATGCCATAAACAATTGCTATGTAATAACGTACTTAACACTATTTAAATGATCCAGGATGAAAACAGTACGCGTAACTTTATGGAATGATTTTGTCAACAATGAAGGAAATTATTTACTAACACACTTGGAGAAGGATAATATATTACTAGCATCACAGGTTCAAGTCAAACAATTCAATGGTATAATTTACATTTTCTTCAATGTTAATATTCTGCCTCACGTTAATTGATACAAGAACTAACCCTGTATATCGTGGAAAAATTGCAAAGGCACAACATTGTCTACGAATGCGAGAACGTGGCTGTTGATAAATCCGAAACATCCCGAAACAAAAGAATTTGAAGCCTGGTAAGTGCATTTTAAAGGTAAAAAACTTCACATCCACAAAAAAATGGATTCCTATTAATGTTCAAGTTCTTACGCTGATAGGTATGCTGAAACAGAGGAGGTGCAAAAAAAAAAAAAATTTAAATGGCTACAACAAAGAGGCTTCTCAAGATAGAATGCAGAGATATTCTTTCAGGCGAAAACATACAGATAGGTCAATTCAAAATGATACCAAATGTGAGGCAAACCTTTACACTAACAACGTGAATTTTGAACAACAACAAACACTATAAGCTAAAAAAACCACCCATAACTTTTGCAGGTCAACTATTTCAGAATACATGCAATAGTAAAGGGATTTGACATGCAAAGTGGCTACACCTACAAAGCTTGCCAAATATGCAAAAACTAATTGAAGATAAATAACCACAAATTCTTATGTAGCGGGTGTAACAATTTTGACGCTATAATGGTGCACAGGTAAGACAGAATGACAAAAACCAAAAATAAATGCATGCACTTGCCATTCTAACCCACTCTACAAAACTATATGTTAGGCTTCGCTTCAAGGTGAGGATACAAGATCGTCAAGGTGATGAGATGACAATAAAAGTGTTCGGCGTCCAAGGGGAGATTTTAACGGGAAGCAAAGCTACAACCCTCTAAAAATTTGAAGACTATGAAGACAAGGTACTGATATTCATCCTAAGAAAAAAAAAATACACCTATGAATATACACAAAATACTAACTATTATAGTTCGTAGAATTTAAGAAGAAGCCAATTGAAGGAATATCTAAAAGAATACATAGACAAGACATGTATTTTCGACATTGAAGCACCACAATGGGAGGACGACAAGAGAAACTAGATTGTTGAAGTCATTACAGGCGTGCAATGGAAGGAGGAATGTTTTTATAACAGAAATAAAATGATACATTTTAAATGACTTCTATAAAAATGGTAGTGAAAGAAACACTACTTTTTATATGCATCTTAAACAAACAATTTCATTGTAATTGGAGAGTTCATATGTTCGGAGTTGTCTCCAATCATAAATACATTTACGTTTCATCTTACTAAGACCTTCATGGAAGTTCAATTGCAGTTCATTTCATTATCTAGGCTCAAAGCACTTCGTTAAGTTTATTCCATTGTACTTTGTTGGTTTTTCTTTATGATTATTAATTAGCCTTTGTGGGTGCCTTTTTTCATTTGGTTACTACATACACATCTTTTACTGTGCACCAACTAAATGCCTTAAATTTGGCTTTTCCAAATGAATGCACGGACTATGTCAAACACCAAAAGTAGGCTTCAAATAGATCTGAAATTTATGGCATGATATTACACATATATCAAATGTACAACAACAACAACAACAGTCCCAGTGCCTTGCGGCTTCCACAGGAAGCAGGGTCTTTGGGGGGGGGGGGGGGGGGGGGGGGGGGGGGGGGGGGGGTGATGTACACAGCCTTACCCCTTTTGGGTGGAAATGAGACTATTTCTGGGGACCCCCAACCTGAAGTAATTGAGTGCCTGCAGATAACCATCAAATAATTACTAATGGATTTTGAGGAATACACATATATCAAATGTAATCATCTGATATCTACTACAGCTAACACATAGAAATACAGCAGCTGTGCATCGCACAGGGTTTTGCTAGTATTATCATTTATTTTAAAGTTAAAATTAAGAATTACTAGATTACATAAAACCTATCTATCTATATCTTTGATTCTAAGTTATTAACTAATTGATCTTCTCAAATCCCAGCAATCCCCTAATTCTCTAATTCTAAACTATTAATAGCTAAAACTCCCTCTTTTAAACTTCCAAACCCCAACTCTTACGTTAACTTCTATATCCCACTTCCACCTTAACTCCCTCTCTATTTAAAAAAGTAATTGATGAACCAAAAAAAAAAAAAGAAAAGAAAAGAACACATTCCTCAAATCCAAGGGAAGTAGGCAATTATCTTACAATACGAAAAGGCCATATCTTTTATCATTACAAATCGCTCTCTATGGATTCCTCTCTTCTCTCCCATGCTGGTCGGGAAGTCCTTATTAAGTGGGTCTGAGCTGCTATTCCTCAATATGTGTTCCATTGCTTTAAAGTTCCTAAATCGCTCTCTCGTAAAATTAATAGTTTAATTGCAAAAATTTGGTGGGAAGGGAAAAATGATGAGGAGCACCATATTCACCGGATTGGCTAGAATAAATTGTCTAAACCAAAAAAGAGGGGTGGGATGGGTTTCTGTGATATGGAGGGGATGAACATAGCTATGCTTGCTAATCGAGCTAGAGAATCCTGGATAATCCAAATTCTCTTTGGGCTCGGGTTCTCAAGGAGCTCTATTTCCCGGATGGGGACTTCTTCAAGGCTCGCCTTGGATTTGGAGGAGCTTAATTGAAGGGCGGGAGTTTTCAAAAAAGGGTCGTCTTTGGAATGTCAATAATGGCCAAAGTGTTGATGTTTGGGATTCATGTTGGATTCCGGGCTCTTGCGATTTGGCAGATCCTATGCCTCCTGTGTTGCCTCGCCCCACTGGCGCTTCCCCTCTCCAAGTGTTGGCTCTTATCCATGGGTCTTCTAGGTCTTGGAATCTTGATTTGCTTCGCCACTTATTTCCTTGTGAGGTGGTTAATAATATTCGCTCTATTCCTATTTCTAATCCAAAAGTGAGTGTTCGTTTGGTTTGGAGATGGGACCCTAGGGGTGATTATCATGTGAAACAAGGCTATGCATTTTGGTGTTATGAGTCCTCTTGCCTCAACCGTAGAAATGGTGCTTCTTCGTCCATTTTTCCTAAGAAAAAGGCCCTAAGTCGTACATAGAATGCTCCAGTCCCGCCCCGGCTTCATGTCTTTCTATGGCGTCTTTATGCTGATGCCCTCCCATCTAACGACAACCTGGCCAAGAGAGTCCCTCTTGTTGATAATTTATGTCCTCGGTGTTTTAGTGCTCCTAAGTCCATTGAGCATATTCTCTTCTTTTATACCTTTGCGAAAGCGGTGTGGTTTTCTTCGAATTTTGGGTACAAAGCTCTTGATGTGGGATTTCGGGGTTTTCCGAGCTAGTGGGATCCAGTTTCGAGATCTCTTGGATCTAATGAGTTTGTTTTTGCTAACATTATCTTCATTTGTTGGTGGTTATGGAAATCTCGATGCAAACTTGTATTTGACCACTGTTCTGATGATCCTTTATGGGTGGTCTCCGGTGCGGCCGGGGAGGCTACTGCTGCTTTGGGTGCTCGAGAACCTCATCAGGCCACTGCAGTGCAGCAGCCGGCCCCTCCTCTTCTTTGGGTTCGACCATTTGAGCCTTAGATCAAGTTTAATTCCGATGCTAGTTGGACCTCTCCTTTCGGCTTTTCAGGTTTGGCTACCATTGGTCATGATGCTTCTGCTTTTGTCATTACGGGATGGTGTGGTTCTGCATTTGCCCCCTCAGCCCGTGTTGCTGAATGTCTTGCGCTCCGTGCTACTTGTTCCTTGGCAATCCATTTTGGTTTTGGTTTTGTTATTTTTGAGTCTGATTGTCTTAAGGTTATTAAAATTTTTAGGGATGATGCCCAATGTCCTTGGGATAGGCTTGCAATAGTTGATGATATTAGGTTGATGCTTCGTTCCTTTAGTTCAGTTCGCTTTTCTTGGTGTCGTCAAGAGGCTAATGTAGCTGCCCATGTTGTGGCAAAGAATCATAGATTGGGAGCCTTTTCCCATGATTGGGTGGAGTTTCCGTCTCCATCAATTTTGTCTATGGTAATTTCAGATCAGTTAATTTAAGTTTCCTTTGGGCTTTGGTGTTAAAAATCAAAAAGGACACAGTACTTCAATCATTAAAAATGAATTTGAAGTTTAATTTGATAATGTTTTCCAGTAATATATTTTAATTATTAAATTATAAAAGTTTAGTTTAAAATATTTTTGGACAACAATTATTAAATTATGAAAGTTTAGTTTAAAATATTTTTGGACAATATATTTTAAAATTTAATGAAATAAAATAAATATGAAAAACCATTACTCCAATCATTATAAATAAAAAAGGTCATATATTGTTATGAATTGAAAGTTTAATTTTAGAATATTTGGGGGCAATATATTTCCATTATTTGATATATTTATATTTAAAAAATTACCTTAACATGTAACATCTGGACATAAATTATCTTACAATGCTGCAATATGAGAGCTATACAAAAGTATTTAATTATAAAGTAAAATGGAATACTACAAGTTTAACTTACATCATAATAAGTAACTCAAAATACTATGAAATTAAAATAGCATAAAATAACTCAAAGAATTAACGGATCATTATGAGACTAAAAATATAATTTAACACACAACAAAAATAATATTCTACATTTAAATTAAAAAATAATATATATAAGTACATTAATTATTTTTTGGATCAAGAAATTAGTGCATTAATATGAAACCCAAATATTGTAGCTTTAAGTATGTCGTTTGTTAAGATATTGAGGATACACATTTTATTTAGAAAAATTATCACTTATCTACCCAAAGATTTGACCATTTATCATACGATTAGATACCTTGAAGCTTAGAAATTTTATCACTTAGGTACCCTAAAGTTTTAAATTTTATCAATTAAGTACCATTCTTCCAAAATTTGATAGATTTTCGTTGAATTTTTGCCAAAAATATTGACATTGCTTACTTATATAAATTGGTGTAATCGTGCATTACATTAGCATATTTCATATAAAGTCAGTCTAATGCTCAAAAAAATTCATCAAATTTCAACATAGATATGATAAAATATTCAAATCTTAAGGTAACTTATCATATATAT
Organism: Simmondsia chinensis; assembly: GCA_018398585.1. Classification (NCBI taxonomy): domain Eukaryota; kingdom Viridiplantae; phylum Streptophyta; class Magnoliopsida; order Caryophyllales; family Simmondsiaceae; genus Simmondsia; species Simmondsia chinensis. The sequence continues at coordinate 27,763,092 of JAGTTD010000006.1, read as the reverse complement.
TAAAACTTCAAGGTACCAAAGTGATAAATGGTCAAATCTTAGGGTACCTAAGTAATATTTATTCATTTATTTATAATAAAAATTAAAATATTTTTTATTTATTTAAAATCACTTTTATTTTTCATTTACATGAGAAGTGAAAGGAGAAATAAGGCAATAGTGACCCATTATATCGAAATTAATGACATATGGGACACCGACTGTAATATGTGTAAAGGCATTTTTTTAAATGTGGGCCCTCAATTTTAAGATGTGTGTGTATCAAAATAAAAAATTTTCCATTTCGTCAAATAAATTAGTATTAGAAACACAATGGCATATACTTAATATTATTGCCAGATGTAACATAAATTCTCAAATGCTAGAATAATTTACCAAAATGGTATATTTGGAAAAAAAATTTACCGAAATGGCATAGTTGGAAAAATATTTACGAAAATGACACATTTTACTGTAGCGTGAACAGCAAACGCCGTTTCAAAATGGCATTCGAACGCCGTTAGAAACGGCGTCCAAAAGGTAACGGCTTTCAAACGCCGTTATCCGTTCCCCTTCCTACACCGTTTGTCACCCCCCACGTGAACCCTATAACCCTCCCAGTCATATGGCATCCTTAACCCTAATTCAATTAACAACAAAATAATAAAATGAAGTATCAAAACAAATTTAGTAAAGTCACATTATTTAATGTATAGAGTAATAAAGAAGGAAAAATGCATTGTAATAATAAATTACAAAAAAATAAGTAACGTAAATTATGGTATAAAACGTGACGTCGATCTACGATGAGGTTCACCACGATGCTGTGAGGGTGAACCTTCCATCTGAACCAAAAAACTATGTCGCGGACGTTCACGTGTACTTCCTTCTACAGCACCAAATGAACGATAGTCAAACTTTTCTTCTTGCATAGCCTGATCAAATTGATGTTCCTCACCGGCAGCATCTATTGTGCTACTGCAAGTAGTTAGCCATTCTGTGGAGACAGACTCTACAGTGTGGCCAACAGTGTTACATAGCTTCTGAACTGCCCTTTTAGCATGCTTTTTAAGAACATCGACCTAACAAATAGTACATTCAATTGTTAATGAAACATATTATGGAATAAGTAAAGAGACAAATGTTTTCAAAGTGCTTACTACTCGTTGAATTTGGTTGCCACTTGGCTCACAACGAAGCTGGGATCGATGCGGAACATGCACTTCACGCCATACTATAAGACGCCAAGTGATAGAGTTTTACCATCGCATGTAATCTGTAGGCAATGTAGGAGGATGATGTACGTTGGCGATATAATCCATCCATGTGTTCCATACCGCGGTCCAGTTCAAAAGATAGACCTCCCAGTTCTCGTCAGACCTGCCCGAACGAGATGTATTGTGCGAGGAGTCGAGAGTGCCGATGTGATCCGGGATATGCTGCGTTAATCCAAACTGATGCAACAATCTGTCAGGGCAATGCAGCTCTACAATGCCAAAGCATATCATTGGTCCCTAATATCGCCAAATATGACGTCCCTCGACACAAATAGCGGGCAAGATGCTTAACCGAGATTGCCTGTAAGGTGTCCATTGAACCTAAGCACAGATAAAATAACTTAGTTATTATATTAAATATTAACAATACAGAATTGTGTCTATTTTTATATATATATCTGATGTGGCTCTTGGACATCAAGTTGGTCCCAGTAGAAGGACTAGCATTACCTTGGATTCTCCGGAATGTCGGGGCAACAACCCAGCTGATCAAGTACGAAGTAAATTATTTTAATACATATGTAATATTACATATACATTAAATCAAGATTTACAAAATATTTTCTCTTACTGAGATCCCAAAGGCGGCAACGGATCATTGACTGCAGGTAGAAGTGGACGGGGTGCGGTTATAAACGGTCGACCAATGTGTAAATGCTCCCATGACCACAACCACACATGTAATGGCACGTAGGAATTAGGGATTTAATACATTAAAGAATTAAACATGAATATAATTGGCCGTCCATACCTGGAGTAATAAAACACACTCGCCGATTTGGCTGCGGCCCGCATGCAACACTGGCACATTTGTCTGTATAGGTTGGCATGAACAGCTGACCCCCAACTGTATTCACTACACCCCTCCATCGTTTCAAGCAATGGAAGATAGGCCATTGATGTCCAACTACCAGTGTTGTTGGTGAACAACAGGGAGCTGAACATATGAAGCATGTAGAGTCTGGCGTGTTGTAACAACATTTGCTCATCAGCGTGAGCTGGGGGGGCTTGTGCACACAGTTCCCCCAACCATGTACTTCTTAATAGGCTACCCTTTATTGCTCGTGTTGGGGGGGTTGCACCCAATATAGAATGACAGAGGTTCTGCCAATTGTGAGTAGTGCTACCAGTGATTGCTCGACCGTCTATGCGTAGACCCAATAAGATGGCAACATCCTGCAGTGTTGGTGTCATCTCACCAACACGTAGGTGAAATGTATGGGTCTCCTGCCTCCACCTCTCTAACAAAGCATCAATCAATGCGTTATCAATCTGGATGTGACCTACTTGGGTCACTCCAATGAGTCCAGCTTGTATGACATAAGGTCGTACTAGTGGGTGAAGGTTTGACAGTTGGTGAATCCTCACCCTGATCTCATCATTGCCCTGTAACACAAACACATTAAATATATTAATCAACTATTTGAATAATTAGAACTGAAAATCATAGGATAAATATTGATTACTGGCATACCGTTTCATTCCAAACATCCTCCGATCAATGACGCTCCTGAAGACGTAACAAAGATCTGTCATCTGGACTCGGATTTTGCTCATCATACCGAGCAATCGAAGTAGAAGCATGTCCTCCTAGTTTTCTTACCATCTCTTTAGAAAAATTGAAAATAGTAACCAACATCCATGGGCTAACAATAAAATTACACATATTACAGCATTCTTATCTAGCACAACACAAAAATGAAATTATATTTATTATTATTATGTAATTACAGTAAATAATGAATGAAATGCAGGTATGAACCTAAGTACAAAATTATTGCTGTCTATTAGGACATGTTTTTTTTATTGTGTGCCCTTTCACTGCATATGCTACATTTATTTTTGGACGAGCCCTCCCTTGCTTCCATTTCGTTATGTAGCCGGGTTAAGCGTGGCCGTCCTCTACCATGCCTCCACCTCGTGTGATCTACAACCACTATAAGTCCAATGTGCTCCGGCTATAGAGACTGATCGGGAAGGGGGTGAAACAATGGAGCATACGCACTTGCGTACATGGTAAGGCTTAAAAATGGATCAACATATTGTCCGTACTCAAGCCAAGATGCGGTATAACATGCAATCACATGTGAGCACGGACGATGAAACAGTTGCCATGTACCACAAGTGCAACTCCATTCGTTCAGCGTTACCGTATGTCGAGTCTCCCTTCTGTATCCTGATTCAGTCTGCCGACTCAGAGTTGTTACCTGGAACTCCATAGTGTTTCGATCAAACAACGTCACTGTATGTCTCCTTGATTTCAAGGTGGCAAGTTCTATTTCAGCAAAGACTTTCGGCGGCCATAAAAGACCCTGTGAAAAATATGCCTCGGCTACATCCCTGCGATTGACGAAATATTTATTGCATCAATAAAATGTCATCTCCACAAGGGCAGTTACTGGGAGGGCTCGTCCCACTTTCAAAACGCTGTTGAACACTTCCGATATATTAGTAGTCATGTTGCCATAGCGATAACCACCATCATACAAAAGTGTCCAACGTTCTTTGGGCTCCCGTTCAATCCATTGTCTGATCTCATCATTGGCGTGTATGAAATGGTAATACAAAGTATCAAACTTCCTTCTGGAAGGTTCCCTCGCCATCTCACTCAGTCTCTTCTTCAGTGGAGCATTTTTGAATCTGTGATTGAAGTTACTAACAAGGTGACGAGTGCTGTAACGATGCTGCCATTCAGGCTCAGGCCAAATGATTAACATCCCATTCCTGATGCCAGCATATCGATCAGATATAATACATATCAGTTGGCGATCGCCTGTCACATATGAATGTAGATAAAACAGGAACCAACCCCAACTCCATGCATCCTCTTGGTCCGCAAGAGCAAAACACAATGGGTATATACCATTGTTAGTGTCAAATGCGACAGCTACTAGCAGCTTCCCCATATATTTCCCATATAAATGGGTACCATCAATATTGATCAGTGGACGAAAACACTTGAATCCCTCAATAGATGCACCAAATGCCCAAAAAACTCCGCGAAAGATTGCCTCGTCTCCCACCAGGCTTTTATATTGCCAGTCGACAACAGTGCCTGGATTTGATTGTTGCAATGCAGTGAGCAGCTTAGGTAGCATCGGAAATGCATCCTCATGGGAACCAAACAACCGCTCAATCACTTCCTGTTTTGCTATCCATGCCTTCCGATACGAAATGTTGTACCCATGTTGTTGTTGTACTGCTGCTCGAATTGCTGCAATATTCATTTTAAGATCAGCAGTCACAATAGGTGACACTATAGTAGCAGCAAAATTTGCTGTCAAGGCACGGTAGTCTTCCGCCAATACAGTGGTAGAATATATATATGGCCCCCTCAAAACCGAAATCTCAAACGCCCCTAGTCTTTGTTTGAGCGCCCCAGGCAGATACCACTTGCATTGTGGTGCTTGCACGCACCTTAGGGCTACGTAATCAGGCTTCGACCTGTGCACTATATATTCCAGCTTGTTTTTTATGTGCCACTCCTTAACTGCATTGACTAATTCTTCCTTCGTTTGAAACACTTATCCCTCCTTCAAGACAATTCCCGTTGACCGAATTCTTCTACTTTCCTCCCAGACAGAACAGACTGCCCGGTTTGCCCATGAGACGTCTTCGAATTCAGAAACAGGAGCTTGGGCAAATGAAGGCCTGGCACCATCATCATCATCATGTAGTTCATCCTCCTCCTCGTCAATCCCCACATCTGCATCTGCATCAGATGCCTCGGAATCATTGTTGGCATAAGCCCTATCAAATATAGTTGTGCTCTCGTTCGCAGCCATTCCAGCAACCAGTAAAACGCCCACCATTGGGCCTTTAGACGGACCTGATGCCTCAACTACACTATGCGATACACGAAGTTGAGCTCTTCCAGCAACATTCACAGTAGTTACATACAATTCTATGTATGTCGCCCTATTTTCTAAAGCCATTTCAAACATAGACTTCAATGCCATTGGACAAACGATCTCAATAGGTGTGTATCGCATAGGATTCTGGGATAACAACATTCTCCATATAATCGCAATATCAATTGTGCTATGATCCCAGCTAGTAAATTCATGCACCATTTCCTTCAACTCCGGAAGAGAAATTCCGGACTGCACCTTGAGTATAAACTGCCTTCCACCCGTGTAATCAACACCATCAACAGTTTGCACCGTATCTCCATCATAATGACACAACAATGTAACTACGTTGAACGCCATAATTTGTAGACTGAATCTCAAGTAAACATACAATGCAATATTAATGACATCACAGAGTATCTAACAATATTATATCAAACTAAGAAATGCAACATATTAACTATGTATTATTCATATAATATACAATTTTTATACTATAAATACAATTCTTAATATCTTATCGATTCGAATAACTTTAAATATTTAAAAAATTCGTAAGTCCGATTTTAACAATTATAATTTAACAATGAATATTAATTGTGTTACACAGTGGCGGATGCACGTTGGAGACACTGGGGTGCATATTTGAGCCTAATGTTTAAAAGGTACGTGTGCTAGTTTGAGCCTCATAAAATCTTGATTATATCCCTTATTTTTCTATCAAAATTACCCTTTTCTAATTATTTTTAATTCTACTTTTATCATTCTATTCTCATATATTTTTTCATAATAACAAACAAATTATTCTAGCAACATCTTATTCAATATTATATTAACGAATAAATTTTATAATATATTATTATATAAATCGTAATTATTCTATTAATATTACTAAACAAACCTAATAAAATATATTCTATAACCATGTAACATAATATTTTTTCTAACAATTCTTAATGTCTTACAAATTCGAATGACTTTAAAATAATCGTAATATATATAAAAAATAAAATTACATCTTTAAATTGTTCAAAATATAGAATTTAAATATCTACAAAATTCATAAGTTAGATTTTAAGAATTACAATATGTCTACAAAATATTTTATATACATAAAGGTATTATAAACATTTAAAAGATAAGGTTACATTTCAAAATGTAACTTTCTAATAATCATATAATCAATAATAAATGAGTATTAATTGTGTTATATTAAGTGCAACACTAAAAAATTATTTAAGCAACCAAAATAATGAATACATTGAAATAAAACATAAATTTTATGATATACCATTATATATAATTTTTTTCTAGCAACCTCTTATTCAATATTATAATAACAAATAAATTTTATAATATACCATTATATATATAGTAATTATTATATTAATATTACTAAATAAATCTAATAAAATATATTCTATAACCATGTAACTTAATATTTTTTCTAACAATTCTTAATGTCTTACAAATCCGAATCACTTTAAAATAATTATAATATATATAAAAAATAAAATTACATCGATAAATTATTCAAAATATCGAATTTAAATATTTAAAAAAATTTATAAGTTAGATTTTAACAATTATAATATGTCTATAAAATATTTAAAAGATAAGTTTATATTTCAAATTATAGTTTTTCAAAATACCATATAATAAAAAAAATTGAATATTAATGGTGTTACACTAAAGTTTAACACTGAAAAATTATATAAGCTACAAAAATCATGAATATGTTGAAATATAACATAAAATATACAACTAATAATTTTTTCGGCATCATATTATTCACTATTATATTAACAAACAAATTTTTTAACATGCTATTATATATATTATAATTATTATATTAATTTTACTAAATCAACCTAATAACATTACTATAGTAACAAATTCCTATAAAATAATATGACATTACAATATAAAAGTATTACAAAATTTAAAAATGACAATAATAACAACTTACATAACTGTAAAAATGAAGGGAAGATTGAAAGTTTTGTTTGAGAGGATAATAGGTTGAAAGATGTATTTAAGTAATTAAATGTTGTGAAAAAGTTGAAGAAATTGGTGGTATTTATAGAGGTAAAAATGAAAAAAAATGAAGATGAAGGGGATGAAGAAGATGAAAATGGAGGGGGAAGGACGGGTGGGTGTAGGGGTTAGGGTATAGGAGTTCACGGGTGCAATAGTGGGGGGGGGGGGGGGGGGGGGGGGGGGGGGGTCTAGCTTACGGCGTCTGTGACAGTGTACGTGTTTCTAACGGCGTTCGGAAGCCGTCTGAGACTGCGTACGAAAGGCGACAAATTATTTTCCTCAACGGACGCTGTTCGAAACGGTGTTTGCTGGTCACGCTACAGTAAAGCGTGCCATTTTCGTAAATATTTTTCCAACTATGCCATTTCGGTAAATTTTTTGCTAAATATGCCATTTTGGCAAATTATTCAATGTATAGTTTATAACAGATACTTTAATAAGCAACATTTAAAACCTTGAAATGTCATAGCAAAATTCAAAGGGCAAACATAACGGATAATTTAAAACTAAATTCAATTCAATTGAAATTATTACATTTATTCACAATACCAAATATTAAAACCTTATAACAAAATTCAAAGAAAACGAAAGGAATCTATATATATATATATATATATATATATATATATATATATATTGATATATTATTGTAAAGTACCTCTTCTTCCTATTATCCTCCGCTACCTAAATCCCACAATTTAGTAAAGCAACTCTCTTTAACTTCTCTAGCATTAAATTGATTTACCAATTTCTAAACTTCTCAACTTCTTATTAAATTCAACAAAAATGAACCTCAATTAATAATTAATAAGAAATTAAATACAACCACACCAATTAAATCCCAAAATAAAAATGACCTAATGAGTTACACAAACAACTACATTGAAAATCAAAACCATTCTCCCACTACACAACAAGAACAAGAACATAACCAAACAGAACGAGCACAGCCACGAGACATTGCCGGAAAAGAGCAAAAGAGCGCTGCAGCATTTTTACAAATGTAACAATACTTACCTATTTACAGCTTTTGATTGTGATTTTTTGGTTGAGAAGTTTGAAATTTACTGTTATAGGATCATGTAAATTGAACATGATATTCAGTGGGTGATAAATAATTTTGTTAAATTGATCAAAAAATAGAGTCTACAAAATTCAGTAACTAATAAATACCATCCATGCATCGCATGGGAACAAACCAAAATCACAAAAAAGAAGCAAAACAATATTACATCTATCTTATCAAAACAAATAAAAGATAATTCATATAAAATCAATAGAAAAAGAAAAAGCGTAACTTCAGAATTGAAGAAAAATTTAAAAACCATGGTCAAATCCTCACCTTTCATAGTACCATGGTTAAATCTTAAAAGAATAAGAAAAAGAAAAAACCAAATTATAATGAGAGCTAATAATAATTCCATTAACCCTGATAGTCATACAAAGAAATTCAAGGGTCAAAAAAACAAAGAAATGGATTGGTTTTTTCTTCATCATTATTGCCAAGGTTTTATTCCCCTAAAATAAACCTTCAAACAACAACATACATAAGCCCCTACAAATATGAAAACCATAATAAACCATACAAATAAATCATGCATTCTTTAATAGAGAATACAATCAAAATTATACTTCATTCATATAATAATTAAAATAAAAATAAGTATCTATACACATTATAAATAAATAAATATAACATCTATGTACACTTTATGATATTAATAAAAATTATAAACTATAATCCTGATAATTTTACGTACATTAACTACAAATTCAACATATTAAAATATAACATAACTAATATAATAACATACATAATACAACAACAATCGACAACACCTTAAAAAATAATGTACAACGCATTATAGTTAAGCTAATTGAAACTCTTTTAAAAAGTTAGAGCATCGTAAGAAAAATGTAATTCAAATTTATGACTATAACTAAGGACAATATTATTCGAATGTACATAGTTATCTTTAAATTTTCAATAACATTCTATTATTACCAAGTATATAATAGTTTGCACATATATGATCAATTATTATTAAAAGGATTTCATAAAAGCAAGACAGCAATAACTTAATTTGTTGTTATTTATTGAAAACTTGAAATGTTCAAAAGTAAATACATAAAAGAAGCAAATACATCATGTTTATCTTACTGATTCTATCATAGCTAGGTTTCCCTCCCCCATTCGAGACAAAACCTACAATATTGAGTGAACAATCTTCTAATTGGCCATTTAGATTTTTTATTTTTATCATATTCATTCAATGCATTAAAGAAAATAATTAAAGTATCGCGATCAATACATAAAAAGGATAAAATAAATACAGTTAAACCCCTATAAATTAATACCCTTATGAACCATGAAAAATTATTAATTACTTGAGATATTATTTACCACATTGGTTCTAAGTCGAGACCGGCCAAAAATATTATTTAATTTTAGTTATTAATTTATTGAGTACTAAATTATCAGGGTTATATTGTACAACTCACAAAAATTACAATGATAAAGAAAAAGAGCAACATAGCATTAATTGCAAGAAATGGGAGAAAGATAAAGAATTATAAGGTATTGATGACATTTATTAAAATATTTGAAAGAAATAAATAGAAACTCTAACAGATATAAAAAAAGATTAAAATATAAAAAATTATTATATGCACACCAACTGAAAAAAGAGCATGAAATTATCAAAAAAAAAAAAGAAAAGAAAAGAAGAACATAGAAAGAGAAAATGTATAAAAATATAACAACAACAACAGACCTAGTGCCTCCAAGGGCTCCCGCATAACCAGGGTCTGGAGGGGGTAGATGTATGCAGCATTCCCCCTTCAGGGGGCTACCTTGAAGAGAGGCTGTTTCCAAGGACCTCCAACCTGAGAATTTGGTCCGCAGCAAATGGCATGTGACCTGCTAGCAGAAGAGCATCACATCATGAGTAGTACAAAATACACTGCGATGAAAATAATAAACTACCATAGGCAACACACAAACATAAAGTAGGCCACAGCAAGCAGAAATCAAAGAATAGGTAGGTAGAATATCACGCCCTAGCACTAGGAAGCTAGACTACCCTTCTCCAACTGAATCATCTATAACCCCTATACTAGCCCTCCATTGGGCCCTATCTATGGTCTTCTCCTCCCGTAAGTTTAGGTGGGTGAGGTCTTGTCGGATCGTCTCCATCCATAGAAAATGTATAAAATTAAATATGTAAATGCAAAAAAAAAAAAAACCAAAAATGAAAAAAATAAATATGTAAGAATATTTGCAATAACAAAAGGTAAGAATATATGTAATCGAGTGTAAAGAAAATAAAAAAAGAATAAAAATCATAGACGACATTTACTAAAATAAATTAATGATAGCGATACAAATAAAAATGATGAAAAATAAACAAATACAAAAATAAATTACAAGATAATGTAAAAAGAGAAAAAATAAAAATAAAAAATACATACTACTGAAAGCATTTTCTTAAGGGAATGAAAGAAAATACAAAACTAATAGACAAATACTCACTTATGGAATTAAACAAAGCCAATGGTTAAAAGCTAAAAGAATTCAACAATAACTAATAAGAGTCATGATCACTGAAAGCAAAAGGGCAATGAACACCATAAATTATCTTATATCAGCTAAAATTATTGCAAAAAATTTCAAACCAATAAAATTGATTCAAAGATAGATACAAATGATAACAAAATACTACTAACACTAACAAATCAAATCAGCTCATTGTTTCACTAAAAAAATATCAAACTAACTATTCTACCACATATATGGCCAAAACCCACAGCATAAAGTGGTCATCTACACCATATTCTTTAAGGTAAGAACATCTAAATATATATATTTTTTTGAATAATAACAAAATATAATTATTATATAAAAATAAATAAATGATTATTTAATCAAAATGAATAATTTTTATGTAAGAAATACACATCACCCATGCATCGTACGAAAAAAACCTAGTATATATACTATTATTAAGGCAAAGTTGCCCCACCCCCAAAAAGCCTCTTATTGCCAAATCCTCAAAAACTAGACGCCCACAATATTTTTCAGGCAATAAAAAAGGAAAAAAGGAAATATTTTTAGCATTTATTTCATTCATTCATCATTCATTCATCATTCATCATTCATCATTCATCATTCATCATCTTGAAATATCATAGCAAAATTCAAAGGGCAAACGTAATGGATAATTTAAAACTAAATTCAGTTTAATTAAAATCATTACATAGGCTCCGTTTGTTTTGACGGAAAAATAGAATCTAAGAATTGATTTTTCTTCGAAAAAAGTTTTCCAAGGAAATATAAATTCTTAGTGGGGTTTTCCGTTATTTGTTTCAAAGGAAAAATTAATTCCCCATTGTGATGTTTTCGTGTATGTTTTAAAAAAATATTTTTCACCAATTGTTTTATATCTTTTCATAGGACAACATAAGTAATAATACAACATATATGAAATAACAAAATAAAATATTACCTAAATAATTTCCTTTTGTAATATTATGTAACAATTCAACTTGATTAAAGTTGTTCATTGCAACAATAATAAAGTAGTATCCAAGCCACTTTTAATTATTTGGTTTAATTCTTGTCCATTGTTGACGTTAAATATCTACAATACAGTCTGATTTATTTTAATTCGATCTCGATTTGTGTGAGGATAACCACCAAGGTTTTTGAGCCACTTAGAATCATGACTTCCCCCATTTTGAAAGGGAAGTCAATTTTCCTCATTTGAGTAAAAAGGTTTTCCGTCGGAAAACCTTTTCCTTGAGCTAATGATGCGCCAAATAAAGGAAAAGGGGAAAACCACTTCCTAGAATTTAGTTTTCCTCCGAAACAAATGGAGCCGTAATGGATGTAGTTTTCGGAATTCAATACCACCGACAACTTAAGCTGTGAATCCGGTTGTGGTGAAGCAATCCTTGGTAGAATTAGGAGGATAATGCCGTGGCTTCCAAGACAAGGACCACCGAGTTCTTATTGACTTTTTATATATGCTTCGGTAATTTAAATACTTTTTATGTATGTTGTACAATATGATTGAGTTATTAATAGAAAGTGAGAGTTTAATATTACTTTATGCATTCTAACAGGATATATTACTAAAACTAGCTCTTCGAAGTCATGAGTTTGAATATTTATCACCTAAGTCTCCTAATGTTTTAATATATATAATTTTTTTGAACACATTCAACATATATAATGGAGTACGTTAAATTTTAAATATTTTATCATATCCTAAAATTTTAAAACTTTATCAAAATATCATTCTACCAAAATTTGATAGAGCTTTGTCAGAAATCAATAAAGTGAAACATGATTCCAATAAATTATAAGCATCTTCATTAGAAAATTATATATATATAGTTCACACTCAAACTCGAAATTGCTTTTTTATTGTAATACATTAAATTTTGGCACAAAGCATTGACTTGGTTTTAGTATTGGTATTATGCACTATATTAATATTTTCTATATAAAATTGGTAAGATTTTTATAAAAAGCAAATTCCTCAAATACAGTACCCAGATGATACAAAATTCAAATCACAAAGTACTTCATTGTGTATGTTGAAGTACAAGGGTAACCTAAATGGTAATCCTAAACCTATATCAGATTATATTCAGCGTAAATGCCCTTTTTCATGTGCAATTGAGTCTTTCATGGTAGAACGTTCTAGAACCATTGAACCACAACTACAGCATAAAATCTAGCAGCGTAATTCAATGAGTATCCCACTATATATTATTGAATTAAAGATACATATGAATTTGCATAAATATTTTATTGATATTTCAGCTGGATACTCAAATTAGTGATTGCGTAAATATGTTCAACTAATAATTTGCGAAACAGCAATGAAATATAAAAATGTTAATGAGGGTGATGCAATACACAGGGAGGGGATCCAGTGCTGCGTGTGAATTAGTCTCAGGAAATATTTTTAATTTCTTTAGTTTTTATTATGTCCCTAATAAATTTACATAGACAATAGTTTTTTAAACAGAAAAATTTACGTAGCTACTATTTTTAATTTTGTATTTGAATATTAAACACATAATAGATCCAAATTTTGAGGAAAGAAATTCGTTTTTGTTATAAAAAAACGCTCATGCAACCCCAAAAAGATCCAGATTTTAACATCATAATAAAAATACACAAAACAGAGTGTGAATTAGTCTCAGAATAAGATGTACGTTTCATATTGAAGTTTTATAAAATTAAATAATAAAGAGATAAGATGATAGTATATCGTAATTTCAAACGAAGATATATGATAGATTTAGAGCATAGTTGAATTAATTACCTGAAATAAGCAGAAAGCCCATTAATCACAAATTTAAGGCCAATGATGTTTGGAGTTTTTTTTGTTACATTTGAATTGTGAAATGCAATCTAATTGAAAATCAAAATTTTATTACTACTAGAATATTAGAAGTGGGGAACTGTAAGTGAAATTGTCAATAGTAATGGAGTATATTAGAGTGGTGGATGTTTTGGAAGGCTTTTTTTTCAAATACATGACCAGCAGTTTTTTTTTTCTTATCATGTATATGGCTAGAAGTTTTTAAGGCAGTTAAAAATTAGGTAGTGAGATATAAATTTTTCCCTTTAATTTAAAATATAGCAGCTTTAAAAATTAGGATGAAAATGGTAAGCAATTTTAAGGGGGAAGAACTTTTTCTTTAAATATAGATAGATAGAGTGATATATATCGATAAAGAATTAGAGAAAATTATCGCGTATTAGTCTTGCAAAACATTGTTGTGAACGGTTTATTTGCTCTCTCTCTCCAATAATATCGATAAAGACAACAACCACATAGATCAATATTAACCTTACCATCTTTTAATTTCTTGATCTTTCTATTGTATTTTCAATTGCAAGTGAGTCCACCAAGTTTAAAATAATATATAATATTAGTATATTATATATTATTCTCTCTATCTGTATACTTATCAGCCTAAGGGCATTACTGTAATTTGTCTTACTCTCATATTATTATATACACACCTTAGCAATCATATTGAATATGCATTCCTAACCTATTCACTCACATGGTATCAGAGCATACCTAACCCTAATTAAAATTCTCTCTCTCTCTTTCTCTCTCTCTCCCCTTCTCAGCGCCCCCCGGTGCCGCGAAAACCCTAACCCTAGCGTCGCAGTACACTGGCGGTGCCGCCCTTTCTCTCTTCCCTTTCGGTGGCTGTTCTCTGGCGAGCATAGTGTGATATCTCTTGATTTAAACGGTGATCATGGCTGCTGCTACTCCTCCCGCCTCCTCTTCTCCACCGCTGACCGTGTCGTCATCCCCTCCCTCAACGATGTCTCCCATGGCCGTTCTCCCCAGCCACCAATCAGCCGCCTCCCAACACCACCCAACTTTAGTCTATGCCTCCCCCTACCTCGGCATCCCTCTTCCCGGCCTCGAGCATTGGCCTTTCCTAACCACTCTCCAATTTTCTAATGGATTATCCTGGCTCCCAATACAATTACTCCACCGCTCCTCCCTCCTCTTTCACTGGTTCGTCATATGTACAACTGTCCATCTTCCCCACGACTCCCCTACCCACATCCTCTATTACGAGACTTGTTACAATCAAACTCGAAAACCCTATTGACTACACCTCTTGGAGGGAACAAGTCTCCATGTTACTCCGCGCCCATCATCTTATGGGCTTAGTTGATGGTCTCTTCCCTGTCCTCCCTCTCAAATACAAACACCAATGGGTACCTTCATATCTAATCCTGACTATCAATCCTGATCTTATGTTGACCAAAGTATTCGAGCTTGCTTATCTGCCTCTCTTGCTTGTCCTGTTCTTAATGATGTCATTCTTCACCCCACTTCCAAAGCTAAGTGGGATGCCCTACACTCTCTAGCCAAAGAATTTGACTTACGTTCTCAACTGCTTACGCTGCGAAAAGATAATAAGACCATGACTGCATATTTCACTTAACTTAAAACAATAGTTGACGACCTAGCAGCCATTGATTCCCCCGTCTCTAATCAAGAATTGATGCACTATGCTCTCTTTGGCCTTCCACCGGAATATGCTGCCTTCAATACCTTCACTCGCTAGTCCTCACGCGACCTGCCATTTGAGCTGTTAAAGACTGCTCTATTGGATGAAGAAGCTGCTCTATCCTAGAGTCATGCTCGGTCCACCGTTGACCATGCACATGCCTTAGCTACCTCGGGTCACGTGCTAGACCATGCGAGCAACAATCGGGGTCATGGTGGCCGTAGGCGTAAAGGTCCTGGTAGGCACTCCAACCGTCAAGGACCTGAAGGAGGGCGTGGCGGGACATATGATCAACCAAACACTGGTTCGGGTCAGGGTCACACAAGTACTGCACCACCGCCACCGCAACCGTGGGTCCGCAATGCAGGTTCTGTCCCTCGTCTGCCTCAAGAAGATCTACTTTGTCCCAGGCCTCTTATCTGTCAGATTTGTCATCAAGGTGGTCATGCTGCCTCACGTTGCCCACATCGCTATGTCAATTCTGACCTCTCTCATTCCCTCTCTGCCATGTTAGTCACTGATTCTGCTGATCTTACATGGTACCCTGACTCAAGCGCGTCTAACCATATGACCTCCAACCCACGTATTTTGAAAAATATCTCTACTTACACTGGTTTTCAATCTATTCAAGTTGACAATGGTTCACTACTACCTGTAACACATGTTGGTTCCTTAAAAATGCGTGCTCCCTCGCGTTACCTTGTGCTCCCTAAAGTGTTTTTGGTTCTTGGTCTTACTCACAATTTTCTTTCCATTAAACAACTCTGTCGTGATAATAACTATAGAGTTGAGTTTGATTCATCCTCATTTTGTGTCATGGACAGAGCTACGGGGACGCCCCTCCTTAGGATACTCAGTAATGGACCACTTTACGGCTTCTCTCCCCACCTCACAGGACTCGTTGCACAGACCGCTCCTATAGACTTATGGCACAGGCGCTTAGGACACCTAGGTCATTTTATTTTTGATGTTTTACACAGTCGTTCTTTACTCAGCTCTAGTTATGATTCTAGTCCTATTAAACATGGTCATGCCTGTTGTTTGGGAAAATCGCGTCGTTTACCATTTACTTGTGTTTTACATACTACAACCACCCCTTTACAATTAATACATTCTGATGTTTCGCAATCTACGGTTCGGTCTAATTCTGCTTTGCGATGTTATGTGTTATTTATTGATGATTACTTGCAATTTACCCGGCTTTATCCGATGCAATGGAAAGACAAAGTTTACTCCATATTTTCCAACTTCAAGTTTTTGTTGAAAATCAATTTAACACTACTATCAAGTGCTTTCATAGTGATGGAAGCCGTGAGTTCGACAACAAACCCATGGCTGCTTTTTGTCGCACTTATGGCATACACTTTCGTCTTTCATGTCCTGATACTCCACGACAAAATGAAGTGGTTGAGCGTAACCATCAACATGTAAGTGAAATGGTACGGACTCTACTTTTTCAATCGCAATTACCTTATGAGTTTTAGGCTGATGCTGCTTGCACTGCATGTTTTATCATAAATCGTTTACCTGCTCCACATTTGCATAACTTATCTCCTTTTGAAAAGTTTTTTAACCAAGCGCCCAATTATAATATTTTTTCGGGTCTTTGGGTGTGCTTGTTATCCTAACATCACATCTAGTACTGCTCATGAATTAGCCCCGCGCTCTGTACCTTGCGTGTTTCTCGGGTATGCTGCACGATATAAGGGCTACCGTTGTCTGAATCCTGCTACGGGTCGTGTTCATGTTAGCCGTCATGTTCATTTTGTAGAACACATTTTTCCCTATAGGGATCTAGTTTCTAGTTGCACCATGCCGCCTAGTAGTACCCTGTGGAAGTCCCTCTTCCACTTCCCCCCTCCTTTGGAGGACCTACACTTGCCTCTCCCAATGTGCCGCTTGGGCCTGCTCCATCTGGTGCAGTTACCGAGGTTCCCCGTCCCGATCTCCTTTCAACCCTATGGTCCCCATAGCTGTCAATGACACCGCGGGCCCCTTGGCTTCTCCAACCACACCTGTTACGTCATCGGGTAGCTCGCAGTTGGCCCCGGTTGATGCCTCTCAACTCTCTTCTATCCTGCACACTACGACACCCCTCGTATGCCCCCGGTTCTGTCAACCGAACCGGCTTCGGCCTCCGGGGATGCCTTTCCAGTGCATGGTTGTTATCCTATGCGCACCCGTCTCAAAGATGGGATACGTAAGTCTAAGCACATTCTTTCTCTCAACTCTGTTATGGTGGTCCAAGAACCCATGTGTTAAAAGCCCGTAATGGCAAGAGGTCACGGCTGCGGAATTTAATGCACTTATTCACAATCAGACATGGGAACTCATTCCTCCTTCCCCTTATCAAAATATCGTTGGAAGCACATGGAAATACAAGGTCAAATATAAACCAGATGGCTCTGTTGATCGCTTCAAGGCTCGCCTTGTTGCACAAGGATTTCACCAGCGTGAAGGCCTTGATTATTTTGAAATGTTTAGCCCGATTGTTAAACCCACTACCTTCCGATTTATTCTTGCCCTTGTTGTCACTAGCTCTTGGTCCATACACCAGCTTGATGTCAAAAATGCGATTTTACACGATTTTCTTAATGAAGAGGTATACATGTATCTACCTCCTGGGTTCACACACCCTAAGTTTTCCACGCATGTATGCCGCCAGCAAAAGACCTTCTATGGTCTAAAACAAGCACCTCGGGCTTGGTTTCACAGGTTCAATATGTTCCTTTATAATCTAGGGTTCTATTGTAGTAAGGTGAATCCTTCCCTCTTCATTCATCATTGACCTTCCAGTATTGTGTGTCTCTTATTGTATGTCGATGATAGTATCCTTATTGGCTCAAACCTGGCTCTTCTAACCAAACTAAACACCTCACTGTCTTCCCAATTTGCCATGAAAGACCTTGGCTCGCTTCCTTACTTCCTCAGTATTGAAGCTCACCGCTCCCACCATGGTCTGTTCCTTTCGCAACATAAGTACACCTTAGACCTACTTAGTAAGCATCACAAGCTTGAAGCCAAACCTATCCAGACTCCCATGCCTGCCCGGGCCCAACCTTCCACAACCGATGGCGAATTGCTTGCGGATCCCATTGAGTTTCACAGTGTCGTTGGGTGCGCTTCAGTACTTCATTATGACTCGACCCAACATCTCTTTGCCGTTAACAGTGTGTCTCAATATATGCATGCTCCTATGACTTCTCATTGGCAACTAGCGAAACATATTCTTCGATACCTTAAGCTCACTTCTGATCATGGCCTCACCATCACCCCTGGCTCCTACACATCTGTTACTGCCTACGCTGATGCTGATTGGGGGGTTATTCTGACACACGTCGTTCTACTACTAGTTTTTCTCTCTTCCTTGGTCCAAATCTGATCTCCTAGCGTGCCAAAAAGCAACCCATGGTTGCAAAGTCTACCACTAAATTCGAATACCACATTGTAGCTAAGGTTGTTGTTGAATGTGACTAGATTTGCTATCTCATGCGTGACCTAGGTCTAAGGCATTCTGGTCCCATTCTTATCTACTGTGATAAAGTGTCTGTTATATACTTGGTTGTGAATCCTATCTCTAATGATCGCAACAAACATGTTGATGTGGACTTTCATTATGTGCACGAGAAAGTTGTTATGGGTGATATCCAGGTTCGCTACATGCATACTGCCAGACAGGTTGCTAATATATTCATAAAAGGGTTGGCAACTGATCGCTTCCGCTTCCACAAACCCAATCTGCACATTGCCCCCCCCCCCCCCCCCCCCCCCCCCCGGCGTTCAAATTAAGGGGGTGTATTAGTATATTATATATTATTCTCTCTCTCTCTCTCTCTCTCTCTCTCTCTCTCTCTCTCTCTGGCTGATCTCTGTGTTTTTTCAAATGTTCACTGACACCACCCCACCCCTTCTTTCGCTGACACCACCCCACTGTCGGCAACCTCGCCGACTCACCTCCACCGCCAGTGACGCCACCTAGACTGCGAAGACCCACCGTCGGGCAAGCGTCTCACCTCACCACACCCACCCACACACCACTTGCCTCCGAACCCCACCACCACCCCCCTACACCACCCCGACGTCGAACCCCACCACCACCTCGCCCCACCTAAACACCCGCCACCTCGGCCCTCTTACCTAGCATCCCACCACCACCTCGCCTCACCCACCCCAACCCAGACCTCGCCTGGCCCAAACACCCACCACTTCACCTCACCGACCTCGCACCTCACCACCACCTCTCCTCACCTACCCATCACCACCCCTCCCCTCGACTAGACACCGACACCGACACCAGTACCACCACCACCATACCCACGACGACCCATCACCACCATCACACACATTCACACACACATCACACCACACCTCACCCGCCCCACCACCACCACCACCACCACCAACCCCTCATCACCACCATCACTACCGCCAACAATCCAAAGCCAGCAGCCTACAGCCGACAAGCAAGAGCGGGCCCAGGTAAGTATTAGCTGGGTCAGAGTACCCACAACGCACCAGCCCCAGGTTTGATCCATCCTTTATTACAGCATGGTAGCGTTTTGATTTACCATTGTTGAGTATTTTCACATGGTTTACTTTGTTCTGTCTCATGTCATTATTTTGAATTGTGTGATATTATTGATTGTGGGTGGTAATCTCGGGTGTATATGCCATATTCAGCTTCTTGTCTATGTTGTTCACTTACCCGCGTTAGGTACAACTAGTTGATGAGCGCGACCAGTTATGAAACTCAGACATTGAGGCCATCTTCAAAGGGGCTGGGAAGGGGGAGGGGAAGGGGAAGGGCGGGGCAAAAGGGGACAGGGAACTTGAGATTAGAATCACTAAATGTCAGGACACTAACAAAGAAGAGTTTTGAGGTGGCCCAAATGATGATGAAGAGAAACATCAACATCCTTTGTCTACAAGAGACTAAACGGGTTGGCACGAAAGCTAGGGAGGTGATAGGGCATAAGCTCGAGTATGCGGGCAAGGTCAGAGGCAGGAATGGAGTTGGGGTCATTCAGGATAGCAGCCTTAAGGATAAGGTAGTCGGAGTATCAAGAGCTGGCGATAGGATCATAAGTATTAAGATGGTCATAGATGGAGAAGTATTGAACGTAATCAGTGCCTACGCACCTCAAACTGGACTGTCTGAGCATGAGAAGGCAACAATCTGGGAGAACTTAGACACAATGATGCAAGGCATACCCCTAACCGAACAAGTAATGATTGGCGGGGATTTCAACAGGCACGTTGGCGCGGCGGAGGACAGTTACGCTCCTCACCACGGAGGATTCGATTTTGGAACCAGGAATGCAGAGGGCAAAGCCCTTTTAGACTTCGCAGTTACTTACAAACTAATGGTGGCCAACACCTTCTTCAGAAAGCGCGAGCAACACATCATCACGTACCAAAGCGGCGAGACAAGAACACAGATTGACTGCATACCATTAAGGAAAAGGTTGCAAAGAGACTGCAGGGATTGCAAGGCTACCCCAGGTGAAGACCTGTCTACACAACATAGGGTGCTGTGGGCTGATATAAAGGCCAAGAAGAGGGCGCAAAGAATCTTCAAACCTGCGCATACGTATGCCCGTTGGAGGGAGCTGAAGGGTGAGAAGTATAAGGTATACAAGGAAAGAGTGGAGGCCGAGCTCAGGGAGGACTTCGAGTGAGATACAAACCAGATGTGGAACCATTTGGCCCAAAAGATGAGAGGACTGGCACGAGAAGTTCTAGGCACAAAGGAAAGGGTACCAAGCAACAGAGAATCCTGGTGGTGGGGTGACGAGGTCACAGAGAAGATTAAGGGGAAACGAGTTTGTTTCAGAGAGTGGGACCATAGCAGGGATGAGGATAAGCGACAGCGGTATATTCAAGCCAGGAGAGAAGCAAAGCGAGTAGTCAGAGAAACACAATCAAGAGCTTATGAGGACTTCTACAAAAGGATGGAGACCAAGGAGAGTGCGAGGGACTTATATAGAATTACCAATGCTAGAGAAAGGAAGACTAGAGACTTGGATAGAGTACAATGCATAAGAGGGGAAGATGGATAGGTACTCATGGACAGGCATCTAATTAAGGCTAGGTGGAAAATGTACTTCCAAGAACTGTTCAACGAACAAGGAGGGACAGAGATATCATTAGGTGATCTTCAAACATCTGAGGTGCATCAAAACCACTGTGACTGTAGGAAAATTAGCCCTGAAGAAGTCAAGGAAGCCCTAAGATCCATGGCAAGGGGTAAAGCAGTTGGCCCAGATGACATACCCATAGAAGTATGGAAATGCCTTGGACAAAAGGGCATCAGTTGGCTGACTAAACTATTTAACCAAATCTTCCAGGGGGACAAGATGCCTGAGGAATGGAGGAAGAGCATATTGATTCCAATATATAAGAACAAAGGCGACATTTAGAGTTGCGCCAACTATCGGGGTATCAAACTAATGTGCCACACTCTGAAGTTGTGGGAACGGGTCATAGAAAAGAGGTTAAGGCAACAGACAGAGGTGTTCAAGAACCAGTTCTGATTTATGCCCGGGAGATCAACAATAAAAGCCATCCACATCCTAAGGCGGATGATAGAGCAATATAGGGAGAGACAAAAGGATCTTCATATGGTTTTCATTGATTTAGAGAAGGCATATGATAGAGTTCCAAGGGAGGTCCATTGGAGAGTTTTGGACAGGAAAGGCATCCCCGTACCATACATCCGAGCCATTAGAAACATGTATGAAGAGGCACAGACTATGGTGCGTACAGTGGATGGGGAGACAGACGCTTTCTCGATAACAGTAGGGTTTCACCAAGGGTCTGCTTTGAGCCCCTATCTGTTCATTCTGGTTATGGACAAGCTCACTAGGCACATCCAGGGATGCGTACCTTGGTGCATGCTTTTTGCAGATGACATAGTACTGGTGGGGGAGTCGCAGGAAGAGATAAATGAGAAGCTGGAACTGTGGAGAGGAGTTCTAGAGTCGAAGGGTTTATGACTAAGCAGAGCCAAGACTAAGCACATGGAACTCAAGTTCGATCCCTCTACCACGCCTAGCCGGGAAGAAGTCAAGATTGGGCATGAGGCCATATCGAAGAAGGAGAGATTCAGATACTTGGGGTCCATGATACGGCACAACGGTGAAGTGGACGAGGATGTCAACTACAGGATCAAAGCGGGAAGGCATAAGTGGAGGATGGCCTCCGCATTACTTTGTGATAGAAAGTTTCCCCTGAAGCTAAAGGGAAGATACTATAAGACGGTTGTTAGGCCAACCATGGCGTATGGGGGGGAGTGCAGGGCGATGAAACAACAGCACACACAGAAGATGAAGGTGGTGGAGATGCGAATGCTGAGGTGGATGTGCAGACACAAAAGGAAGGATAGGATCAGAAACGACATCACAAAAGGCAATTTGGGCGTAGCCTCCATTGAAGATAAATTAAGGGAGCAACGTCTGAGGTGGTTCGGACATGTTAGAAGGAGACCGGTGATGTGTTTTTCTACGTCTATCAAAATTTAATATAAAACCCTATCTATTAAACGCACCTAAATTGAAGTGCAGGGCGAGAGGGTGTCGAACCACAGGGACTAAGAGTGCGTGAATTTACTGTACGACTTAACTTGATTTGAATAAAATTGAGTAGTTTTTGTATTAATTAACCTAAGGAAATAACAATTAAACTAAAGTAATCTACTTCTAATCGAAAAAGTGTATTAAATTGGAACCCAGGGTTTTGAATCCGTCGTTAGCCAATTACTTTTGCGTTAACTTTTAACTTGGGATTATTAATTGTTACACGGGATTATTAATTGTTACACGGGTATTGGTTTAGGCTGCAAGCTTCAATCTACTAAGATAATGTTGTTAGTATTGCGTATTGACCCTATCTAACTAAAGCATAAGGAAAATAGGCTCTACCTAACATATTGTTAATTATTACGTATTGACCCTATCTAACTAAAGCATAGGGAAGATAGGCTTTAATTAACAATTCGGTTAATACTATTGCTTAATTAATTAATCCTAAGGCTACAAGCACAAAGAATTAATTTATAAATATCAATATCAACAATTAAAGTTTACAAACTCAATAATCATATCAATTGAATAAACAATAAAAACATAATACTTCAAAGTATTTATCTCAACCAAGTAATTCATGTAAACAGTCAAATTAACCCGAATTAAAAGTAAACAAAAGTAAAGGCTAAGATTTCATCTAACCCTAGAGAGCAAGTTAGCTCTCCATCAAGGAAGATCCGGTGAAGAAGAAGTTGAACAAACTCATGTTGATCTCCACGCTAATTTCGCTCTCGTTCCAATTTAACGAAAAATTAAAATAAAGAAAAGAATGAAAAAGGAAAAGAAAGAACAGGAGAGAGAGAGAGAGCTCAGAGAGAGTGCAGAGGCTGTGAATCCCCCCAAACAAAAAATAGAGCCCTCGCTCCCGTTCGTCCTCCTCTTATAATCGAACCTAACGAAACCCTAAGTCGGTGCTGTGGGCTTGAGGACGCAGGTCTGGGCCGGTGGAAGTTGGGCTGGAGGTTGGTCGATCTAGGTTTGGGCATTTGGACTGGTGAAGTTGGGCCGTGTGTGGGCCTGTGCTGCTGTTGGGACGGTGGCTGTGGTGGTGACGGGCTGGTCGTGGCTGGTGGTGGGCCGGTGATGGACCGGAGCTGGGCTATTGTGGGGCGAGGTTACTGTAGCGGCGCAGCTGGGGGTTGAAGATGATGAACAGTACCGGCTCGGGTACTGTAGTGGTGCGGGTCGAGCTTTTACGTTCTTGTCCCGAATCTTGATTGACTTGATTTAATTGTTTACGCATCGAATTTGTCTTATTTGCACCAACATTTGACAATTTTCGGAACTTTAATTTCAAACCTGCTAAACATAAAAATGGCCAAAATGAGTGTAGAATTATAATTAAATAGGTGCAAAATAATTAAAAATAACAATTAAAAGATACGTAAATACAAGACGCATCAACCGAACAATGCTCCAGTCAGGAGATGCGAGAAGCCCCTTACTACATTGGGCAGCAGAAGCAGAGGCAGGCCAAAGAAGACATGGCTTGAGACGATCCACCAAGACCTCACCCACCTAAACCTTCCAGAGGAGATGGCCTTAGATAGGGCCCAATGGAGGGCTAGCATAGGGGTATTAGATGATCCGGTTGGAGTAGGGTATTCCAACTTATTAGTGCAAGGTCCTCTTGGCACACGTAGGCTATGCTCAAGATTTTATGAGCTGTTACTTGCTGCTTGCCTACTTATCTTTATCCTTATCTTTGTCTCTGCCTTATCTATCCCTATCTCATTCTCATTCTCTTTCTTTAACTCTTATACCTCTATCTCTATCCTCTATCTATACCCTTTTCTTTATCTCACCTTATCTGTGATCGGTGCCTATGCGGCATTGTTTTCTCTATCTATACCCTTTTTTTTTTTTTTTTGCCAAACTCATGCATTTGTTGCTTCTCTTGTTGCCAGGTCTTTGGCTGATTGCTGTGGACCAGCTTTCCAGGCTGGGGGTCCTCAGAAACAGCCTCCCTTGAGGGTAACCTCCTGAAAGGGGAAGGCTGCGTACACCTACCCCCAGACCCTGCTTATGTGGGAGCCCTTGGAGGCACTGGGTTTGTTGTTGTTGTTGTTGTTGTATATATTAGTCTTTCTATTTGTGTACTTATCAGCCTAAGGACATTACTGTAATTTGTGTTACTCTCATATTATTATATAAACACACCTCAGCAACCCCATTGAATATGCATTCCCAACCTATTCACTCATATATAAGAACTGATTCAATCCTGAATTCTTTTAGGCAATTACAAAGCATAAAATATTAATACTACTGAAAATATTTATGTATTATAAATAATTACATCCTTAATCTTTTTGAAGCAATTACATATCGAAAAGAGTTACAAAGCTATAACAATTTATGAAAATATAGATTAAAATAAGTAATTGAAGATTTGATGAAATACATATCTAGATCCTGAACATCTTTACAATAGGGCGAATAATGGAAGATCACATAAATGGGAAAATATAGAATATGTAAGCATAAAGCAAAGTGTAGATTTTTTTTGTTTTGGATTTGAGGGAGTTAAGGTGGAAGTGGGACATAGAAGTTAACGTAAGAGTGAGGATTTGGAAGTTTAAGAGGTGGAGTTTTAATTGTTTATAGTGTAGAATTAGAGAATTAGGGGATTGTTGGGATTTGAGAAGTTTAAGTAGTTACTAACTTAGAATTAGAAATATTTGTAATTTCTTTATTTTGTCTCTAATATGTTTACATTGACAATAGTTTTTTAGACAGACAAATTTATGTAGTTGCTATTTTTAATTTTGCATTTGAATATTAAACACACAATAGATACAAATTTTGAGGAGAAAAGAAATTCTCTTTTTAAAAGGAACGCTCATGCAACCCCAAAAAGATCCAAATTTTAACGCCATAATAAAAATACACAAAGCAGAGTAAGAATTAGTTTCAAAATAAGATGTACGTATCATATTGAAGTTTTATAAAATTAAAAAATAGAGAGATAAGGTGATAGTATATCGTAATTTCAGAGGAATATATATGATAGATTTAGAGCATAGTTGGATTACTTACCTAAAATAAGTAGAAAGCCCATAAATCACAAATTTAGGGCCAATTATGTTTGGAGTTTTTTTGTTGCATTTAAGTTATGAAATGCAATCCATTTGAAAATCAAATTTTGATTACTATAAGAATATTAGAAGTGGAGGACAATAAGTGAAATTGTCAAAAAGTAGCGGAGTATATTAGAGTGGTGGATGTATTGGAGGCCTTTTTCTTTCAAATACATGACCGGCAGTGTTTTTTTTTTTTTTTTTTTTTCTTATCTTGGATATGGCTGGAAGTTTTTAAGGCAGTTAAAAATTAAGTAGTGAGATATAATTTTTTCCCTTTGATTTAAAATATAACATCTTTAAAAATTAGCATGAGGAAGATAAGCAATTTTAAAGGGGAAAGAATTTTTCTTAAAAATATAGATAGATAGAGTGATATATCGATAAAGAATTAGAGAAAATTATCGCGTGCGAACCATTATTGTGAACGGTTTATTTGCTCTCTCCAATAATATTGATAAAGGAAACGACCACATAGATCAATATTAACCTTACAATCCTCAGTTTCTTGATCTTTCTATTGCATTTTCAATTGCAAGCGAGTCCACTAAGTTTAAAATAATGTACAAGAATTGATTCAATCCTAAATTCTTTTAGGTAATTGCAAATCATAAAAAATTAATACTACTGCAAATATTTATGTATTATAAATAATTACGCCCTTTAATTTTTTTTGAAGCAATTATATATCTAAAAGAGTTACAAAGCTATAACAATTTATTAAAATATAGATCAAAATAATTAATTGAAGATTTGATCAAATACATACCTAGTTCATGAACATCTTTATAATAGGACGAACAATGAAAAATCACATAAATGGGGAAATATATAATATGTAAGCATAAAGCAAGTGTAGATTTTTTTTGTTTTGGATTTGAGGAATGTGTTCGTTCTATTTTTATTTTTTATTTTTTATTTATTTATTTTTTTTTGTTCATCAATTACTTTTTTAAATAGAGAGGGAGTTAAGGTGGAAGTGGGATATAGAAGTTAACGTAGGAGTGGGGGCTTGGAAGCTTAAGAGAAAGAGTTTTAACTATTAATAGTGTAGAATTAGAGAATTAGGGGATTGCGGAGATTTGAGAAGAATAGGTAGTTTATAACTTAGAATTAAAGATATATATAGATATATAAAGATTTACTATATAGATTTATATTTTGATTATTTATTAATTAGATATCAGTTAAATTTTTTTTGTCATTTAATGTTTTAAACTTAACGGGTATCTAAATAATAAAATGACATTTCATCATCTAATATATAAATTTGTATTTTGAATATTTATTAATCATAAATCTATTAAATTTTTATTGTTATTTGATGTTTACAAAAAAAAAAATTAATGCTAAATAAGTTTAAAATTATTTTTATAAATAATTTAAACTCTCTCTCTCTCTCTCTCTCACTAATTTATAATTTTAAGGAAAACGAACAACTATATATAAAGGAATAAAAATCAGCTAATGGT
Organism: Simmondsia chinensis; assembly: GCA_018398585.1. NCBI lineage: Eukaryota > Viridiplantae > Streptophyta > Magnoliopsida > Caryophyllales > Simmondsiaceae > Simmondsia > Simmondsia chinensis. Next base: position 27,735,749 of record JAGTTD010000006.1, on the reverse strand, counting down.
ATTAGTTGGGATATTGAAATGGATTACAAACGAAGTTTCACGAATCTCTTCAAAACAAAAAATAAAATAAAATAAAATGTGAAATACAATTTTGACCGGAAAACAACTCCGACCATATCGACCCTCTAATTACAACACAAACATCTGTTTGAGGTGCATATAAATTTACCAATTAATTTTTTATGACTATTTCAATGTAAGGAATAAACACCATCCATCAAAAAAACTTGGAATTAGTTTTTTCCTTTATATTTTTTCATATTATTTTTTTCCTTCACTTCAAAGAAATGACTTTTATTTCCTATAATAGTTACAATATAAACTATAGAAATAAAAATTAATGAAAAAGTAATGAAATAATTAATTTTCTTTTTAAAAAATTTTAGAATTTGCAACAACATAAAACATGCAAAAAAAAAAAAAAAAAAGAATGGTTACAATATCCTATAAAAGGAACATACTCAGTGCCTCAAGGGCTCCCGCCTACGCAAGGTCGCGGGGGGGGGGGGGGGGGGGGGGGGGGAGAGGGATGTAAGCAGCCTTTCCCCTTCAGGGTGTTAACTTGAAGAGAGGTTGTTTCCCAGTGCCCCCAACCTGAGGGTGAGGACTTCCCAGAAGGCCTGGTACTACTCTCGCCCAAGCACGCTTAACTTCGGAGTTCTAATATCCTATAATGGTTACAATATCCTATAATTGTTACAATTCTTATATCTTTCTAAATTCTAAATTGTTGTAATGTCTTAAAATTTTATCTCCTAAGGCAATGTAGTGATATTTTTTTTTTTTTTTGGCTTAGAATTACGTCTTCTCATATTATTTGTCTTCCCTTTTTCTCATAATGTTTTGTCTCCTAATATCATGTAATGTCCTAAATTTTTTCTAAAATATCATATAATATCTTTTTTTTTTTTTGATGTACAATAGTTATAATTTTAAAGGACTATTAATTTTTGTTTTCATAAACTTTTATTTTTTTCATTTTCTGTTTTGTTCCCTTTACTTTTTAATGTTCTTCTTTCTAAATGTTCTACAATGTGCAATAATTTTCACAAACTTTTCTATAATGTCCTAAATTTTTCTCTAAAAGTACTTTATTATTTTTATAATCCTGCTAACCTTGTAGGAGATGCTAAATGTTGCAGATGGCATGGTAATGCCACTTTTTCTCATTTTGATGATGAATGACAATAAAATCAATGAGTTTTTTTGGGTATGCTTGTGCAAATTTTAGAAATAAAACTTAATGGTAGCTTTTCAGTTCCTAAATTGAGGGTGTATTAATTTATTTTAATAGTTTTGTGATTTAATATTTTTCCAAAAGTTGTAACAGTTGATTTCTATTTTTGAAATGTGGCTCTAGTGGTTTACTGCAATAATTTTGATATTGATTAAATTTCTGTTACATAATATTAAATTTGTGTGAAAATAAATTATTATTATTAATATATATACTAATAGGTGAAATAATATATTATATATACTAATGACAGAAATAATATTGAAAAAGTGGGGGTCTATTGATTTATTGTAATAGTTTTGGGATTTAATATTCTTTTTAAAAACATAATAGTAGATTTTAATTTCTGGAATGTGGTTGTAGTGCTTTATTGCAATAATTTTGGTATTTATCGAGTGAATTTCAGTTATATGATATTAATTGTTTGAAACTCAATTATGGTTATTAATATATATATTATACTAATGAGTGAAATATTATTAAAAGATCCATTGTCATCTATCTATCTATATCTTTATTTCAAAGTACCCTCCCTTCCCCAAAATTTTTAAAATATGTAATCCTAATTTTCTAAAAATTTGACAGTTATACAATTATCCGAATATATTATGGAGAGTTCCTTATTCTCTCCCACCATTCCCCTACCTTCTCTCTCCCTATGATTATGGGAAGTAAACTTTCCAATCATTCAATTTTAATATTTTGGGCTTCTGTGTGTTATTATTGCAATCATCAACTTTGAAAATATTTCTCAAACCTTATTTTATTTGTATAAACTCAAATAGAAAAATAGCATATGTAGGTTCTCTCAGTGCATATATTGATCTCCAAGTCAATTATGTCAAGCTAAGTGTCAAAGTGACATTCACCTTTTAAATTTATATTGTAATACTCTACACTTCGTAAAAAGTTGTTTTCTTTTTCTTATTTGTGATAAGTTGTAGAAGAAAGTTGTATGTAATGAGGAGTGTTGAGCTTGAGGCTCACAACCTAGTGGGTTGGAGACCTAATGCCTTGTGAGAGTCCCAGGGTTTGTTGGAAAATTATATATTATTGGAACCAAATAGATAAAATATTATATTTTTAGCGATAATTGGAAGTAAATCCCAATAACGCACTTTAGTATAGACGTGGCCTAGAGGCAAACAATCATGAGAAAGAAACATAATATACAAAACATATAAAGTAGAAGGATATCACCTGATACGTTGGAAACAACGAAGCACCAATAATGTAATAGTTGAGCAAAGCGCGGGTCACGCTCTCTTTAAGACGGTTTCGCGCCCCTCTCGGATCTAAGCCGGTGCAGCAGGTTCCGACACGACGCCTCCAGGATACAACGCCCAACTAAATTAGTTGACGCTTTCTAGGTCTGCACAACCTTGAAAGCCAAAGCCTCCACAACACTGTACTTAGCCAAAAACAAAATAATAGCAATTGTTTATAAAAAAAACATTAACCGTGTCTCTTGTTTCCTCCCAAGTAATCCATCATCAAATCAATTTTCAAAATGATTTATAATTACCCAAAATTGAACATTGAGGAGAGGCCATAGTTATTGTGTCATTTAAAATTCTTTATGCCCTTTAATCAATGGTTTTGTTACCGAAGGTGTAATTTATTGCGTAGGTATTTTAAAATCTATCATATATACAAAATATAATTGTTTTCATTCAATAAAAATTACCAACATAAATAGCATCATCATGTCAACATTGAATTTCAAAACGTAACTAAAAGCATGATTTAAGATTAGAATTTCAAAGGTTTTGATTCAATGTTCAAGGAGAAATCAATTATGTAATATGTGGAATATGTATTTTTTATTAAAATGTCTAACATTCCCCCACTTATTTTAATAAAAATGAACAAGAATAGTTTTTTGAAAAGAAACTTATCTTTTGCTAAGTGAGGACCCCATGTATCATGAGAGTGGCAATACCTTTAAACCCTCACTTAGTGTTTCAGCAGCTCCCATACTAGAACCACGGTGGACTTAACCTTTAAACCTTGGTTGCTTAAGGGCATGTAGAGTGCTTCACAAACATGGTATCCAAGGTGCCCCCATAGGCTCTCTAAAGCGTGCACATTATGGCCCTGTGTATCATCCTGGATTCGTGAGATCTCTAGAGAGTTAGCCCAAACTCTCATAGGAAGCGGCCTTACTCCCACACTCATATAGTTGAGTCTATCAGGAGTATACTCGTGGCCTTACACCCCACCCCAACATAGGGGCTATAGACCTCATCAAGAGCGTAACTATCTCAACCTTAACATCGGCACAAGTAAGCATGCCGCACTGTCATAGCCGGATTAGTTCTTACAGCAAGTTATAGTTGGTTAAATGTAATAAGTTGTGATAGGTGATGTTATACATGTTATACTTGTTAGTACTTGGAGCTAGGCTTGTACTTAGCCATTACATAGTATAAATATGTTACTTAGAGTGTAAGAGGATATACAATGAAATACATATTTTCTTCTCCTATCTCAATCTTCTTCTAATTCCTCATCTAATCTCCCTTCTTCCCTCATCCCAAATTCTCCACTACTTGGTTATAATTTAGGATTGATCCTGAATTATAATAATTGGTATCAGAGGGTTGCATTATCTGCTGTTGATCTGGCAAGGAAGAGGCGATCAGCTCAAATGGCCGGAGTAACAACTAAAGCTGGAGCTGCTGCTGCTGCCGCAGCTGTAAATGCTACTAATCCAAGTTATGCTGCAGCAGTGAGTTCTAACCCACGTCCTGAGGGTGAGATCAATCAGTTTGAGCAAATGCAGATTCAAATGTAGGAAATGTTTACTACATTGTAGTTAAATCAAGATCAGAGGATTGCTGAGAGGTTGGAGCAACACTCACAACAGCTGGAAGCTCGAATTCAGGGGTTACAGTAACAATTTGATCGCCAGCAGTTACTAGTGGGAGCTGGATTACTTTCCCCTGCTCGTCAGCCCGATAGACCCCCAGATCCTGCTGCTTCTCAGTCAGCTGGATCCAATGAACAAGGATCGATTACAGCTAGGACATTGGCACCTAGACAACTTCGTGTGGAGATAGACACATTTGATGGAAAGAACCCACAATCTTGGATCAGAAGATGCGAATGGTACTTTAAATTTTATCACACTGATGAATGGAAGAAAGTGGAATTAGCTGCTGTTCATTTATAAGGCGATCATGAGACTTGGTATTATAGCTTGATTCGTAGTTGTCCTGATTTAACTTGGGATGCTTTTGTGAATGAGTTATGTGAAAGATATGGAGAGAAGGACCCAGGAGAGGTGATTGATCACTTCAATAAATTAGTGCAAACCTCATCCGTGAGGGACTATATGACTAAGTTTGAAAACTTGCGTGCTAGAATGCTCTCTATATGCCCGGGAGCTCATGAATCTTAGTATATTTCTAGCTTTATTAGTGGCCTTAAGCCAAGAATTAAAAACTTGGTTAAGGCCTTAAACCCAATATCCTTGTCCCAAGCCTTTACTAAGGCTAAGTTGATGGAGGCGTCTATTCTATCCAGTCCTGATATCCCAAGAACAAGGGTTATACCTGGTCCTACACTGCAACAAGGTGCTTCAGGTTCTACTACTAAACCGGTAGGCCATGAGGACAAGAAGAATCAGAGGCGGTGTTTTCGTTGTAATTAGAAATACTTCTATGGGCATAGATGTAATCCAAAGCACCTGATGGCTGCGTCTGGAATTGAATTTGGTGAGTCAGAGGAAGAAGAATCTGAAGAGGATACAACTGAACAGCAGTGGGAGGAGGACAGTGGGGATGGAGATCTTGATGAGATGGAAATTTCAGTTCATGCATTGACAGGAAATGGCTCCCACAACACCATCCGAATTAGGGGTGAAGCTAGACAGAAGCAGTTATTGATTTTGATTGACAGTGGCAGTACACACAGCTTTGTTGATCCGAAAATTGTGAAGGCTGTGGGGCATGAGATGATCAAGACTAGTCTCCTAGCTATTACAGTGGCTGATGGTAATTCTATGATCACTCAAATGAAATGTAAAGAATTCAAATGGTGTATGCAGGGACACACATTTGGGTATGATTTCAGAGTACTCAAGCTTGGAGGATGTAATATGGTTTTGGGTGTGGATTGGATGAAGACAATCAGCCCATTAGTATTTGATTTTGCTCAGCTATACATCTCTTTTAATAGAAAGGGGAAGCGTGTTGTTCTACAAGGGATCATGGAGAAAAAAAAATTTGCAGCTCATGAAGGTTAGCAAGCTTGAGAAGTTGCTGAGAAAGGAAGGGTGCCAATGGATATGCTAGCTTAATGCCATTTCAGCAGAACCTGCAACTAATTCAGAGCCTAGGGACCCTCGAATTGAGGCATTGTTGTCTGAATTCAAGGAGGTGTTTGTTATGCCCATAGCTCTGCCTCCCAGGAGAGCTCTTGACCATGCTATTCCCTTGAAGGCTCAATCAGATCCTGTAAACCTGAGGCCTTACAAATATCCTCATTCACAGAAGAGTGAAATTGAAGAGCAGGTGGAAGCATTATTGAAATCCAAGTTTATAAGGCATAGTTACAGCCCTTATGCTTCTCCAGTGATCCTTGTGAAGAAGAAGTATGGAACTGCTCGCATGTGTGTGGACTACAGACATTTCAATTCCCTCACAGTGAAGGACAAGTTCCCCATTCCTATCATTGATGATTTACATGATGAGCTTCATGGTTCTTAGTATTACTCTAAGGTAGACTTGAGGCAAGGCTACCATCAGATTTGAGTGAGGGATGAGGATATCCCCAAAACTGCTTTCAGGACCCACCATGGTCAATATGAGTTTGTAGTCATTCCTTTTGGTTTGACAAATGTCCCCGCGACATTTCAAGCAGTGATGAATTGGGTGTTTAAGGAGCAGCTGAGGAAGTTTGTGTTGGTCTTCTTTGATGACATTTTGGTCTACAGCCCTTCTTTGGATGCTCACATCAGCCATCTGAGACAGGTTTTTTCGATACTGCACCAAAACAAGCTATTTGCTAAACTTGCAAAATGCTCCTTTGCTCAAACCCAAGTCGAATACCTGGGGCACATTGTGTCAAAGAAAGGAGTAGCTACTAACCCAAACAAGGTGCAAGCTATGAGAGATTGGCCTACTCCCCAAAACATAAAACAATTGAGAGGATTTTTAGACCTCACAGGTTATTACAGAAAGTTCATTGCGGGCTATGGAATTATGGCTAAACTATTCACTAATTTGTTGAAGAAGGATGCTTTTGAGTGGTCTGGAGTAGCTCAAGATGCTTTAGAAAGGCTCAAGTTAGCCATGTGTTCAGCCCCGGTGCTTGCCATGCCTGATTTCCAGCATCCCTTGACCTTAGAAACTGATGCCAGCAGCTTAGGCATTGGTGCAGTTCTATCACAACACACCAGACCAATTGCTTTTATCAGTCAAGGGCTGAGTCTAAGACACCAACAGCTATCCATATATGAGAAAGAATATCTAGCCATTCTGCTTGCAGTGAAGAAATGGAGGCATTATTTGGAGGGGAACCACTTTATCATCAAACCTGACCACCAGAGCCTCAAACATCTCCTTGAGCAGAAGATCACCCCTAGGACACAGAAGAAGGGGCTACTAAGGATGCTAGGCCTCAGTTATTCTATTGAATGCCGCAAAGGAAGGGAAAACATGGCAGCAGGTGCTCTCTCTCGCAGAGTAGGAGCTGAAATGGATGGCTCTTATGTAGCCATTTCTTGTGTTCTTCCAGAGTGGATGGAGGAGATCTATAAAAGTTATGCAGGGGATAAATTTGCATCTGATTGCATTACAGCCGCTGCTTTCAATCTACATTCGAAGCAGGCTGGTGACATATCAGTACTACATGGCATTGTGAGGATCAAAGGGAAAATTTATGTGGGATCAGCCACAAGTCTGAGAAGACAGATTATCTTGGCCTTTCATTCTTCAGCCTGGGGTGGCCATTCTGGTACAGATGGCACCTATAGAAGGCTCAAGCAATATTTCAGCTGGGTATGGGCAAAGAAGGCTGTAGAGACTTTAGTTCAAAGCTGTGATGTATGCTAAAGGACTAAGACAGAACATGTGCAATATCCTGGCTTGTTGCAACCCCTCCCAATTCCTAATGGGGCATGGCAACACATAAGCATAGATTTTGTGGATGGCTTACCTAAGGCTAATGGCAAAGAGATTATTTGGGTGGTAGCTGATTCACCAAGTTCAGCCACTTTGTCGCTCTTGCTCACCCCATATTTACTGAAAAGTTGGCTAAGCTGTTCTTGGACAAAATCTTCAAGCTACATGGATTGCCTCAATCCATTACATCTAATCGTGACAGAATATTCACCAGTTAGTTTTGGCAAGAGCTCTTCTTGTTGATGGGCTTCACTTTAGCTCTTAGTTCTTCATATCACCCTCAGTCGGATGGTCAGACTAAAAGGGTGAATCAGTGCATGGAACAATACTTGCGCAGCATGACTTATACTTATCCCAAGCATTGGGTGAGACGGCTAGCGCTGGCTGAGTACTGGTACAACACCCATTTCCATTCCTCCATTAACACTACTCCCTTTAAAGCCCTCTATGGTTATGACCCCCCTGCTTCCATGGTTTTACAAGGGATGACTTCTCATGTTTCAAAAGTTAATGATCTCCTTTCTCAGAGGAAACAACTTATGCTACAACTGAAGGATAATTTACAGAGGGCTCAATCACGCATGAAGTTCTTTGCTGACAGAAAGAGGACTGAAAGATCTTTTCTGGTTGGGGACATGGTTTACCTCAAGCTTCAACCCTATAGACAATCTTCTGTGGCCGTAAGGAAGAATGTTAAATTGGGAGCTCACTTCTTTGGACCTTACAAGATTCTGGAAAGAGTAGGCAAGGTAGCTTACAAGTTGGACTTACCTGCTTCATCCTCAATTCACCCTGTCTTTCATGTTTCTCTTTTTAAGAAACACATCGTGGAAGAAAAGGGAAGCTCTAAGGGGCCACCTGCAGTTCATTCTAATGGTTCACTGATCTAGGGCCCCGCTGCTATTCTGGATTCCAGAGTGGTGCAGACTAAAGGGGAGAAGCGTCAGGAGGTGCTGATTCATTGGACTAACATGAGTCCTGCACAAGCAAGCTGGGAAGACTTGAGCTTTATTCGCAGCCAGTTCCCTGCAGCAACATTCTTGGGGCAAGAATGATCTTGAGGGGGTGGAATTATCATAGCTGGATTAGTTCTTATAGCAAGTTATAGTTGATTAAATGTAATAAGTTGTGATAGGTGATGTTATACATGTTATACTTGTTAGTACTTGGAGCTAGGCTTGTACTTAGCCATTACATAGTATAAATATGATACTTAGAGTGTAAGAGGATATACAATGAAATACATATTTTCTTCTCCTATCTCAATCTTCTTCTAATTCCTCATCTAATCTCCCTTCTTCCCTCATCCCAAATTCTCCACTACTTGGTTATAATTCAGGATTGATCCTGAATTATAACACGCACCATAGGGATGAACAAAAATAATAATAAAATGAAATGCATGCTCACCCCCTGATCACTCTATGATTCGTTTGTCCCCTTTCAGGCTATCCTCATTGGTGACCCAATTTCTTTTTTAGGCTTAAGTCTCATCCCCCTCGATGCCATCCAGATCTTAATTCTAGCTAGAACTTTTATGCCCTCACATCACATTATATTGACATTGGCGCCATTAGTAATAGATCTGGATCTACCATCCTTATGGTATTTATCATACATTTTTATTCATATCTGATCGTAGTGGCACAAAAGAACCATTTAATAAATATATCATTTTCACCACTTTTTCAAATTACATGGTTTGTCGTCGCTTCCTTGCATCATTGGCACTACACGGCCTCTGATGCTCGCCCAACAATAAACTGACATGCCACATTCTGGCAACGCCTATCACGGACAACATATCAAATCCAAAATGCCACTATTCTATTATTGTCACATTCATAAACCATGCCAATCGTACCATGCCTGATACTATCCACTTCTTGCCAACAAGCCTAAACACAAGAGCATGAGATGAAACAAGGCAATAAGGGTAGAGCTATCAATTTGTCTTAATGACAATCTTTGCAATATGAATATACTCTCTTACATAATATCCAAGCCAAATTTAAATATTGGTCACTAGTAAACATTGAATTATTTGACAATGTTCTTCAATTAGCAACACTCCATCGAACAACTTAAGACAATCATAATGTTGCTTTTAAGTGCAATATATCCTTGGGATAAAACATACTACCAAAGGTCTCAACAACGACTCTTATGGAACTCATATCAATCTGGCCTTTGTTTCATTAGTTTTACATTGCCTAACATTCTTATAGATTATGATCCGCCTAGACAAGATAAGGCCTAAATGTGAAAGTAAAAATTGTGATTCAAGGGGGCCACACTCGAGTGACCAACATCAAAGACTATATACACCACCAACTTAGCTATAAGTTATCTACAAACCAGTTGGCTTGAAATTCAAGCCTTTAAGTAGATGGAGTTTTCATGCAATTACTCAACATCAACCAAAGTTACCAATAGTGGGCATTAAAACATAATTACCTGAAACAAAGTGCTAAAACTCATTAAATATTGTATATTTGTTTTTTGTTCAACCAAATATCATATCTTTGTAACTTATCTAATTCCGGTCAAGCAACCAAGAGCATGTTCACTTACATTTGAAGCTCAATTTCAATTTTAAACAAATTTAACTTTGTTCATACATAAAGGACTTATATAATTATCACCATTGAACAAAAATTAAAAGACATGGATCGGTTCAAGTAAACCAGATCAACATTTGAAATTAAACATTTTTATTTTAAAGTTTTCAACATTTTTTTTTTTTTTGGGGAATGTGACCCATTTAAATAAGGCACATCTAATAGCACCATTGTGCAAACACTAGAAAGTTCTCACGTCAGCTTTCATTCATCTCTTAAATAGGATGTACCAGAATTCTCCAAGGATATTCTACATGGTTAATCCCCCACTATTGGCAAAGTAAAGACATATAGTTAAGCAAATTGGGTATACATAGATATAAATAGTATTACCACATTTTTCTTTTGTTAAACAGCAATACTATAACTCACCAAGGCAAATCTAGCATAGGTCCATGCATGTGAATGTACGTGACCAAAGATAACTAATAAAGTATATCACCTGTATATCTTAGACTGCCAGTAATACTAGTATATTTGCTTTGATTAATAATATTGGCAACCTCATCATTTAGGTAGATACATACATGCCAATCTTACATGGGACTAAGAGTAAACAATCAAGCAAGTCCAAAGTAATGGAATTGGTCAAGAAAATGACCATATTAAACATTACAATGGTAATTAAATTTGGTAGTGGACTAATGCTTCATATTGAGATGACACTAAGCATTAAAAAACACCAATAGGTACTTTAATAACAAAAGTGTCATTCAATTACTTTTCAGAGAATCATAATATTCACATTTTCCTATTATGGAATCAACAACAAGTTTATTTATCGTGGTTGCAATTAACACAATATATAAATGTTTGAATTTAGGAGATTAGGCAAAGATTGTCCATGAAGAGTATAGATTGGATTTTTTCCAAATTCACTAAAAACTAAATTTTAATAAATCGCACGTTGCAAGGCCCCGTTATGCTTATTTGTCAAATTAAGACCATAAATAGCATGCTATCTAACAGTTCATGCTTGTTCTTGTTTTTTTTTTCCGTTAAAAATATAACATAGTTATGGCCCATGCTATTTTTAAAATACCATTGGGCTAATTGTGCATATCCGATTAGGATTTATTTAGTTGAAAGATCAGACGCATGAAGAGTACAAGTACTCGTAGAAGATGTAGCATCAAACATAAAACAATGTAGTAATATCTAAATATATATGTATCAAGAGCGAAATGCGGTCAATTTGTGCTCATATACTTTTCGTGCAAATATTAGCAACTTAAACAATCTCCACAACTAATTTCCCAGATTATATAAATTCATGGTTTTTCCAAAATCTGCAAATAAGATTAAACCGTCTTAAAATTATTGGAACCAAATAGATAAAATATTATATTTTTAGCGATAATTGGAAGTAAATCTCAATAACGCACTTTAGTATAGACGTGGCCTAGAGGCAAACAATCATGAGAAAGAAACATAATATACAAAACATATAAAGTGGAAGGATATCACCTGATAAGCTGGAAATAGCGAAGTACCAATAATGTAACAGTTGAATGAAGCGTGGGTCACGCTCTCTTTAAGACGGTTTCACTCTCCTCTTGAATCTAAGCCGGTGCAGCAGGTTCCGACGCCCCGCCTCCAGGATACAACGCCCAACTAAATTAGTTGACACTTTCTAGGCCTGCACAACCTTGAAAGCCAAAGCCCCCACAACACCGTACTTAGCAAAAAACAAAATAATAACAATTGGTTATAAAAAAAAAAAACATTAACCGTGTCTCTTGTTTCCTCCAAAGTAATCCACCATCAAATCAATTTTCAAAATGATTTATAATTACCCAAAATTGAACATTGAGGAGAGGCAATAGTTATTGTGTCATTTAAAATTCTTTATGCCATTTAATCAATGGTTTTGTAACCGAAGGTATAATTTATAGTGTAGGTATTTTAAAATCTATCATATATACAAAATATAATTGTTTGCATTCAATAAAAATTATCAACATAAATAGCATCATCATGTCAACATTGAATTTCAAAACGTAACCAAAAGCATGATTTAAGATTAGAATTTCAAAGGTTTTGATTCAATGTTCAAGGAGAAATCAATTATGTAATATGTGGAATATGTATTTTTTTATTGAAATATCTAACATATATTTTATTGATTTAAAAAAATTGAATTAGTTTTTATATTATTTAATTTTGGTTTCAAAAAATACATAATACTCAATATTAATGGCATTAAAATCTTGTATGCTAGTTACTAACTGTTGCAATTGGTCAAAGGAAAAATTTTACTACAAATGTTAATGTTTGCTGAGTAAAAGTTTGAAAAAAAAAATTATTAAGTATATGTTGATCTATAAAGCTTGAGGAGCATGACGGAAAATATAGATAGAACATGAAATATTTTATTCTTTGAATCCCCTCTATTCTTGTAAACAATAGTGAGCTTGGTAGTTGTAGTTCGGGGATCTTTCATTGCTGCACTGATAGAGGTCCGACGGGCTGTTGAATCCTGAGAAAGGAGTGCATTTAAGCGTAATAGCAATACTCGTACAGGAGGGGTGTTTCCTTTCTAAGGAAAGCGTTCTCATATGCCTCAACCCAAAGATATGTTTTTTTAAACCCTTTATCTGTTTACTTTATTTTCCGTATACATAATTGTTGTTTGTATTGATTTAGGCTTACCAATAACTCCAATTAAATATATTACTAACTCAATCATATGTCTCAAATAATATAATAATATTTCAGTAAACCCATGAAAATAAAACAAAAATGAAACACAACACCCTTTCTATATAGAGAATAAAAAATCACAATATTTTATGAATCTCACTGAGAGCGTAACGTATGCATGTAGAGCATGATTTTCTTGAAAAGCTTCAAGCTACAACTTGGTTATAATTTCACCAATAATAAACACAAGGAGATTGTCACTAAAGCCACTTATATTGTGATTACCTTTTCACTTTTCTCCTACCTTTACTCAACTTACAATAGATCAATGGCACAATCCCCACATTTCGCTAGCCCAAGCTAAATTTATATTAATCTAAGTCAAAAATGGGGAATAGACATTGAAATGTGGCTAATCAAATTGATACATATTTAAATTGCAGAATGCATGAATATAACCATGAAAACACTAAAATTCTATTTCATATTTTAGTTGTTATGCATCCATGATAAGAGCACCTCCATTGATCGACTAATGTCTCCATTGATCTCTAATAGTGAGTGAAAAACAGAAGTGAGTATACCACTTAAACATCTTCTCCTATGTAGTAATAATTGTACTTTCCAAATTACATTTTTAATGTGTGAACTCCGATAATTTAGGACAAACTTTAACCATAGTTGATAGGCCATAAAAAGTTTCATAAAACACAAGATACCCAAATTGTTCATAGTTTATTTTTCTCTACTCTTCATAATTTATAGTCAATATCATCGTCAATCTCATATGATTAAAAATTGCGGATCCACTTACAAAAGGCAGACGTGCCTAGGAGTTGTTTATCATCGAGGGGAGTGGGACTGAAGCCTATAAAATTAATCACCACAGTGGAAACCCGTCCTTAGAGGTATGGCGATCCCATAAATGAGGTTCAATGGGTAAAAACGAAGCTGGTGGGTGGTTGAAAGAGCACAAATTATTTTATTTATAACGGGGCATTTCCGGGTTCCATTCCTAAGGTGAGGTGCTCTTTACTGTGATGTTTAAGGCAGAGTTTTTAAACTCTAAATGAACCTGAAGGCATATTATTAGCGGGGTGTTGATCACAGATCACCCTTGGAGGGTTCACCTATGTGAGTGTGGTTGTGGGGTCGCCGCTGTGGGAAATGGGCTATTCCGTAATGACACTCATGAGACAGGATTTCGTGTGCATGACCTTAATGCGCCCCACCGACAGAACTTTACAATTACTATACTATTCTGTGTGTGTGATGGGTCTAGACCTTACTACAAAGGACCTAGTTCAAAGCTTTTATGCTACTACGGTTTCTTCAGGTTGAAGCTCGTTTGCACTAAGTGTTGGTTCAAACCCGAAAGCTACCTACATGTATTAACGAAGTACAATGCTCACTAAGTTTTATAACTTTTAAATATGTGGGGGATTGTTGGAAAATTATATATTTTATTGATTTAAAAAAATTTAATTAGTTTTGTATTATTTAATTTTGGTTTCAAAAAATACATAATACTTAATATTAATGGCATTAAAATCTTGTATGTCAGTCACTAACTGTTGCAATTGGTCAAAGGAAAAATTTTACTGCAAATGTTAATGTTTGCTGAGAAAAAGGTTGAAAAAAAAAATTTATTAAGTATATGTTGATCTATATAAAGCTTGAGGAGCATGACAGAAAATATAGATAGAACATGAAATATTTTATTCTTTGAATCCCCTCTATTCTTGTAAACAATAGTGAGCTGGGTAGTTGTAGTTCGGGGATCTTTCATTGCTGCACTAATAAAGGTCCGACGGGTTGTTGAATCCTGGGAAAGGAGCGCGTTTAAGCTTAATTGCAATACTTGTGCAGGAGGGGTGTTTCCTATCTAAAGAAAGCGTTCTCACATGCCTCAAACCAAAGATATGTTTTTCTAAACCCTTTATCTGTTTACTTTGTTTTCCGTATACATAATTGTTGTTTGTATTGAGTTAGGCTTACCAATTACTCCAATTAAATATATTACTAACTCAATGACATGTCTCAAATAATATAATAATATTTCAGTAAACCCATGAAAATAAAACAAAAATGAAACACAACACCCTTTCTATATAGAGAATAAAAAATCACAATATTTTATGAATCTCACTGAGAGCGTAACGCATGCATGTAGAGCATGATTTTCTTGAAAGGCTTCAAGCTACAACTTGGTTATAATTTCACCAATAATAAGCACAAGGAGATTGTCACTAAAGCCACTTATATTGTGATTACCTTTTCACTTTTCTCCTACTTTTACTCAACTTACAATAGATCAATGACACAATCCCACATTTCGCTAGCCCACGCTAAATTTATAGTAATCTAAGTCAAAAATGGGGAATAGACATAGAAATGTGGCTAATCAAATTGATACATATTTAAATTGCAGAATGCATGAATCTAACCAAGAAAACACTAAAATTCTATTTCATATTTTAGTTGTTATGCATCCATGATAAGAGCATCTCCATTGATCGACAAATGTATCCATTGATCTCTAATGGTGAGTGAAAAACAGATGTGAGTATGCCACTTAATCATCTTATCCTATGTGGTAATCATTGTACTTTCCAAATTACATTTTAATGTGTGTACTCCGATAATTTAGGACAAACTTTAACCATAATTGATGGGCCATAAAAAGTTTCATAAAACACAAGATACCCAAATTGTTCATAGTTTATTTTTCTCTACTCTTCATAATTTATAATCAATATCATCGTCAATCTCATATGATTAAAAATTGCGGATCCGCTTACAAAAGGCAGACGTGCCTAGGAGTTGTTTATCATTGAGGGGAGTGGGACTGAAGCCTATAAAATTAATCACCACAGTGGAAACCCGTCCTTAGAGGTATGGCGATCCCATAAATGAGGTTCAATGGGTAAAAAAGAAACTGGTGGGTGGTTGAAAGAGCACAAATTATTTTATTTATAACGGAGCATTCCCGGGTTCCATTCCTAAGGTGAGGTGCTCTTTACTGTGATGTTTAAGGCAGAGTTTTTAAACTCTAAATGAACCTCAAGGCATATTATTAGCTGGGTGTTGATCATAGATCACCCTTGGAGGGTTCACCTACGTGAGTGTGGTGGTGGGGTCGCCATTGTGGGAAATGGGCTATTCCCTAATGACACTCATGAGACAAGATTTCGTGCGCATGACCGTAGCGCGCCCCACCGATAGAACTTTACAACTGCTATACTATTCTGTGTGTGTGATGGGTCTAGACCTTACTACAAAGGACCTAGTTCAAAGCTTTTATGCTACTACGGTTTCTTCAGGTTGAAGCTCGTTTGCACTAAGTGTTGGTTCAAACCCGAAAGCTACCTACATGTATTAACGAAGTACAATGCTCACTAAGTTTTATAATTTTTAATCATGTGGGGGATTGTTGGAAAATTATATATTTTATAGATTTAAAAAAATTGAGTTAGTTTTATATTATTTAATTTTGGTTTCAAAAAATACATAATACTCAATATTAATGGATTAAAATCTTGTATGTCAGTTACTAACCGTTGCAATTGGTGAAAGGAAAAATTTTACTGCAAATGTTAATGTTTGTTGAGAAAAAGGTTGAAAAAAAAAAAAAATTTATTAAGTATATGTTGATCTATATAAAGCTTGAGGAGCATGACAGAAAATATAGATAGAACATGAAATATTTTATTCTTTGAATCCCCTCTATTCTTGTAAATAATAGCGAGCTTGGTAGTTGTAGTTCGGGGATCTTTCATTGCTGCACTGATAGAGGTCCGACGGGTTGTTAAATTCAGGGAAAGGAGCGCGTTTAAGCTTAATAGCAATGCTCGTGCAGGAGGGGCGTTTCCTTTCTAAGGAAAGCGTTCTCACGTGCCTCAACCCAAAGATATGTTTTTCTAAACCCTTTATCTATTTACTTTGTTTTCAGTATATATAATTATTGTTTGTATTGAGTTGTCGATTCATGATCTCATGAAATTTTGGTGATGCTATATTGTATTTTCTGGTTCTACTACTATCAATGTATTGGTACTATTTCTTAGTTGATGTAAGTTGATATATATTTCATGTTAATAATGTATTATTTGATGAATATAAAAAAATATTTCCAACAGGGTTTGACTCCCCACTAGAGCATCTCACTCCCTTGGCCTTACTTGGATTAAAAAAAAAAATGCAACGAGGAGTGACCAAGAACAAGGCTGAGTAAATACTCATTCCAAAGAGGTACACTTTGAATCCTAATTAATAATTGTAAACACTTCCTAATGTAAGATTACTTACCATATGAATTACGACTCTTAAATTTAAATCAATACTATATATTTAAATTTTTTTAAAAAAGATCGAAGATAAATCTAAATGGTCCATATTATTATAGATAATATAATAATTTTTACCCCTTCGATATGTATTTATTAATTTTCCAAGGATAAAAAGATACAAAATGCTATTATGCACATACATTTCTCCTCTTCTTGGAGAGAGTGAATGGTTATTGAATATTACGTATAATAATTTACCTAGTAATAAAGTACTTAGTATGTTCGGCCTCTAATGTTTGGTATAAAAGGAGGTGTAATCCCTTCATTAGAGACTAATGACAAAACAAATATATTCTCATCTCCCTCTCTAACTTCTCATCCCCTTCTTCTATTTCTCTCTCTTGTCTCACTCTAACTCACAACCTTAACCCTAATCTAGGTTACACCTTCAATTGGTGTAACACTAATTTACAATTTATTATAATACCATACTATTATATCACATGTACTTAATACAATTTCAGAGAAAAATTCAATTCAAATGAGTTATGAATATATATTCGCCGTTCTTTACTTCACATTGCCAAATTCGTCAAAACATGCTTTGTTCACAAATTTTAAAAAGTTCAAATCCCATGACTACTATTTTAATTTGCATTTTAGTTATCAAATATAAATCTACATATAAATTTGTTTATGTTGTAGACATGATAATCTAATAAATGCTTTAAGTATTCAATTCTAGAATATATATATATATATATATATATATATATATATATATACATATTGTAAAGAAAAATTGCAAATACTACTCTTTCTATAAAAGTTATACCCAATCAACCTATTTTAATTAGGCTAAAATAAAATTAAAAAGAACTAACAATAAAAATTTTAAAAAATATATCTTTAAGAAAAATTATTTTATTTACAAAATTGTTACAGGTTGGATGACGATAAGAAACATATAGAAAACTCAAAAATAATTTTAAAAAAAATTGATTTGCAAAGAAAATAGAGAAAATTCATAAAATGAAATGAAGTAAATTAATGTTTAAACATTATGTTTACTCTATTACCTTAGAAGCATATACAATATTTGACAAACAAATAAAAGATTGAGACAAGGTGTGTTAGTAACATAAAAAATAAATGTTCTATAAAATAAATTATTCAAAAAAGTAGTATCTTTCAATAATCTAAATATGAGGCCTTTAATTTTCATTTGAAAATTATTAAAAAATAAAAAAAAATAATTCATCAACTCAAAAAAATATATTATTAAATTAAATCTAAAATGAAAACTCAAAATTTGGAAACTTATTTGTGTAAAATATTAGAAAATTTATTTAATTGGGGGGAAAAAAAAAGAAACAACACTAAATAGTGACAAATATGGGTAAAAACTTTTGGAAAATAATTAAAAAGAGAAGGAGAAAAATAAAAAATAAAAAATAAAAAAAGTTTGATAAAAATATTTTTCCCACAAAGCAATATTTTTTACAGAGTTTTAAGGAAATTTTTCTGCAAACATATTTTCTGACACAATTTTAAAAATTTGTCATATCATGTGATATACTAAAATTTATTAATTATTTTCTAAATCTTTCTATTTTTTATATTTTGGCCTTCTCTGTGTTGTTATTGCAATCATCAGCTTTGAAAATATTTCTCAAACCTTATGTTATTTGTATACACTCAAATAGAAAAATAGCATATGGAGGTTCTCTCAGTGCATATATTGATCTCCAACTCCATTTTGTCAAGGTAAGTCTCAAAGTAACATTCACCTTTTAAATTTATATTGTAATACTCTACACTTCATAAAAAGTTGTTCTCTTTTTCTTATTTGTTATAAGTTGTAGAAGAAAGTTGTATGTAATGAGGAGTGTTGAGCTTGAGGCTCACAGCCTAGTGGCCCTGTTGCTATGTGAGAGCGCCGGGGTTGAACTCCCCACTAGAGCATCCCCCTCCCTTGGCTTTACCTGGATTTAAAAAAAAAATTGTAAGGAGGAGTGACCAAGAACAAGCTAGAGTAAAAGTATGAAATTAAAGCGTTTGTGCTACATACTCATTCCAAAGAGATACACTTTGAATCCTCATTAATAATAATAAACACTTCTTAATGTAAGATTACTTACCATATGAATTACAACTCTTAAATTTTACTTAATACTATATATTTAAATTTTTGTAAAAGAGATCGAAGCCAAATCTAAATGGTCCTTATTATTATAGATAATATAATAATTTTTATTTACCTGCGATATGTATTTATTAATTTTCTAAGGATAAAAAGATACAAAGTGCTATTATACATATACATTTCTCCTTTTTTTGGAGAGTGTGAATGGTTACTAAATTACAATTTACTATAATACCATATTGTTATATCATATGTACTTAATACAATTTCAGAGAAAAATTCAAGTCAAATAAGTTATGAATATATATTTGCTATTCTTTACTTCACATTGCCAAATTCGTCAAAACATGCTTTGCTTGCAAATTTAAAAAAGTTCAAATTCCATGGCTGCTATTTTAATTTATATTTCAGTTATCAAATATAAATCAACATATAAATTTGTTCATGGTGTAGACATGATAATCTAATAAATGCTTTAAGTATTCAATTCTAGTATATATATACATATATATCATAAAGAAAAATTGCAAATACTACTCTTTCAATAAAAGTTATACCTAATCTACCTATTTTAATTAGGCCAAAATAAAATTAAAATGAACTGACAATAAAAATTTTAAAATACTAAAAATATATCTTTAAGAAAAAGTATTTTATGTATAAAATTGTTACAGGTTGGATGACGATAAGAAACATACAAGAAACTCAAAAAAACATTTTGAAAAAAAATTTGATTAGCAAAGAAAATAGAGAAAATTCAAAAATAAAATGAAGTAAATTAATGTTTAAACATTATATTTACTCTATTACTTTAGAAGCATATACAATATTAGACAAAACAAATAAAAGATTGAGACAAGGTGTATTGGTAACATAAAAAATAAATATTCTATAAAATAAATTTTTCAAAAGAATAGTATCTTTCAATGATCTAAATGAGGCTTTTAGTTTTCGTTTGAAAATTATAAAAAAAATGAAAAAAATGAAAAAATAATTTATCAATTCAAAAAATATACATTAAATTAAATGTAAAATGGAAACTCAAAATTTGAAAACTTATTTATGTAAAATATTAGAAAACTTATTTATTAGGGGGAAAAAAAAAAAGAAACAACACTAAATAATGAAAATTTTGGATAAATATATTTAGGAAAATAATTAAAAAAAGAGAGAAAAAATAAAAAATAAAAAAAGTTTGATAAAAATATTTTTCCCACAAAGCAATATATTTTACAGAATTTTAAAGAAAATTTTTCTGCAAACATGTTTTCTGACATGATTTTCAAAGTTTGTCATATTATGTGATATACTAAAATTTAATAATTATTTTCTAAATCTTTCTATATTTTATATATTATTGCTGAATCTCCCCTTTTTTAATATTTTTAAAATTTTAAATCTTACCTTTCTAAAATACCACATGAAAGTTAGCCAAAATTAAAAAGTAAAAAAAGATTCATAATATTTAGTCAATTAAATGAAATGCAACACCAATACATAAAAAAAAAAATGCAGCTAGACTTTTAACAAAATACAAGATAATTTGGAAAGATTTTAACAAAGTTCTAATATGATAATATATAAAATTGTAAACTTCAAATATAAACACCCTCCGTGCATCGCACGGGGTAACACTAGTTTTTGTTAAAATTATTTTAATAAATCACACTCAAGGAAGAATACAACGAAATGTAATAAAATTAAATAAAGCAAAAGAAAAAAAGTTCTAGTATTGTGCTAATATTATATTTGCTATAATCAACACAAGCAGCCTAATCTTTGAAAAATAGATGTACAGGTCATTATTAATGCATTGACAAGGAGGTTAATGGTCTAAAAATTGAGAATGTCTGGAACTTCGGGGTTACTTTTTGGTGGTGATGATGGTATCCTTGGATAGATTTTTCCGATTTTCTAGTTGTTGGCCGTGTAGAATTTATTGATTTTTTGGATATGGAGAGTGGAGATTTTGATTTTACAAATGAAATTGGAATAAAAGAAAAGTGAGGGAGTTAGGGGAGTGGATTTGGAGGCTCTTATAATATTGGAACCCCTTATTAGGATAATATCCTTTAGGATAGTATCTGTTAGGATAGTATCTTTGATTTGTATTTATCCATATATTTATCAGCCTTGAGGGCATACTTGTAATTTTCTCTGTATTCATATTATTATATAAACGTGCCACAACAACCCTATTAGGCATGCTTCCTAAATCATCCTCTCACATGGTATCAGAGCATACCTAACTTTAAAAAAAAAAAAAAATTTAATAAAGATCATCTTCTCCTCTTTTCGGTAAACCCTAACCCTAGCGTTGCCCCTTCACCGCGGCTCCTCCTTCCTCCGTGGTGGCTATACAGGTTGCTTAGTGTGATATTCTCGGGTTGATTGAAGTCATGGCTACTAACTTTTCTTCCCCTTCCCCCTCGCCGTCAAACACCCAGCCCCGATCTCCCTTCTCGATGTCTCCCATGGCTGATCTCCCTCGCCTTTCCGTTAGCAACATTCCCCACCACCCAATCCCAGGTCCATGTCCTTTCCCACGTCGGCTTCCCTCTTTCAAGCGTCAAATATTGGATATTCTTACCCGCCCTCTCAGTTTTAGATGGGTTACCCTAGCTCTCAATATAACTGTTAGCTTCCAATCCAAAAGATTGAGAGCTAACCTTGTGGAAGAAAGTTAAGTTGAGAAGAGAATTGAATTCGATGAGAGTTAGAGAAGGAGATGAGAGTTAGAGAGGGATTATCCGAAAGGAAATCAGAATTTTTATTGATTGAATGAAGATATTACATGATTGAGATCTATTTATAATAGATCTTAATACATTGAACCCACACTTTGCTCCTAACCGACTTACAACAGCTTTTACTGCCAAAAACTAGCTAGGCCGCCATATTTGACCTTGCTTGTCCACTAACTAGCTTTGGCGCCTCAAGACTCACTAACTCATATTTGAACATTACATCAAAATGCATCATTCAAACTATACATCTATTACATGACTCCAAAGCAACCAAATTAAGGAAATCACAACATTCCTCTTCCCTTGAAAAGCTCCTTGTCCTCAAGGAGAAAAATTGGGAAATTGACTCCTCAAAAATGCAAGTTCTTCCCATGTAGCAAAGTTCTGGTCCAAGTTATGCCATTGTATTAGCACTTCATGTACAGATCTGTCTACAACATTCAACTTCCGGGTGACTTTAATAGCAACTGGTTGCAGCAGCAGTGAGCCATTTGATCCAACTTTGGGTGCCTCCTTTGAGCTTTTAACTCCTTCCTTCATCTGTTTTTTGAGTAAAGACACATGAAACACTAGGTGAATGTACAAGTTAGGAGGTAAGTCAAGCCGGTACGCCACTTTGCCAATCTTTTCTAATATTTTGTATGGGCCAAAGAAACGAGCGCTTAGCTTGATATTTCTCTTGACAACCAAAGAGGACTGTCTATAAGGCTATAATTTGAGGTAGACCATGTCACCAACTTCATAATTCTTGTCTACCCTCTTTTTATCAACATATAATTTCATCCTTGCTTGCGCTTGAAGCAGATTGTCCTTGAGAACTTGCATCATATGCTTCCTTTGCTGTATCAAATCAGTAACTTTAGGCACTGCTGAAGTTACTTTCTGAAGCATGAAAAGAGTGGGAGGATCGTATCCATAGAGAGCTTTGAAGGGAGAAGTGCTAATAGATGCATGAACATGAGTATTGAACCAATACTCAGCTCAAGAAAGCCAACGGTTCCATGCCTTTGGATGCAAGAAAACCATACTTCTAAGGTACTGCTCAATGCATTGATTGACTCGTTCGGTTTGTCCATCTGTTTGGGGATGGTAGGATGAGCTATGAGCCAATGTCGTTCCCAACAACTTGAACAATTCTTTCCAAAAATTGCTTGTAAAGATCTTGTCCCGATCAGATACAATGGATTGAGGCAATCCATGTAGTTTGTTTATGTTATCAAGGAAGCTTTTGGCAAACTTCACTGCAGTGACAGGTCGAATTAGGGAGATAAAGTGACTATATTTGGTGAAGTGATTCACAACAACCCAAATTACTTCCTTGCCATCTGAATTCAGCAATCCTTCTATGAAATCCAAGCTTATGATAATCCAAGCACCCTCAGGTATAGGGAGTGGTTGTAGAAGACCTTAATAACGATGATCTCCCAATTTAGTTTATTGACAGACTTCACAAGCTCTCACAAAATCTGTCACTGTCTTCTTCATACCGAGCCAATTGAAATGTGCCTTAATCCTCTGATATGTTCCTTCGATTCCGAAATGACTTCCCCAAGCTGAATCGTGTGAAGCACTGACAATTTGATCTCTCAAATCTATAGAAGAACCAATATAAAGCCTGTTCTTCAATCGGATGATGCCTTTTTGGACTGATTTCTCTGCATTAGCATCTTTAATGCCTGAATTCTTCATACTGCCAGCAACAATACATTCTTGAGCAAAGGGATCATCTTCATAGGACTTACAAACTTCTTCCATCCATGATGGTAAGACAATGGACACTGCACAACAAGAACCTTGCTCACAATCTTCAAATTTATGTGAAAGAGCATCAGCTGCTAGATTTCTTTTCCCCTTCGATACTCAATAGCATAATCGAGACCCAACATTTTCAACAGTCCCTTCTTTTGGATCCTTGTCACAATCTTTTGTTCCAAAAGATGCTTGAGACTCTGATGGTCTGTCTTGATAATGAACCTATGTCCATCTAAGTAATGTCGCCATTTCTCAACAGCTAATAGGATCGCCAAGTATTCCTTTTCATAAGTAGACATTGCTTGATGTTTTGGACTGAGAGCTTGACTCAAATAAGCAATAGGTCTTCCATTTTGAGAAAGGATTGCTCCAATGCCTGCACCACTAGCATATGTCTCAAGGATGAACTCCTCAGTAAAATTAGGCATTGCTAGAACTGGAGCTGTGCACATAGCTGCCTTGAGAGCCTCAAAAGCTGACTGAGCTTGATTTGACCACGTGAATGCATCTTTTTAAAGAAGTGCAGTCAAAGGCTTTGCAATAGATCCATATCCCACAATAAACTTCCTGTAATAGCCGGTCAGTCACAAGAATCCCCTCAATTGTTTCAGTGACACTGGAGTAGACCATTCTTGCATTTCTTGAACTTTAGAAGGATCGGTTGAAACTCCTTCATATGAGATAACATGGCCCAAGTATTCTAACTAGGTCTGAGCAAAAGAACATTTGGTCAGCTTGGCCAAGAACTTATGATTGCGCATTACTGTAAACACTTCCCGGAGATGCCTGAGATGATCCTCAAAGGTAGAACTGTATATCAAAGTATCATCGAAGAATACTAGCACTGTTCTCCTCAGGAAGGGAATAAAAACTTCATTCGTAGTAGCTTGAAAAGTGCCTGGAGCATTGGTTAAACTGAATGGCATAACCGCAAACTCGAAGTGTCCATGATGAGTCTGAAAAGCAGTCTTATATATATCCATCTCAAGAACTCTGATTTGATGGTATCCCTACCTCAAATCAAGTTTAGTGAAGAAATGTGCCCCATATAACTCATTAAGTAAATCATCTATGACAGGAACAGGGAACTTATCTTTCACTGTCAAAGAATTAAGCTTTCTGTAATCGATGCACATCCTTGTCGTTCCATCCTTCTTCTTTAACAGAATAATGGGAGAGGCAAAAGGACTGTGACTAGGCCTAATGAAGCACACCTTGAGCAATTCATCCACTTGCTTCTCAATCTATGTCTTTGGAGCATGAGAATACTGATAAGGTCTCATCTTTACTGGATCTAAATTAGCTTTAAGAGGAATAGCATGATCAACACTTCTCTAAGCAGGTAGAACCTTTGGCTGTTCAAAGATATCTTCAAATTCTTCAATCAAGGCTCGCACTTTAGGCTGAGTAACCGATCCCAACTCAGTAGGAGAAATAACAAACAATTGTCCAATCCACTGAATGGCACTCTTCTTAATCCTCCTTGCAAGCTTTTGCCTTTGATCAACTAAAGTTGTGCACGATCAGCCATGCCTTGCAATGTGATTTTAGTTCCATGAACATCAAAAGAAACAGTCAGTTTTTCAAAGTCGGACATCACTGGATTAAAGGATCTCATCCAATCATCATCGAGCATCATGTCACATCCACCCAAAGGAAGAACTCTAAAATCAAAAGTGAATTGATGTTCTTGCATAGGCCATTGAAGTGCCTGACACTTGTTCTGAGTGAGAATAGAATTTCCATCAGCCACAGTCACGGCTAATGGATGGGTCTTGATCACCTCTTGTCTCACTTTCTTCACTAATTTAAGATCAACGAAGCTGTGAGTGCTCCCACTATCTATAAGAATAGTAATGGAGGTCTTTCCAGCTCTTCCTTTAATTCAAATGGTATTGTGAGCTGCATTCCCTATCAAAGCTTTCATAGAAATCTCAATTTCATCCTCCAACAATTCATCTTGTGACTCCTGCTCAAAACTGTCTTCTACCGCTTCTATTTCTTCACTATCAGATTTAACTTCAACTCGAGCACCTCTTATAGACATCAAGAATTTGGAGTTACATTTGTGTCCTGGCTGATAAGGTTGGCTGCATTTGTAACAAAGCCTTGAAGACTTCTTATTAACAGCACGGCTTACCTTAGAGCCAAATGAATCTCTGTGCTGAGGATTAGGATTACTTCCTTTGAATTTACTCTTTTCACTTGCAGATACAACCATGGCTTCAATCAACTTAGCCTCGGCATATGCTCTAGAGAAAGTCCTTGGCCCAATGGCCTTCACCATGTTCTTGATTCTTGGCCTCAATCCACTAATGAAGCTAGAGACATAGTATGCCTCTGTAGCTTGTGGATAAGTGGCTATCATGCTAGCTCATAGGTTCTCAAACCTTTTCATGTACTCACTAATAGTAGTCATTTGATATACCTTGTTAAAATTATCAACAACATCACCAATGTCCTCTTCTCCATAACGCTCACATAATTCTTCCACAAATTCACCCCAAGAAAGATTTGGATTGCTTTTTAACACACTATAGAACCATACTTCATGATCTCCATGAAGATGCACTGCTGCCAATTCCACTTTTTCATCTTCACTTATGTTGTAAAATGGAAGTATCGATCACACCTTCTCAACCACAATTGAGGTTGTTTGCCATCAAAAGGTTCAATTTGCACTCGACGTTGTCTGAAAGCATTGCTCCTATTACCGAATGTGGCATCATTACTCACTGTTCTTTATTTATGCTGCTGATCTGGTGGCCTGTCTTGATGTTCAAATTCATCAGATGGATTTCTGTTGTGCAGCACAACATCTAGAGGTCTGGTATTCAGACCTGAATTTTATCCAAATAATCGAGAATGTGCTTGTTTTATGGATTGATCATGAGTCCTTGCAGTAGCATCAAACTCTGGAAGTCGAGTATCAATTGTTCTGTTATGATCTGGAGGTCTAATCTCAGTTTGAATCAAAGGAGTTCCACTGCGATTCCGGTCCAGGCTTTCAACACTATCAATGTGAACTTGCGGCTGCCTTAGTTCTGCTGGAGGAATTAGCTGACTAGCAGGTAGTAGAGTTCCATTTATGGAAGATTCACCGTGTTTGTTAACCTAATTTTGCAACTCAATCAGTTTTTCCTTAAAACGCAAGGATTGCAGCTGCACTTGCTCAGCAAACTTCTGATCTTGTTCCAATTTATTGTTAATTTGATCGTGTAATCCACCAATCTTGTCCTTAAGACGCAGAGTCTGTTGTTGCATTTGATCATAAATCTTCAAATCTTGTTTATCCTGCACCTGCTGAATTCGATTCATCATCATATCCATCTGTAACTTGTACATTTCGTCCATTTGCGTCCTAAACTGAATATGAGTAATAAACTTAGGTCTGGCTACAGAATTTCCACCAAAAATTGAAGAAAATGTTTCATTAGGATCAACATTAGCAGCCGAAGCTGCATTTACACCTCCAGAACTAGTATTTGGCCTTCCGGTCATTAATGATCACAAAAATAAGTTTCAAAATTGTGCCTGATCAGGCTCTGATACCAATTGTTAGCTTCCAATCCAAAAGATTGAGAGCTAACCTTGTGGAAGAGAGTTAAGATGAGAAGAGAATTGAATTAGATGAGAATTAGAGAAGGAGATGAGAGTTAAGGAGGGATTATCCAAAAGGAAATCAGAATTTTTATTGATTGAATGAAGATATTACATGATGGAGATCTATTTATAATGGATCTTAATATATTGAACCCACACTTTGCTCCTAACCGACTTACAACAACTTTTACCGCCAAAAACCAGCTAAGCCGCCATATTTGACCTTGCTTGACCACTAACTGACTTTTGCGCCTAAAGACTCACTAACTCATATTTGAACATTACATCAAAATGCATCATTCAAACTATACATCCATTACATGATTCCAAAGCAACCAAATTAAGGAAATCACAACAATAATCTCCCTACTTCCCTCCCTAGGTCATCCTGCATGACGCCCACCCTTCTCGCGACTCCTCTTCCCACATCCTCTATTAAGAGCCTTGTTACTATCAAAATATAAAATCCTACCGATTACACAGCTTGGAGAGAACAAGTCTCTATGTTACTACATGCCCATGGTCTCATGGGTTTTGTCGATGGCTCTCTTCCTTGTCCTCCCTTCCAGATACAAACACCAACTGGTATTTTTATCTCTAATCTTGACTTTTAAACCTGGTCCTATGTTGACAAAAGTAGGGCTTGTTTGTCTGCTTCCCTTGCTTACTCGGTCCTCAACAATGTCATTCTTCAACCCACATCTAAAGCTATGTGGGATGCCCTAGCCAAACATTTTAGGGACCACTCTCTTGCTAAAGAATTTGACCTACGCTCCCAACTAGTTACCTTACGGAAAGATAAAAAAACCATGACCGCCTATCTTACTGAACTCAAAACAATTGTCGATGACGTGGCAGCTATTGACTCCCCGGTCTCCAATCGAGAATTGATGCACTATGCTCTCTTTAACCTTCCCCTGGAGTATGCAGCCTTCAACACCTTTACGTGTCAGTCTTCTTGTAATCTCCCGTTCGAATAGCTCAAAACGGCTCTTGTAGATGAAGAAGTTGCCTTATCTCGGATTCACGCTCGGTCTAATTCTGAACACGTGCATGCCTTGGCTACCACGGGTCATGCATCTAATCCCTTGGGTCCACATCCAGGTCGTGGGCGTAACTCCAGTCGTCAAGGATCACAAGGAGGTCGTGGTGGAACTCATGTTCAACCAAACCCTGGATTCGGTCAGGGTCCTTTCGATCATGCACCAGTGCCACCACAGCAGTGGGTCCGTCCCACGAGTCCCAGTCCCTGTCCGCCTCAGGAAGGTATACTTGGTCCTGGGCCTCTTGTCTGTTAGATTTGTCATCAAGCCAGTCATACTGCCTCTCTTTGTCCACATCCCTATGTCAATACCGATCTCTCCCACTCTTTCTCGGCCATGTCAGTTATTGATTCTGCTGTACATAGTACCCTGACTTGGGTGCCTCTAACCACATGACATCAAACCTAGGTATTCTAAAAACTATTTCTCCTTACTCTGGTTTTCAGTCTATTCAAGTTGGTAATGGTTCCTCGTTACCTGTAACACATGTTGGTTCCTCCAAATTGTGTGCTCCCTCACGTGAACTTACCCTTTCCAAAGTATTTTTGGTTCCTGGTCTTACTTATAATCTTATTTCAATTGAACAACTGTAGTGCTGAGTTTGACTCATCCTCATTTTGTGTCAAGGACAAGGCTACGGGGATGCCCCTCCTCAGGATACTCAGTAATGGACCATTTTTATAGCTATTCTCCCCACCTCACGGGACTCGTCGCACAAACTGCTGCTGCAGATTTATGGCACAGGTGCTTAGGACATTTAGGTCATACTGCCTTTGATGTTTTGCGTAGTCGTTCTTTCATTCATTCTAGTTCTGGCTCTAGTTCAATTAAACATTGTCAAGCTTGTTGTTTGGGCAAGTCACGTCATTTACCGTTTACTCGTGTTATGCATACTACTACTGCGCCTTTACAATTAATACATTTTGACATTTGGCGATCTCCTGTTCAGTCTAACTCTGCTTTACGCCATTATGATCTCTTTAATGAAAGGTCTACTTCTCAACAAGCTATAGAGCCATACCTCATGATCCCCAAGCAAATATACAGCCGCAATTTGCACTTTTTCAGATTCATCAATGTGATAAAAATGGAAGTAACGTTCACACCTCCTTAGCCACGACTGAGGTTGTTTCCCTTCAAATGCATCGATCTGTACTCAAGGTTGTCTATGGCTATGGTTCCTGGTGTTGGAAGACTCCTCGTTGCTCCCTGAACGCTGCTGCAGCAACTGGTCAGGAGGTCTATCCAGGTCAGTTACTCATGGTCCAGTTCCAGCATTCCAATTGGAAGATTGAGGCAGCACCTGCTCATTGTTACCTTGCCTCTCAATAGAAATCAACACCTCCTGATCCCAATTTAAATTCTTTTCATTAACACCAGTGTTCCCTCCTGAATTCTGGATGTTCTGCCCCTCCTCATTGATGGAACTCATCGACTAAGCTGTCTTCATTAAGCTAGCAGGTAATAACAGATCAGGATTTGTCCTTCTGGTCTCCTCTCGATTTTCTGTCAATTTCAGTTCGAGCTGCTGCATCTGCTGACCAATTCATTGATTAATCTTCTCCTCTAGATTTTGAGATTGACGAGCAACCTGATCTGAAATTTTAGCCTCCACCTGCTGAACTCGTTGATCAACCCTTTCCTCAATCTGTTGAGGTAACGATTCAGTGACTAATTGCTTGAATTGAGCAAGCATTGATGCAAATTTACTGTCCAGCTAAGTGTTTGTCACCCAATCTTATCCAGCTGCATCGCTACTGCCAACACCAACAGCATTGGCTGATCTAGTAGCGGCTCGTGCTGCTGCTGATCTGGTGGTGACACCACCGATAAAGGGGTTATCGCTTGTATCCATTAATTTGTAAATCAAACGAAGCTCTAATACCAATTATTACGTTTATGATAGATTCACAAACGTAAGCTAAGATTAAGAGAATATGGGATGAGAAAGAAGTGAAGGAGATGAGAAAATAGAAGAGTTAGATGAAAGAAAGAAGGTTAATCTCAAAGAGATAGTTAATTTCATTGAATGAGATCAACATTACATAAAATCAGCTCTTATAATCGAGCTTAACACAAGACAAACGAGCTCTAACAAACAAATGCTTTTTCCCGCCAAAACATCTAACCCGAGCCAATTCCTAACTAAATTTGGCGCCCAAATATTAATTCAAATGTTTAAAAGTAAAAACACCTTATTACATTAAATCAATGATTAAGAACATAACACAACAATAACCCTTATATTGTGCTGCATACCCAAGAAATACGCTTGAGATGGAGCGTGGGGCCAATTTATAAGCAGTACAGGATGTGATGCCAGGATAACAGGCACACCTAAAGATGATGTGATGCTAGGATTTTCAATGCAATTGAAAAATGATGTGTACTCCATCTTTCCTTTGTCGAAAACCAATTTAATACAGCTATAAAATGTTTTCAAAGTGATGGAGGTCATGAGTTTGACAACAAGTCTATTGCTGCTCTTTGCCAACATCATGGGATACACTTTCGCCTTTCCTATCCTGATAACCCACAACAAAATGGGGTGGTGGAACGTAAGCATCAACATTTAAGTGAAATGGTACGGACCCTACTTTTTCAGGCGCAACTACCATATGAATTTTGGGCTGATGCTGTGTGTACTGCATGCTTTTACTATCAATCGATTGCCTACTCCACTTTTGCATAACATGTCTCCTTTTGAAAAGCTTTTTAGCCATGCGCTAGACTATACAGCTTTTCAGGTCTTTAGGTGTGCCTGTTATCCTAGCATCACATCCTGTACTGCTTATCAATTGGCCCCACGCTCCATCTCAAGCGTGTTTCTTGGGTATGCAGCACGATATAAGGGTTATCGTTGTGTTATGTTCTTAATCATTGATTTAATGTAATAAGGTGTTTTTACTTGTAAACATTCGAATTAATATTTAAGCGCCAAATTTAGTTAGGAATTGGCTCGGGTTAGATGTTTCGGCGGGAAAAAGCATTTGTTTGTTAGAGCTCGTTTCTCTTGTGTTAAGCTCGATTATAAGAGCTGATTTTATGTAATGTTGATCTCATTCAATGAAATTAACTATCTCTTTGAGATTAACCTTCTTTCTCTCATCTAACTCGTCTATTTTCTCATCTCCTTCACTTCTTTCTCATCCCATATTCTCTTAATGTTAGCTTACATTTGTGAATCTATCATAAACGTAACAATTGGTATCAGAGCTTCGTTCGATTTACAAATTAATGGATACAAGCGATAACCCCTTTATCGGTGGTGTCACCACCAGATCAGCAGTAGCACGAGCCGCTACTAGATCAGCCAATGCTGTTGGTATTGGCAGTAGCGATGCAGCTGGATAAGATTGGGTGACAAACACTCAGCTGGACAGTGAATTTGCATCAATGCTTGCTTAATTCAAGCAATTAGTCACTGAATCGTTACCTCAGCAGATTGAGGAAAGGGTTGATCAACGAGTTCAGCAGGTGGAGGCTAAAATTTCAGATCAGGTTGCTCGTCAATCTCAAAATCTGGAGGAGAAGATTAATCAACGAATTGATCAGCAGATGCAGCAGCTCAAACTGAAATTGACTGAGAATCGAGAGGAGACCAGAAGGACAAATCCTAATCCGTTATTACCTGCTAGCTTAATGAAGACAACTCAGCCGATGAGGTCCATCAATGAGGAGGGGCAGAACATCCAGAATTTAGGAGGGAACACTGGTGTTAATGAAAAGAATTCAGATTGGGATCAGGAGGTGTTGATTTCTATTGAGAGGAAGGTAACAATGAGCAGGTGCTGCCTCAATCTTCCAATTGGAATGCTAGAACTGGACCATGAGTAACTGACCTGGACAGACCTCCTGACCAGTTGCTGCAGCAGCGTTCCGGGAGCAACGAGGAGTCTTCCAAAACCTGGAACCATAGCCATAGACAACCTTGAGTACAGATAGATGCATTTGAAGGGAAACAACCTCACTCGTGGCTAAGGAGGTGTGAACGTTACTTCCATTTTTATCACATTGATGAATCTGAAAAAGTGCAAATTGCGGCTGTATATTTGCCTGGGGATCATGAGGTATGGTTCTATAGCTTGTTGAGAAGTAGACCTTTCATTACTTGGAATGACTTTGCAAGGGCCTTATGTGCTCGGTATAGTGATGAAGATGATAGTGATATAATGGATAAATTCAATAAGGTTAAGCAAGAGACGACTATGAAGGATTACATGACTAGATTTGAGAATCTAAGGGCTAGCATTGTGAATGAAATTGAGGCTTCTGAGTCTTATTATGTAGCTGCTTTCATTAGTGGTTTGAAGCCTAAGTTGAAGAATTTGGTTAAAGCTGTGGATCCAATTGATTTGTCCATGGCTTTTGCTAAAGCCAAGCTCTATGAAGCAACCGGATTCGCATCCAATGATGTAACCAGGTCCGGTGGAAGTAGCTTACAGCTGCAGCAGGGCAAGCCCAGGACATTCAGAACTGATGGCAAGCAGCAACAGAAACTGTGTTGTCATTGCAATCAGCCTTATCAATTTGGCAACAAGTGTAAACCCAAGTACCTCATGTCTGCTGAAGGTGCTAAGGTTGGGGAACTCTCTGATGAAGAAGAAACTGATGAGGATAATATCGATTCTGAGCAGGAAATTGAAGAAGATTTAGATGAGGCAGCAGTAGAGATCTCAGTGAAAGCTCTAACCGGTATGGGGCTCATAGCACAATCCGGATCAAAGGAAAGGCTGGGAAAAGGTCCATTGTCAATCTCATTGATAGTGGGAGTACTCATAGCTTTGTTGATCCCAAAGTTGTCAATAAAGTGGGTCACGAAGTGATAAAAACCCATCCCCTTGCTGTTACCGTGGCTGATGGTAAGACTGTCATGACACAGAACAAGTGCAGGGGGTTTTTTTGGCTGATGCAAGATCGTAAGTTCCAATATGACTTTAGGATCCTTCCCTTAGGAGGTTGTGACATGGTGCTCAGAGTTGATTGGATGAGAACTTATAGTCCTGTGTTGTTTGGTTATGCAAACCTTACGGTCTCTTTTGAAATTCAAGGCTCTAAAGTCAAATTGCAAGGCATTGCAGAGCAAGCTCAACTTCAAGTAATTAAGGAAATGAAGTTGAAGAAGGGTCTTCAGGGCTATGCATACCAGTGGGTGGGTCAGTTGTTTGCCATACCCTCAGCTGAAATGGTTGAAATAACCGAACCAGAAGTGCAGGTGCTGGTGACAGAGTTCGAAGATGTTTTCACAGTGCCTAGATCCTTACCTCCCAAGAGGAGTTTGGATCATGAAATTCCTCTCAAAGAGGGTGCTGAACCAGTGAAGATCAGGCCTTATAGATATCCTCATGCCCAGAAGACAGAAATTGAAAGGCATGTGGATGAATTGCTTAAGACTAATTTCATACGAGCTAGCCATAGTCTATTTGCTTCTCCGGTCATTCTTGTCAAGAAGAAAGATGGCACAGCACGTATGTGTATTGATTATAGGCAACTCAACTCTATGACTGTGAAGGACAAGTTTCCCATACCAGTTATAGATGATTTGTTGGATGAATTACATGGAGCCCGAGTTTTTCCCAAGATGGATCTTCGGCAAGGTTATCATCAGATCAGGGAGGATGAGCACGATGTGTATAAGACTGCATTCCGGACGCACCATGGACATTTTGAATTTGTGGTTATGCCTTTTGGCTTGACCAACGCACCAGCAACATTTCAAGCTCTAATGAATAATGTCTATAAGTAACTTAGGAAATTTGTATTGGTTTTCTTCGATGATATCCTCATTTATAGTGCATCGTTTGAAGAGCATTTGAAGCATCTGATGGAGGTATTTTTCGTCATGTGCAAGCATAAATTGTATGCTAAGTTGGCCAAGTGTTCTTTTGCTCAAACACATCTAGAATATCTAGGCCATGTGATCTCTTGTGATGGAGTTGCAACCGATCCTTCAAAAGTACAAGCCATGAGAGAATGGGCTGTTCCGATCACCTTGAAACAATTGAGGGGATTTTTGGGGTTAACTGGCTATTACTGCAAGTTTGTGGCTAACTATGGAGCCTTAGCCAAGCCCCTAACATATTTACTTAAGAAGGACTCCTTCAAATGGTCGGAGGAAGCTCAAAAAGCCTTCGATGCTCTCAAAACTGTAAGGTGCAGGGCACCTGTTTTAGCTATGCCGGATTTCTCTTCAAGCTCCATTCTGGAGATAGACGCAAGTGGAAGTGGTATTGGGGCAGTATTGTCTCAAGCTGGGAGACCTATAGCATACCTCAGCCAACCTTTGAGTGCAAAACATCAAGCTCTTTCCACATGTGAGAAAGAGTACCTTGCAATCTTGCTTGCGGTGGATAAGTGGAGGCACTATTTGGATGGGCATCACTTCATCATTAAGACTGATCATCAAAGTCTTAAACACTTATTAGAGCAGAAGATTGTCACAAGGACACAAAGAAAAGGGCTAATGAAGATGTTGGGACTGAATTATGATATTGAGTACAGAAAAGGTAAGGAAAACTGGGCAGCAGATGCACTGTCACGCAGGTTTGAGGGGCACGAGCAGGGTTCCCTTGGGGCTATTTCCGTGATTTCTCCTGCTTGGATGGAAGAGTTACATCAGTCCTATGAGAATGACTCATTTGCACAAGAATGTATAGTTGCAGCTAGTGTTGGCAAAGCGAGTAATCTGGCTGCTGGAACAGACATTTCTGTAACCTGAGGAGTGATCAGAATCCAGGGGAAGCTGTATGTGGGAAAATCTACTGGTCTTAAACACCAATTCATCAGTGCTGCTCATGATTCTTCATGGGGAGGGCACTCAGGCATTGAAGGGACATATCAGAGACTGAAATTCCATTTTTGTTGGACCAGCTTGAAGAAAGAAGTGACTAGCTTTGTGCAAAGTTGTGAGGTTTGCCAACAAACCAAACTTGGTGATCATAGATACCAAGGGTTGCTCCAGCCCTTGCCTGTTCCTGATGGTGTATGGCAACACATAAGCATGGATTTCATCGAGGGATTGCCTAAATCAGAAGGGAAAGAGGTGCTTTGGGTAGTTGTTGATCGGTTCACCAAATCTGGGCATTTCATTGCACTGGCACGACTTGTAACTGCAGAAAAGCTAGCTCGCGTGTTCTTAGACAACATCTACAAGCTACATGGATGGCCCCAATCCATAATTTCTGATAGAGACAAACTCTTCTCAAGCCGGTTTTGGAAAGAGTTGTTTAGGCTCTTGGGAACGACTTTGGCTCTTAGTTCATCTTATCACCCTTAAACTGATGGCCAAACGGAGAGGGTTAACCAATGCATTGAGCAATACCTCAGGAGCATGGTGTTTAGTCACCCAAAGGTGTGGGGAAGATGGCTTTCCTTGGCTGAATTTTGGTACAATACCAATTTTCACACTTCATTAGGCACGACTCCCTTTAAAGCCTTGTTTGGGTATGATCCACCCTCTCCTTTTGGGTTGCAAGGAGTTGAGACACAAATGGTTGAGGTGGCTGACATCTTACAACAAAGGAAGCATGTTTTACAGCAACTGAAGCAGAATCTCAGTCAATCGTAGGCTCGAATGAAATGGTATGCTGATAGGAAAAGAGTTGTTAGAAATTTCGAGGTGAGAGACATGGTATATTTAAAGTTACAGCCTTATCGACAGTCCACAGCAATAGTAAGGAGAAATGTCAAGCTTTGTGCTCATTTCTTTGGGCCTTATAAGGTCTTAGAGAGGATTGGCAAGGTGGCTTACAAGCTTGAAATGCCTCCCGACTCTTATATTCACCCTATTTTCCATGTTTCACTTCTTAAAAAATAGGTTAAAGAAGGTCATAGCTCTCCTTCCAGTCCTCCAGAAGTGGGTTCCAATGCCTCATTAGTCTTACAACCAGCTGCGGTGTCCGATCAGATGCAAGCAACAGACTCCAAGAACTAGAAAACTCGCGTGAGTTGGAGCAATTTGGATGAATCGTTCACCACTTGGGAGGAAAAGCGTTTCTTATTAAGTCAATTTCCTTCTTTTCATTCTTGAGGACAAGAATGTGTTTAAGGGGAGGGGATTGTTACGTTCTTAATCATTGATTTAATGTAATAAGGTGTTTTTACTTGTAAACATTCGAATTAATATTTGGGCGCCAAAATTAGTTAGGAATTGGCTCGGGTTAGATGTTTTGGCGGGAAAAAGCATTTGTTTGTTAAAGCTCGTTTCTGTTGTGTTAAGCTCGATTATAAGAGATAATTTTATGTAATGTTGATCTCATTCAATGAAATTAACTCTCTCTTTTAGATTAACCTTCTTTCTCTCATCTAACTCTTCTATTTTCTCATCTCCTTCACTTCTTTCTCATCCCATATTCTCTTAATCTTAGCTTACGTTTGTGAATCTATCATAAATGTAACACGTTGTTTCAATCCTACCATTGGTCGTGTCCATTTTAGTCATCATGTTCACTTTGTTGAAAATATTTTTCTTTATAAGGACCTAGTCTCTAGTTGCACTGCGCCTCCTAGTAGCACGCTCGTGGAGGTCCCCCTTCCACTCCCTCCCGCTGTGGGAGGGCCTCCTTTTGTGTCTTCGTTTGGTTCGTTCGCTACTCACCCATCGGGTGTCCCACCCGATGAGCCCTCCCCGCTACCCTCTGTGGTATTATCCAGTGTTTGTGACACTGTGGTCACCTTACCCACACCTACCTTGTCTGAGTCCTCACCGCCGCCTCCCCCTTCTCCTGCGGTGCCTGTGTCTCGATCACCCCTTGCGTCACACAGCGATGCGCCCCACGGGAGCTCCTCAATCCAGTCCGGTGCTTCAGTCCGAGACCCTGTGGACTCACCCTCAGCGCAAGGATGTCATCCTATGTGCACCCCTCAAAGATGGCATTCTTAATTCTAAGCACATTCTTTCTCTCAATTCGATTCTGGTAGTCCAAGAACCCACATGTTTTTCCCAAGCAGTTAAAAACCCACAGTGGCAGGGGACCATGGCTGAGGAATTTAATCCGCTTCTTTTAAATTAGACATGCGAACTCGTACCCCCCTTGCCCTACCTAAAATATTGTTAGGAGCACCTGGAAGTATAAAGTCAAGTATAAACCCGATGACTCTGTTGATCGCTTCAAGGCTCACCTTGTTGCACAAGGCTTTCACCGGCGTGAAGGTCTTGATTATTTTGAAACATTTAGTTCGGTTGTCAAAGCCACCACCATCAGGTTTATCCTTGCGCTTGCTGTCATCAACTCCTGGTCCATTCACCAACTTGATGTCCAAAATGCGTTTTTTCACGATTTTCTAAATGAAGAGGTATACATGCGCCAACCCCCTGGTTTTATACATCCAAAGTTTCCAACTCATGTATGCCGCCTGCGGAAGGCCTTATATGGTCTGAAACAGGCACCTAGGGCTTGGTTTCACAGGTTTAGTTCGTTCCTTTACAGTCTTGGGTTCTATTGTAGTAAGACAACCCCTCTCTTTTTATTCACTGTTCCCCTTCCAGCATTGTGTGTCTTTTACTATATGTTGATGATATAATACTGACTGGCTCAAACTCGGATCTCCTTACCAAATTCATCTCCTCCCTGTCAACCCAGTTCGCCATGAAGGACCTTGGTCTGCTTCACTACTTTCTTGGTATTGAAGCTCATCGCCCCCGACATGGACTATTCCTATCCCAGCATAAATACACCCTAGACCTCCTAAGCAAGCATGACATGCTTGAAGCCAAACCTGTCCAGACTCCCACCCCTGCTTGGATCCAACCTTCCGTGGCTAACAGTGAATCGTTCGACGATCCCACTGTGTTTTGTGGTGCTGTTGGTGCACTTCAGTACCTTATAATGACTCGACCGGACATCTGCTATGCAGTTAATTGTGTGTCCCAATACATGCATGCTCTAACGACTTTCCATTGGAAAATGGTGAACGCATTCTACAATACCTCATGTTCACTCCTGATCATGGCCTCACCATCACCCCTGGCTCCTGCACCTCAGTCACTACCTATGCTGATGCTGACTAGGGGGGTGTCCTGACACTCACCGCGCTACTACTAGGTCTGCATTATTCCTTGGTCCAAACCTCTTATCCTGGAATGCCAAAAAGCAAACAACGATTGTTAAGTTTACCACTGAATCTGAGTACCGAGCTGTGGCGAAGCTCGCGGCTAAGTGTGACGGAATCCTCTATCTTATGCGTGACCTTGGGTTGCACCATTCTGGTTCTATTCTTGTGTACTGTGACAATGTGTCTACTACATGCTTGGCTGCTAATCCCATTTCTAAGATCGCAACAAACATATTGATGTAGATTTTCACTATGTACGTGAGAAGGTGATCAAGGGTAATATCCAGGTTCGATACACACCTACCACCAAACAAGTTACTGATATCTTCACGAAAGGGTTGGCTACTGATCGCTTTCGCTTCCACAAAGCCAATATGCACGTTGGTCCCCCTTGTACAGATTGAGAGGGCATATTAGGATAATATCCCTTAGGATAATATCTCTTATTTGTATTTGTCCGTATAGTTATCAGTCTAAGGGCTTACTTGTAATTCCCTTCGTATTCATATTATTATATATATGTGTCTCAGCAATCTTATTGGGCATGCTTCCTAAATCATCCTCTCACACCCCCTAATAACTAACCTTCGCACTTTTAGTGATTTTTTGGAGATAATCTTAGAATAATGTTACCTATCTAGAATTAATTTTTGTACTTTTAATATATTACATCTTTTCAACTACCAAGATAGGTACACAGCACATTAAAATTTAAAACCCAAAATCATAACTGAAACTTTTAAATTGGTAATAGTCATTCCAAATATAAATGCCATGAATCATAAATACAAAGAATCCTTATAAAACCATCAATTCATCCAAGCTGCAACCCAATGTAAAACATCTAGACCGAAATGATCAAAAGAAACTAAAATAACCACAAGAAATAAAATTAAAAAAAAAAAAACAGAAGAAAAATATTAAAATTTGTTGAAAATATTGGACATATTTCGGGTGCAATTTTTATGGCCGAATTCGAATACTACTCAATATCCTAGAAAATTATAAATTATACATATACATGTATACGAATACATACATGTGTAGTAGAAAAATGACACATGTATTCCTATCCTTAGCAATCACCATGGGGGGAGGATCCCCTTCTGTGGCCAATTCACAGCAGATTTGGCAGTGACAAAGTGAGAGGAGAGAGAGAAGGGGTAGAATTTTTAGATTTATTTTAATTTAAAATTTAAAATTATTTGTATAAAATATTTTTAGTATATAAATTTATTTATTTGATAATTTATTATACTCATTAGATTTTGTTGAAAATATTGAATGACTAGTATAAATTTTCGTTATTATTCACAATATAGTGAATAATAACGAAAATATATACAAGTCTTTTCAATGTTTTAACTGGTATCTAAATGATAATAATTATTTCAATATACAAATTTTTTATTTGACTATTTATTGTTTAGATACTTGTTAATTTTGTTGAAAATATCAAAATAATTTGTACATATTTTTGTTATTATTCACTATATTAGTAATATATTGAATAATTAAAAGTATATCTACAAATTATTTCAATATTTTTAATAAAAATTTAATAAATATCTAAATAGTAAATATTCAAACAAACAACAAAATAATAAATAGTCAAATAAATAAATTTATATATTAAAATTATTTTATATAAATAATTTAAAATTTTAAATTAAAAAATTAAAAAATTCTATCTGCACTCACTCTCTCCTCTCTCTTTTCTACTGCTTAATTTACTATGAATGGGCCATAGCAAGGGATCTGTAGAAATTATAGAAAGAACTAAAACACAAAGTAAATGGAAGAATGTAATGTATACTATTTTATTTGGATGATTAAAAAAGAACAAAGCTACCCCTATTTATACAATTACATAAAACAACCTATCACCTTCTCAAGCTATGAGTTACATGAAGTAAATAACAAGAATAATCTAGAATTAAACCTAGATTTGCATCGGTAGGGAGGGGAGAGGAAGAGATGGAGTAAAAGCCTACCTACCCACTAATTATATAGATCAATCTAGAAAAGGAATAAAAGAATATGCTAAGTACAATATAAATACGTACAAATACGAAAATACTAAAGTCTACTAGAGAAATACAAAGTAATAATGAGAACTATTTTCAACACTCCCCCTCAAGTTAGAGCATATAAATTTATGATGCCCAACTTGCTAAGAAGTGCGGTAAATTCTGTTGAACCGAGCCCTTTAGTAAAAATATCTGCCACTTGTCCTGATGAGCGAACAAAAGAGGTCACAATCTCCTTAGACAAAAGCTTGTCTCGAACAAAATGACAGTCTATCTCAATGTGCTTCGTACGCTCATGAAAAATTGGATTAGAGGCAATGTGAAGAGCTGCCTGATTATCACAAAATAAAACATAAGTATAGTCAATAGGAACCAAGAGGTCTGTTAATAAATATTGCAACCACACGAGCTCACTAGTCGTAGTTGCCATGGACCGATATTTTGCTTCAGCTGAGGAACGTGAGACCACACTTTGCTTCTTGGAACGCCAAGAAATTGGCGCCCCACCAAAAAAGGTGATAAAACCTGTCGTGGAGCGTCTTGTAGTCGGGCATCCAACCCAATCTGCATCACAATATGCCCTTAAACGAAAATCATTGGCAGAAGGTAAGAAAAGCCCTTGTCCCGGTGTTCCCTTCAAATATCGCAAAACCCGCATAACAGCCTCAAGATGAGGAATTCTAGGATCATGCATGAACTGACCTAAAATACGAACGACATAGCTAATGTCCGGTCTAGTTATGGTCAAATAAAGTAGACGCCCCACTAGCCTTCTATACCGACCTTCATCCTGGATCTTATCCCCAACCTGATCTGCTAAACCGTGATTCTGAATTATGGGAGTAGAAGCCGGTTTGGCCCCCAATAAACCGGCCTCGCTTAAAATATCCAACGTATACTTTCGTTGATTCAAGACCATCCCTTTAGGAGACCGAGCAACCTCGATCCCTAAAAAATATTTTATTGGTCCTAGGTCTTTTATTCCAAAAGTATCATTCAAAATGTCCTTCACTTTAGTGATGTGATCTTGATTATTACCAGTGATTATAACATCATCAACATAAATCAAAACCCCAGTAAAAATCTCATCACGATGAAATGTGAAAAGTGAATAATCCGCCTTGGATTGTTTGAAGCCGATACCTAGCAGGGTTGAGGTGAATTTATGATTCCAATTGCGTGAAGCCTGTTTAAGTCCATACAAAGAATTTCGTACACGACAAACTTTATCCTTATGCTGTTGTTCAAAACCTTGTGGAAGCTTCATGTAAACTTCCTCATTTAAATCCCCATGTAAAAACGCATTATTTACATCTAATTGATGTATTATCCAACTTCGAGCAACGGCAACTGCTAATAAACATCGAACTGTGACCAATTTAGCAACAGGAGCATAAGTGTCGTGATAATCGATACCTTCAACCTGTGTGTAGCCCTTAGCTACTAACCTTGCTTTGTATCACTCAATCGACCCGTCTGATTTGTACTTTACTCTATAGACCCATTTCGAGTCAATAGCTCTCTTACTCACCTGTAAGTCTTCTAGTGTCCATGTCCTATTTTCCTCTAAGGTACGGATCTCTTTCTCCATTGCATCCCTCCAATGTTTGTGCTCCACTGCCTGCTTAAAAATTTTTGGCTCATCACAAGATGTGATGGCATTTAAAAGGTGACAATGAGCATTAGAAAAATGCACATTAGTGACGAAATTCGAAATAGGGTACACTATACCTGAATTAGCTGTAGGAGAGGAAGCAGGAGTATGGGCTATAGAAGACGGAACATCACAAATGTAGTCTTGCAATTTTGCAGGTGCTGAACGCAAACGAGTGCTCTTTCTGATACCCGAAGCACCCTCTTCACCAACCTGTGTTATCGAAGTACCCAAAATCTCAACCGACTCGACCTCGACTGCTGGAGAACTAACCGAATCAGCCACTGCTGGTTCGGTGCTGGCTGGCACCGGCTGAACAGTGGGGGTCGGTGTTTGAGGCACCGGCCCTTCATTGTAATCAAGTAGTCCCGGGTTTCGTTGTATGTGTTCACTACTTGCATCTTGGGTTTCAAGGAAAGGAAATATCTTTTCATAAAAATGAACATCTCTTGAAATAACAACTTTATTTTCCTCCCTATTATAAATTTTATAACCCTTTTGCCCATGTGGATAACCAACAAAAATTCCCGATGCCGCCCGGTCATCAAATTTATCACTACTCCTATCCTTCGTGCGATAATAACATAAGCTCCCAAACACACGTAAATGATTATATACGGGCAATTTCCCAAAAAGCATTTCAAATGGACTTTTATTACGAAGAACTGAAGAGGGAGTCAAATTTATCAAATAAGCCGTGGTTAAGATACACTCACCCCAAAACTTCTTAGGTAATCCTGCCTGAAATCGAAGTGCTCTACCCACCTCTAAAAAGTGTTTGTGCTTCCGCTCAACTGCCCCATTTTGTTGTGGCATCCCAACCAAAGAGGTTTGGAATTGGATCCCATGACTCGTATAAAACTCCAACAGCGGCCCATACTTGAATTCTTGCCCGTTGTCGCTCCTTATTTGTTTGACCTGAAACCCAAATTGTGTTTTGACCATACGACAGAAATCCATGAGTATCTGATGTGCTTGGGATTTTTCCCTCATTAGAAAAACCCAAGTGCACCGAGTAAAGTCATCAACAATAGTGAGAAAATACCGAGCACCAGTTAAAGACAAAACTCT
Source organism: Simmondsia chinensis (assembly GCA_018398585.1). NCBI lineage: Eukaryota > Viridiplantae > Streptophyta > Magnoliopsida > Caryophyllales > Simmondsiaceae > Simmondsia > Simmondsia chinensis. Next base: position 27,692,732 of record JAGTTD010000006.1, on the reverse strand, counting down.
ATAAGGACCCCAAATATCACAATGAATTAAGTCAAAACAACCACAAGTTTTAGTAACAGACGAAGGGAAAGGCAAACGTGCTTGCTTAGCACAATGATAAACATCACAAATGACATCAGTTTTCTTAACATCCAAATTGGGAAAAACACACAACTTCTGAAACGAAACATGACCAAGACGTTGATGCCACAAGACGGCATTCTTATTCAATTGAGCCGAGAAGACCGATCCACATGCGGTTTGTGCTTGCAACAAGTATAGCCCATCTCGCTGCTTACCCGCTCCAATCAGCCTCCTCGAGTGAAGGTCCTATATATAACAAAGATTATGATGACATGCTAATGTGCATTTTCCCGTTTGAGTTAATTTGCTCACTGACAACAAATTATAACGAAAACCAGGCACGTAGAGTACATCATGGACAGTGATATTTTCCGAAATTTTGACTTTTCCAATATGAGTTACTGCTAACGAGGTCCCATTAGGCAACTTAACGGGGCCCATCAAATTGTTTATTTTGACGTCAAACATAACGGAAAGAGAGGACACCATATGATCTGTAGCAGCTATATCTATTATCCAATCATGAAATGACAAGACTTGACCTGTCAAGTTAATACAAGGAGAGGACGTAGTGGGACCAAGAAGAGACACCAATTGCTGGTATTGCTGTGCCGACAGTCCCGAGATGGGGCTGTCTTCTCCACCAAGTGGGTCGGTTGCTGCCACTGCCGGTGCGGTGACCGGCCCCCGGGACCCGTTACCCTGCCTCTTGTTCTTCCAACCGGGTGGGTACCCAATTAGCTCAAAACAATGCTCCTTGGAATGTCCCTGTTTCTTGCAATGAGCACACGTAAAACGATTAGTACGACGGTTTCCCGTCACATGAGCCATGCTACCCTCGGTGCTCTTGGCTGTCAAAACGGCGGCGTCCGGTATCACCACTGAACCCGCTGCTACGCTTTGTTGTTTCTCCTCCTGGCATAACACAGAATATGCACTACCAACAGATGTTAAAGGCTTCGTGTTCATCAATTGTGAACGAATAGTTGAGAAAGATGATTCGAGACCCATCAAAAGGTCCAACAATTTCTCCATATCACGAATTTACAGAAAAGCCTTTGCATGACCACAAGTACATGGTGGGATCTCAACTAGTGTATAGAGTTCATCCCATAATGACCTCAACTTAGTAAAATAGGTTGAAATGGGTAAATTTGCTTGCTTCAAGTGCGAAATCTCGCGCTTTAATTCATAAACACGAGGGACGTTGCCTTGTGAAAATCTCTCATGCAAATTTAGCCAAATATCATGCGCATTTTCTAAATAAGTAATACTCTCGTTTATCTCTTTTGACACAGAATTCGAGAGCCAAGTTGAACCATGGAGTCACACGCACTCCAAGTCTCAAAATCCGGTGAATCTTCATCCGGTTTGACAATACTGCCGTCAAGAAAACCAACTTTCCTTTTTGCTTTGAAAACCTTAAGAATTGCCCTTCTCCATGAAGGGTAATTGGGTCCTGTTAAGGTGTTTTGAACAAATATTAAACCCGGATTATCCGAGGAATGTAGGGAAAAAGGTGAGTTAACATCAATGACTCCCCCTGTCAGGAGAGCCGGCCTGATAGTTTGGTTAATATCAGCTTGAGTTGACTCGTTATTGTTAACATCCGCCATATTTTACTGAATCAAAACACAAAACAAGCACAAAAAAAGCAAGAGGGAAGAGGTGTAACTCACAATAGCACCCAAGGTGCTTGAGCCGTGACCAACAAGGAAAAAAAAAACACTTAACGCAATATCGTACTTTGCTCTGATACCATGTAGAAATTATAGAAAGAACTAAAACACAAAGTAAATGGAAGAATGTAATGTATACTATTTTATTTGGATGATTAAAAGAGAACAAAGCTACCCCTATTTATACAATTACATAAAACAACCTATCACCGTCTCAAGCTATGAGTTACATGAAGTAAATAACAAGAACAATCTAGAATTAAACCTAGATTTGCACCGGTTGGGAGGGGAGAGGAAGAGATGGAGTAAAAGCCTACCTACCCACTAATTACATAGATCAATCTAGAAAAGGAATAAAAGAATATGCTAAGTACAATATAAATAAGTACAAATACGAAAATACTAAAGTCTACTAGAGAAATACAAAGTAATAATGAGAACTATTTTCAACAGGATCCTCCCCCATCACCTTGCTACTTATCATCATCACGTGTATATATATGTGTAAAGGCACAGTGAAGAAATACATAAGAAAAGCAAAGAAAAGGAATTGGTGAGAGAAAAATAATTTCCCTCTCAAAATTGATGAAATTTATTTGAGAAGAAAAAATACTTCTCTAATTCCTGAGTTCTAAAATAAAATATTTACTATTTTTTTTTAAATATACTTGAGTTTTTATTTTGATTCTCTTCCTTTTGAGTATAATATGTCTGTAGTTTTATAACATATTACCAGCACGAGTCTCTAGCCAACTGAGGATCGTTGTATACTCGAGATAAGTTTTTATTTCCTAATATTTGTGATTTATAATGGCTAATCTTACTAATCTTGAATTTACTGCTCTTGATATATCTAGCAAAAATTATTTTCCATAGACCCTTGATGCGATGAATGTCGCAGATAGAATTAAAAGGGTAAATAGCACATCTCTGCAGAATAGTGCTAAAGCAATGATATTTCTTATGCATCATATCCCTGAAGGATTGAAAGTTGAGTATATTACTGTAAAGGACCCATATGTCCTTTGGTTGAATTTAAACGAGATGTCTGATCATCAAAAGTCTATGATCCTCCTAAAGCTCGTTATGAATAGATTCACCTACGATTGCAGGATTTTAAAACTGAGCGAGTATAACTCTGTAATATTTATTATTACCTCTTAATTGAAATTATGGGAGAAAATATTACTGAAGAGAATATATTAGAGAAAACGTTTTCTACTTTTCATGTCTCGAATATGCTTCCATAGTAGCAATATCGAGAACGAGGATTTAAAAAATACTCAGAGTCAATATCATGTCTCCTCATTACTGAACAAAATAATGAATTATTGATGAAAAATCATTAGTCACAACCAATTGAATCCGAACCATTTCCTGAAATGAATGATTTGACATATGACCATCAGGGACGTGGTCGAAGTCATAAACATGGGCGTGGTCGTGGACAAGGTTATAATCACAATCATAATAACTAGTATTATGGTACCCAGAATGGACCAAAATTTAAGAAATTCACAAATACGAGGAGAAAAATAGAAAACAAAAATCTCTTGAACAAAAGTTTTCAAATGATCTGAAAACATATTGCTATCGATGTGGTATGAAAGGTCACTGGATGTGTACCTATAGTACAATCCAACACCTGATAGACCTTTACCAAGCATCATTGAAAGGGAAAGAAAAACTCCCAGAAAATTTTTTTTGCTGAAGATCATTCTCCACTTAATGATACAAATTTAATGTCTCTGAATTTTTTTCTTTAAATAAAGTTCCTAGTTGAGGAATTGGTCATCTGATATGTGATGAAAATGTTCAAATTAACTAAATTTTGTGTTGTGTCTTATCTTTTGTGTTGAACCATGTTTGACTTTAACAAATTAATGTTGCCTTACTACATACAAAGTAGAATGGCATAGTCCATCTATTATTTTGTATGACATATAGTTATTTATATATGTGAATTATTTTTGATATGTCTTATTACCAAGGATGGAAAAATTTAACTATAATCTAAATCTACTTTTGTTTGCTCGTTCAAATATTAATCTGGCTGTAAAATTTGAACAAATTTTCAAAAATGTTGAACATAAATATGATGACTCTTCTTATATATGCAAAGTTAAAGTCTTAATTTTTGAGAACTATAAAATCCAATATCGAAATATGGTTATTTAAAACGTTTTGTAATATTATGCTTATATTTGCTTCAATAATTATATGTATTTTATGTTTGAATATGAATGGTGAAAAATCATGTCTCAAAGACAGTACAATAACAATGGATGTTTGAAACTTAAGTCAAGGCTCCAGAAGGGCACATATCATGTTTCTTGAAAAAATAATATTTTTCAAAAGTATGGATATTTATTTAATTTTGAAATACCTGTTGCGATGATTAACTAGAAGTTAAAGACCCAAAGGATTTTATTCAATGCATGACTATTTGAGTCATTCGGGTATTAAAAATGATTGAGAATATTGTTGAAAATTCTCATACCCATTGAAGAACCGGAAGATTCTTATATCCGATAAAACATCATATGCTGCTTGTATTTAAGACAAAGTGATTAGTATGTCATACTCAATTGAAATTAGGTTTGAGCCCCATGTGTTTGAAGGAATACAAATGGGATAGATGTAGGCTAATTATTTTATCATGTGGACCAATTCGATATTTTATGATATTAATAGAGGCCTCTACTCGTTGGTCACATGTTTGTGAGTAATCCACTTGTGATGTGGCATTTGTGAACTCCTTGTATAAATGATCTGACTATGAGCTCTAGATTATATTATATCAAAATGCAGGAGAATATACATCTTAAGAATTTACTGATTATTGTATGTCAATTGGGATTACACTTGACTACCATATAGTCCACATATAGACACAAAATAGTCTTACAAATTTTATTATTAAATTCATGTAGTGAATGGCTAGACCATTATCATTGCCTACATTTATATAGGTATATGTTATGATACATGTTGCAACACTAATCTGTATTAAACAAATTTATTAACATGGATCTCTTCAGCATAACTTGTCTCTGACATGAGCCAGATATATATCCCATCTATAAATTTTAGTTGTATAACGTACTCAATGCTGAAAGATTAGTCCAACATGGGGACTTGAAATTTATATCGGGTTTAAATTCCCATCAAGTACAAAATATATGGAGGTGTTAAGTAGAAATATTTGACAGCATAGTTTGCTGAATGTAAATATAACAAAACAAGGTTTCCAGAATCAGAGGGAGAAAAACAAAAGTTAAAGAATGAGAATTTATGTCAAATGCATCACTAAACCAGAAGTTCAAAGAATTGTTCACTTGTAAAAATGTTACAAGTCAATTGTCAAATGTGTACATTAATGCAAAGAGGGTGACCAAATAAAATGTCCCCACTGTATATGCTCCTGCTCAAATTAATGTCCCAATCGAACAATATTCTAATATATTAACAAATGCATCCATTGCACGCTAGAAGCATGCTAGACATATCGGTTCCAAAGATATAATCTGAGAAAGAAAATGGAGCAATAAAAGGATTGGTTTCTCTATTATGAAACTCTTGAGGAGAACAGCTTTGCAGAGATAATAATATGTGTAAATGAAATTTCTCAAGATTATCAGGTACCTGAAACTATTGAAATTTTTTAGGGTTATTTACATTTTAGTTGAAAATAATAAAAAGGACCCTGACCTTTTTGAATTATTAAAAATGTCCCTAAGCATTTGTTGTATCAATAAAAAAGCCCCTCTCAAGGGTGATGACGTCATTTTTCATCGATAGAGCTGACGTGGCAATTACTTTTTATTAATGCTATAATAAAATGACTTAAAGTACGCTTCAACACCCTTATTAGTACTTTATAACCATAAAATTCGAAATGTTGTGTTATGTAGAAGCTATCTATTTTCGTGTAATTTGTTTCAAATTATGGTCATTAAAGGGTATTTTTGACTTTTTTACTGTAAGATTAATAAAAACACAACTATCACATTAGCTCTGTCAATTAAAAATGACATCATCAAGTCAGAGAAGCCTTTTTGTTAATAAGAGAAAAACTTAGAGGCCTTTTTATTAATACGACAAAAACTAAGGGTCCTTTTTTATTACATCCAAAAACGTCAAGGAACTAGAATGTAAATAACCCAATTTTTTATGACAAAGAGATTGCTATGATTTCAGCCCGGACCACCGCTCTCTCTCTCTCTACTGCTTAGCTACAGTCCTCTTTTACGTTCAACTGCCACACCACCGTCGGCAACCTCGCCGATGCGGCAGGAGCACCACTGCCGGCAACCCGAAGAGGACGGCACCACCGCAGCGCCGGAGCAGCGACACAAACCGCCCGGAACCCTAGCCCCCCTCTCCCCCTTCGAAACCCAGTCCCACCACTACCCCCACCACCGGTGCCCGCAGAACAAAAACCGCTGGAGACCCTACCCAGCCACTCGCTCAGCCACTCAACCCCCCTCCGGCCACTCACTCAGCCACTCAACCCCCCACCCTGCCAATTTCAGTCCGGACCCACGAGAACCCAACCCCTGACAAACCGCGCCCCAGACCCTCCACGACTAGAACCCAACCCGACCGGACCCCAGCCCCCCCCCCCCCCCACCCGGGCCACTCGGACCACCACCCACCCACCTGGACCATCACCAGGAACCTCTACCCATCTGCCACCCCTCCGCTCTCCCTGACCCCGGACTGACCGTCACCCTTACCCTAGACCCACCACCACCGTCGCCACCCTACGACCACCCAACCCGAAGCCCAACCGACCTCATAGCCTGGACCCACCAACACTAAGGCCAAACCCCTCTCCCTATCCCCAACAACCCGCCACCCATCTCGGAGCAACTGCCAGCCACCACCTCATGACAAGCTCGCAGCCGACCGATCCAGGTAAGCGAAAAATTGGTCGGCCCCAGGTCTGTATCCTTCCCTTTTCCTCCTGTATTTGCTTCCCTTTTGGTTGGATAGTATTTAATTTTCAGTGGGGTTTGGTATTTGATTTTCTTATTTCAACTAATCACTACTTGGCTTGCGTGGAATCTGAGTGCATTTGTGTGCGATTTCTTGCTAGTCTACATATTCATAGCGACAGGAGTGTATGAACGATACTAGTCATGGCACTCAAAACGTGAGGCCATCTTTAAAGGGGGTGGGGAGGGGGAGAGAGAAGCTAAAGAGGGAGGGAAACCTAAGAATAGGGACACTAAATATCGGGACATTAGCACAAAAGAACCTCGAGGTGACCCAAATGATGATGAAAAGAAGGATCAACATCCTTTGTTTGCAGGAGACTAAATGGGTGGGCACAAAGGCCAGGGATGTGCTAGGATATAAATTATGGTATTTAAGCAAACCCAGAGGGAGGAATGGAGTTGGCATTATCGTTGATAACAGTCTTAAAGATAAAGTAGTCAAAGTGTCCAGAACTGGTGATAGGATCATAGGCATCAAGATGATCGTAGCTGGGGAGATATTGAACATCATCAGTGCCTATGCACCTCAGACTGGACTACCAGAGAATTAGAAGGCTACATTTTGGGAGAACTTAAACAAAATGATGCAAGTCATACCACAATCCGAACAAGTGGTGATTGGTGGGGATTTCAATGGGTATGTTGGCGCGACAGAGGATGGATACGGGTCATACCATGGGGGATTTGGATTTGGAACTAGGAATGCAGAGGGGAAATCCCTCCTAGACTTTGCGGAAACTTATGAGCTAACAATTGCCAACACCTTCTTCAAAAAGCGTGACGAACATATAATCACTTATCAAAGCGGAGGGACAAGGACTCAGATTGATTACATACTACTAAGGAAAAGGGTACAAGAGAATGCAGGGATTGCAAGGTCATCCGAGGGGAGGAGCTTTCTAAACAACTTAGGGTGGTGTGCGCGGATGTAAAGGTCAAGAAGAGGGCCAGAAGAAGCAAGAAATCCGTGCAGAGACATACTCGCTGGAGGGATTTGAAGGGAGGAAAGTATGGAGCCTATAAGGAAAGAGCGGAATCAGAGCTTGACTGGGATAGGGAGGGAGATACAAACTGAATGTGGAACAAAATGGCCCAAAAGATTAGGGGACTGGCACGTGAAGTTCTGGGAGAGTCAAAAGGTGGGGCAACTATCAACAGAGAATCCTGGTGGTGGTGTGAGGAGGTCCAACAGAGGATTAAGGCGGAACGAGACTTGTTTAAGGAGTGGGAGCGTAGTGGAGAAAAGGAAAAGAGATGTCAATATCAGCAAGCCAGTCCCCTAATCTAGAGCATATGAGGATTTTTACAAGAGGCTGGATACCAAGGAGGGAGCCAGGGATATATACAAGATCGCCAGAGTAAGAGAAAGGAGGACGAGGGACTTGGAGCAAGTAAAATGCACAAAAGAAGAAGATGGACAGGTGCTAGTGGAAGGGCATCTAATTAGAGCTAGGTGGAAAGCCTACTTCCACGATCTGTTCAACAACCAGGAAAACACAGAGATAGTTCTAGGTGAACTCCAGACACCGGGGGAGGATCAGAACGACTGCTATTGTGAGCGAATTACCCCAGAGCAGATCAAGGAAGCTCTAAAACATATGGGTAGGGGAACAACAGTTGGTCAAGATGGAATATCCATTGAGGTATGGAAATGCCTTGGACAGAGGGGCATCAGCTAGTTGACAAAATTCTTTAACCAAATCCCTATGGGGAAGAAGATGCCTGACGAATGGCGGAAGAGCACACTAGTCCCAATCTACAAGAACAAAGGCGACATCCAAAGTTGCTCTAACTATTGGGGGATCAAACTAATGTGCCACACTCTCAAGCTGTGAAAGCGAGTCATAGAAAAGAGACTACGGCAACAGACTAAGGTGACCGAAAATCAGTTCGGCTTCATAGCTGGGAGATCAACAATAGAAGCCATCCACCCTTTAAGGCGAACGATAAGGATCTCCACATGGTCTTCATTGATTTGGAGAATGCATATGATAGAGTGCCAAGAGAGGTACTATGGAGGGTGTTGGGTAGGAGAGGCATCCCAATGCCTTATATCCGGGTCATTAGGGATATGTATGAGGAGGCACATACTAATGTGCGCACAGGGGAAGAGGAGACAGACACTTTTCCTATTACAGTTGGGGTGCACCAGGGTTCTGCATTGAGTCCCTTTCTGTTCATTCTAGTGATGGATGAGCTCACTAGACACATCCAAGGAGAGGTACCTTGGTGTATGCTTTTTGCAGATGACATAGTTTTGGTAGGGGACTCCCGAGCGGACATAAATGAGAATTTGGAATTGTGGAGAGGTGCTTTAGAATTGAAGGGTTTACGGATTAGCAGATCTAAGACTGAGTACTTGGAATTCAAATTCGGTCATTCCACCACGACTAGTATAGAGGATGTCAAGATAGAATCGGAGACCGTACAGAGTAAGGAGAGTTTCAGATACCAGGGATCCATGATACACCAGAATGGTGAGGTGGATGAGGATGTCAACAACAGGATTAAAGTAGGCTGGCAAAAGTGAAGGATGGCATCCAGGGTGCTTTATGATAGAAAGTTCCCGCTAAAGCTAAAGGGAAAATACTATAGGACGGTAGTAAGACCGGTTATGTTATATGGGGCAGAGTGTCGCCCAATGAAACAAAATCAGACACAGAGGATGAAGGTGGCAGAGATGAGGATGCTGCGCTGGATGTGTGGCTATACAAGGAAGGATAGGATCAGGAACGATGTAATAAGAGGTAAATTGGGTGCAGCCTCGATCGAGGATAAATTGAGGGAGCACCGCTTGAGATGGTTTGGACATGTTAGCAGGAGACCGACCACAGCTCGAGTCAGGAGGTGTGAACAGCTACACACTACACTAGGCAGAAGAGGGAGGGGCAGGCCAAAGAGGAGTTGGTTGGAGACGATCCGACACGACCTAACCCACCTAAACCTAAGAGAGGAGATGGCCTTAAATAGGGCACGATAGAGGGCTAGCATAAGGATAGCGGATGTGGCAGCGTAGAATAGTGCGGCGAGTGAATGGTAGTTTAAGATTTCTAGGCAGTCACAACCCCAGGTAGTGCACTTATCTGCTGTTTAGTTGTTTTCCAATTACTCGACTTTTAGTGGCCATGTACTATTAGCTTTATTATGTGCTTGTAGTTGTCTCCTGTAGGGTATATTTATAGTGCTTGTCTTATGAGGGGTCCAAAGCCGATGCTTGTGGCTTCTATGATCTGCAGGATACCATGTTAGCATGACGACGCGATCTGCAGGTTGGGGGTCCGCGGAAACCACCTCTCTTCTACCCAGAAGGGGGAAGGCTGCTTACATCCAACCCTTCCCCTCCCCCCCCCCCCCCCCCCCCCCCCCCCCCCCCCGACCCTGCTCGTGCGGGAGCCTCTGTGACACTGGAATTGTTGTTGTTGTTAGATTGCTATGATTGATGGGAGATGTTGGAACCAAAATAAAAATTGATCAAATGTTTGTATATACAGTAGCTACTAATCTGATCAAAGAAACTAAAAATCTTGAATTGGAATTTGTTCAAGAATGCGAATAAAGAAATAATTGGTTAAAATAGAAAGACGCATTTCAGGTTGAATTAGTCATGTATAATTTTTGGACTTTGTAGTCCAAAATGCCTAAAATACAAACCTGGAGGCTACTTGTAAATATTAGCACAAAATAATGAGGTGATTTAATACAGAGCACTACTCATAGCCCAAGGTTTATTATAGAAACCAGAAGATGGAATATACATAAGGAATGAATGCAATTAATCTGGCAGTCTCTATATGCGTCATATATATGATAAAAGCTTATTCGAATTTATTACATATTATGATATTTATATGAAAGTCCCTTAAGGACAAAAGATGCCAGAAGTATATAATTCAAAACTACGGTACATATCTACTAAAAGAGAGATATGTTAATATCATCATGACTTCTTTAAGTATTTAAAGAACCTGTTATACACTTAAATTAAGAACTCGAGATAAAGGATCTTGGAAAAGGAAAGATTAAGTTTTGTCTCGACCTATAAATCAACCACTGATATGATAGAGTATTACTCTATTGGTCAGCTTTACAAGTACGGTATTTATGTCTTTTAATATGTTATTTAGTGCCTCAAATTTTATTTAGTTCCTTGATAAAGATAAAGACCTCTTTCGGTCCTCAATAAGGTAATGAGCGAAATCTTGGTCTTAAAGTACCACATCTTGATATAATTGTTGCATTAATATAACTGTTACAAGACCAGGTATAAACTTCCCTCGATTAACTTGTCACTAGCATATGATATAACACCAATATGAAAGTATGGGAATGTGATCAAATGTTTATCCTAATAGAATAACCAATATAGCACTATTTCATTATGTCAAACTTGCAATTAATTTTGTATGCGAGTACTGAATATTTAATTGATCGGCATAAAGTAAGTCACAAGAATGCTATTTCATTATATATCTATATTACTATATTTTGGCCATTTTCTAGCAATTGCAGCTACACTAAGACTTTTGTGTTTTATAAGCAAGTAGAGAATGGGTAACATCAAAGCTCTTGATCCAACATATTTTGTAAGCTTCCAACGATCAAGGGGAGTCCGATAATACTATATGAAGATAAGTCTACATTGTGCAAGCTAGAGAGAGTTCTTAAAACCGAGTACATTTCAACAGAGTTCTTTCGACTCTTGAGCTTCAGAAGAAGGATGAAGCAAATGTTAACAAATTCATCTAGGAATCTGGAAGAGTTATTTAGGAAAGCATCTACAATAAACTTTAGAGAAATTGACACAAGATTGACATTCGCCAAATCCAGGACATCCCTTGCTAATATACTCCCATGAACGGGAAGTTAAATACGCCCTGTACTCCTTTTCTTTTTGCTATGGTTTTTCCTACTGGTTTTTTACCAGGCAAGATTTTTAACGAGGTAGTTTGAAAAGCATATACAACTCGGGCACTATACTCTTTCAAGAATTTTTGTCCCACAAATATCTTCAAGAAAAATATCCAAAGGGGAAGTATTGTAAATATTGGATATATTTTTAGTACAACTTTTATGGTTGAATTTGGATATATTAAATATCCTAAAAAATTAAAAATTATGTAAAAGATCTTTATACATACATATACATACTCACGTATACAAATATGTACATGTGTACTAGAAAAGTGGCACTTGTATTCACATGTGTCATATCCTTAGCAATCACCTTGCCACTCATCATCATCACATGTGCATAAATATTTGTAAAGGCTAAGTGAAGAAATACATAAAAAAGCAGAGAAAAGGAATTGGTGAAAGAGATAATTTTCCTCTCAAAATTGATGAGATTTATTTTAGAAGAAGAAATACTTTTCTAGTTCCTGAGTTCTGAAATAAAATACTAAGTATTTTTCTTTAAATATATTTGAGTTTGTATTTTTATTCTCTTTCTTTTAAGTATAATATGTCCCTAAGTTTATAACAAAATTAACCTAACTGTTAAATAAATTTGAGAAAATAACTAGACAAAAAATATTTAAAAAGTAAATAAAATAATTAAAAATTAAAGAACTAAAAAACAATAAAATAAATTATCAAAATATAAAAGAGGTCCTAAATAACTCGAAAAATTGAATTTTTTACATTCAACACTAAAATAATAATGTCAATGATTGAGAAACATTAAAATAATTTGGCCAAAAAAAATCAAAAACCAAAGGCTTGATATATTAAATTAATTTTAAGAAGCAATAGTTAAATTTGCCCAAAACAAATATCACACAAGAATTTGAATCAATTTTGCATCTCAATATATATATATATATATACATATACATACATACATACATATAACTCAATAAGAGGAACCAAAAAACCACCAATAATGACAAGATACTGTTAGAAAAATTCAGAAAAATACTTGCAAAAACCTTGCAACCTGGTATCCAAAAGATCTCAGGTGTTGAGGCGTGTAATTACTTTCCTTAAGGCTTATTTCGGTATACGAAATATCCTCGAGGATACAACAACTACCAAATATGGAGTGAAGATGTGTATGGGGAGACAGTGATAAAGATGACTAGAGATTGGCCTAATCAAAAACAACACACAATTGAAAACTCACACAAGAACACAAGAACATTTGATGAAGTTCTTCAATTTTCTCTCTTATGATTTTCTCTACAAATTCATGTGTTTTTCTCATCACAAGAGTGGGGGTATATATCTGTATATCATGTTAGAGAGACGTCCCAAACGAAGAGCCATAAACACATAAAAGAACCCGGAAGAAACCGTCAAAACCGACCTGTGTGTCGAAGCTGTGTGTCAACACACAGGTCGAAACATGGGCTTTCTGTAAGCCTGTGTGTCGACAAACAATAGGTTTCACTCGTGCGCTATTGTAATGGGCCATGTGTCGACACACGGGCCATGTGTGTCGACACACAGCTGTCTCCCCTGCGTTCTGTAGGATTTTGTGTCGACACACATGGCCCATGTGTCGACACACACCCCCAACAAGCTCTAATCATTCAAACAAGTATCGGGACAACCTCAAATACATCTTATACATATATATACAACATTTAACACATTTATATACACATATTTTGAAAATACACTAAAAATCCCCCACCATTTTCAAAATACAACCAATCTCTCTATTACATCTCGAATAAAGGACGCCATGTCGTGCATCAACATGGGTGTCTCCCAATTGAACCCCTGGCTAGTGAAAGGACCATACAGTTAATCGCATCGAAAATGGTAGACCAAGCTTTGAACTATACAACCCATTTGACTAACCGACTATCCAATCACGCACTAGGCGTATTCCCCGTACACACCCTACACCTCTCAGATCGACACATTTGTGGCCTTGTGTCCTGTACCCTTCGTGAGTGTTTCAAGGCCAAACCCTTACTCCAAAATCACCCCTTTGAAGCGGCCAAACTTCAACACACACTAAGGTGGACCTCATTGATCATGTCCCTGCGACGTGACACTCAATAAGTTCTAGAACCAGGTCCATTAAGAGTAAATGCTCATCCTTTTAGTATCTCTAACGCAGGTACTAAGCACATCACACTCGGGATGGTAATTTCCAATTTGTGATTGCAGTCACACAGATGACAAGTCTCTCTTATTGAACCCGAGACCTAGCGTCATACTAGGCGTAGGGTTGAGGGTCTATCATGGGCTACTAAAAATGACAGGTTTCACACCAATCCCTTCACTTGTTTTCAGAACCAAATCTCTGGCTAGGCCTTTTGTAAACAGATCCGCTAGATTCTGACTGGTCCTCACGAAGTCCACGGTGATGACACCCTCTCGAATGAGGTGTCTCACCATACTATGGCTTACACCAATGTGTCTGGACTTCCCATTGTACACCTCGCTATACGCTTTAGACAGCGTAGCCTGACTATCACAATGGATAGAAATCGGTGAGATCGGCTTAGGCCACAAAGGTATCTCATACAAGAGATCCTTTAACCACTCGGCTTCTTTGGCCGCAGACGCGAGAGCTATAAACTCCGCTGCCATCGTTGAATCAGTTATGCAAGACTGTTTCTTGGAACCCCAAGAAACCGCACCCCCACCTAGTAGGAATACCCACCTACTTGTGGATGCATGATCCTCCACATCGGAGATCCAACTTGCATCAGAGTATCCCTCCAAAATTGGAGGATACCCTACATAAGAAAGACCATAACTCATAGTCTTCTTTAGGTACTTTAGTACATGTTCCACAGCTTTCCAATGGCTCTTACTAGGATTGCTAGTACATCTACTTAGCTTTCCAACAGCAAAGGTTATATCTGGCCTTGTGCTCATCATGGCATACATAAGACTACCAATGACCTGGGCATATCTCAGTTGCGACACTGAAGCACCCTCATTCAGTACTAGTTTTACACTAGGGTCCAACGGAACGGACACCGGAGCACACTCATCGAAGTGGAACCTTCTCAAGACATTTTCAACGTAGTGAGACTGTGTCAAAGAAATGGAATCACCACTCCTTATAATTCTAATGCCAAGAATCACCTCCGCCTCACCCATGTCTTTCATAGCAAAGTTTTCAGAGAGAAATTGTTTTGTCCTCTCTACTTGTTCCACATCAGTACCGAATATCAGCATGTTATCGACATACAAACATATAATGACCCCTTTGCCATTATCAAACTTGCTATAGACACATTTATCCGATTCATTTATAACGAATCTATTGTTTAGAACAACTTGGTCAAATTTTTGGTGCCATTGCTTCGGGGTTTGCTTCAACCCATACAGAGAACATATGAGTTTACATACTTTTCTCTCTTGGCCCGAAACAACAAAACCTTTTGGCTGTTCCATGTACACTTCCTTCTCTAACTCACCATTCAGGAAGGCCGTTTTGACATCCATTTGGTGTATCACTAGTTTATAAATGGAGGCAATGGCAATCAATACCCTTATTGTCGATATCTTTGCCACGGGGGCATACGTGTCAAAGTAGTCCAACCCATGCTTCTGGGTGAACCCTTTAGCCACCAATCGGGCTTTGAACTTGTCAATCGTTCCATCGACTTTCATCTTCTTTTTGAAGATCCACTTACACCCGATGGGCTTACTTCCTTGTGGAAGGTCCACAAGGATCCAGGTATTATTACCTAAGATGGAATCCATCTCTTCATTTACAGCCTCTTTCCAAAATGAGGCATCATGAGACCTCATCGCCTCATTATTTTATTTCTCTTGTTCGGAACTCTATTTAATATATGACAGGCCGTTAACATAGCATCACCCCAAAATCCATCGCTGAGACCGGAATAAGGTAACATGGAATTAACCATCTCAGTTAGAGTCTAGTTTTTCCTCTCAGCCACACCATTTTGTTGTGGCGTATAAGGTGCAGTTATTTCATGTATTATTCCTGTGGATTCAAATTATTTAGGATCGTAGTACTCCCCACCACAATCCGACCTTAAGCGTTTGAGGAACGTTTCACAGTGTAACTCAGATTCTGCATTATATGCCTTAAATCTATCAAGCGAGTCGTCTTTGTTACTTATCAAATATACATAACAAAATCTTGAACAATCGTCGATAAATGAAACAAAGTAATTCTTTCCACCTAGACTCGGTGTGCGCTTGAAATCACATAAGTCACTATGTACTAAGTCAAGTAGATTAGTCTCTCTTTGCACTGACGGAAATGGTAATTTTGTTATCTTAGTTAGCATGCAAGTTTTGCATTTGTCATCAACTTTATCTATGTGAGGAATCAACAAAGAATTAACCATTTCTTGTAATCTACGAAAATTCACATGACCTAGACTACGATGCCATAAAAACGACGAATCAAGCATATAAACAGAATCTGTAATTTTATTATTGATATTCATCTTAAACATTCCGTTACATAGGTACCCTTTGCCAACAAATACTCCACCCTTTGACAATATGAACTTGTCGGCCTCGAAGACCAACTTGAACCCAAACATATTTAACAGGCCACCGGACACGAGATTCTTCTTAACGTCAAAAGCGAAGCATACATCGGTTAAAGTAAGGGTTTTTCCATATGTGAAAAGTAAATCAACTTTTCCCTTCCCTTTAACCGGTACCGATACCCTATTTTCCATGAACAACTCAGTTCCGTTGTCCATGGGCTCAAAAGTTGTGAAGAATCTCTTGTCCTTACATACATGTCTCGTGGCCCCCGAGTCAATCCTCCAAGAGTTATCACTCTCGGCTAGATTGACTTCCGATATCATCGCCACGAACCTCACATTCGAATTTTTAGTGCGATGATTAAGCCCCTTGCATTTGTTCTTTTTAAGGCGGTAACAGTCTTTACGCATATGACCGGGCTTCTGACACTCCCACCAGACCACTTTCGGCCTCTTGTCATGCTTCTTCTTTTGGAAGTGTCCGGTTCTCTTGGGTCCCTTACTCGATTGGCCTTCTTCAGTGACGTTGATTTTACCAACATCACTAGGGCGATCTTTGTTGTCATCTTGTACCATGTAACCTTCCTCAACACGCAAATGGTTAGCCAGTTCCTTAATTGACATGTCCTCCTTCTTGTGTTTTAGACTTTTCTTTACATCTTTCCAAGAGGGAGGAAGTTTGTCAATTAAGGAAGAAACAACAATTGTACCGTCCATGTTCATGTTGTGTTGTTTAAAATTATTTAATACTCGTTCAATCTCATGGAATTGTTCCATGACAGGACGATCATCAACCATCTTATAATTGTTAAATTAACTGACTAGGAATTTTTTACTTGTAGCATCCTCGGCCATGTATCGCGCCTCAAGTGCATCCCAAAGTTCCTTTGCGGTCCCCATGTTAGAGTAAATGTCAAACAGGGCATCAGTCATACCATTCAAAATATGCCCTCTGCAAATATAGTCGTCATTCTCCCACTTCAATCTGGCCCTCTATTCGGCCAGCGTTTCTTCCTCCTCGGTGATGGTAATGGGCATGGTGTATTCAGGACATACACCACGTTCAGCGTCGTGATGAGGAAGTGCATCTTCCTCTGCCATCGACGGAAATTCCCGCCATCAAAACGGTCTAATTTCACAAAATTGGTAGTAATTTCCCTTAGTAATGAAGCCATATCCCAAATCAGAATTTAAGCCTTAAGATTGTTATAAAAATTCAGAAAAATACTTGCAAAAACCTTGCAACCGGGTATCCAAAAGATCTTAGGTGTTGAGGCGTGTAATCACTTTCCTTAAGGCTTATTTTGGTATACGAAATATCCTCAGGGATACAACAACTACCAAATATGGAGTGAAGATGTGTATGGGGAGAGAGTGATAAAGATGACTAGAGATTGGCCTGATCGAAAACAACACACAATTGAAAACTCACACAAGAACATTTGATGAAGTTCTTCAATTTTCTCTCTTATGATTTTCTCTACAAATTTATGTGTTTTTCTCATCACAAGAGTGGGGGTATATATCTGTATATCATGTCAGAAAGACGTCCCAAACGAAGAGCCATAAATACATAAAAGAACCGGGAAGAAACCGCGCAGAAAATTGTCAAAATCGACCTGTGTGTCGAAGCTGTGTGTCGACACACAGGTCGACACACGGGCTTTCTGTAAGCCTGTGTGTCGACACACAATTTCTATGTGTTGACACACAGGTTTCACTCGTGCGCTACTGTAATGGGCTGTGTGTCGACGCACAGCTGTCTCCCCTGCGTTCTGTAGGATTTTGTGTCGACACACACCCCCAACAAGCTCTAATCATTCAAACAAGTATTGGGACAACCTCAAATATATCTTAGACATATATATACAACATTTAACACATTTATATACACATATTTTGAAAATACACTAACAGATACTTTAATCACAATAAAAAGGACCCATAATATAAATCAATAATAAATCAACAAAAATAATAACCATTAATCCAAAATTCCAATTGATTTTGTATTGAAAACAATTAAATAAGAAATTAATACACTCACTAGTAATAACCCTCCTTTTCAATTTACTCAACCAAGTCATCAACCAAAAAAACCTCAAATTTTAGAGAAAGTAAACATAAACCTAGAAGTCCAATCAATTTCATAGTTTTGAAAATCAAAAATAAAAAAATTATGCCTAGACCGAATTTGGATAAAATCTAAAGAGATTGGCATCGGTCACTTTTTATGGAATGCCTCTTCAAGTGTGATACCCTGGTAACTTCCAAAAATTTTCTTAGCAATGGGGTTTAGTCCTAGCGATGGACAAGCTTTGCTCTAGCTTCAAGTTTTCTGAGGTTGGAAGAGTCCTCATCGAGATTGCGTTTACTGATCAAATCAAGGATATCATAGTCCTAACAATTGGGCAATCTCAACACTTTGTTCATATTTTGAGACTAATCGGGTTACCTCTAAATGGTTTCATAAGTAGGCATTTGGTGATGGTGTCAATAGGGACGATTCCACTAAAGGAAGCGTCTCGACTAGCCCTCGTAAGGAGAAGAGAGTGGATAGGGTTCCCATAGTAGCGAACAATGTGGGTGATTCTCATAGAGTTGGTAATGCTGTGGGTGCTTCCCTTGCTCTGGTTGGCTTGCTAGCTTCCGCGGATTCCCCTTAATGCCCTTATAAGGTCGACTCTGCCAGTGCCCTTGAAATGACTAAGGATGTTCTAAATCTTAGTGTAGAGATGGAAGGCAATAACAGTGGTGATGAGGTAGCTACTGTCCAGGTGTTGGGTGAAGATACTATGCCTAAGTTGGTTTTGGTGATGATCTTCCAGCTTATGTATGGCAGAAGCATATTGAATGCTTTGTGGAACTTAACTACAACTGCTCTGATCTGATGCTCAACCGCATTGCCGATTCTGTGGACCGCCCCACTCCTCCTCTACCTTTTGGTGTAATTAGTCCTGCTCTCTGTCGTGATATGTCGACTATCGAGCCTTCCTCTGCCCTCAAATGGGCGCATAGTGCATGCGACTTGGGAAAAAAATTGAGCCTAAACTATAATGATCCTAAGTTTGACATGCATCAACCTTTTTGCTCTCTTGAAGGCGGTTCCCTTGGTGGGGTTTCCCAGAAGAAGAAGAAGCTTCGAAAGAAGAAGTCAGACCGTGCTTCATCCCCCATCAGATCTTGATTTGCTCTATGTGCGGATGACTTGCAGCGGATGCGAGCCATGTATCGATTGGAATGCTTATGGCAAATGGCTCTCGTCATGCACAAAAAGGTGTGGTTCTCTATGTGTATTTTGTTTTTGGAGTCTTGGATTGTTTGGTCTGCTAGGATTTTAATCATGTTAGAGGGTGAGGAGTGGGTTTAGAGTATTTTTCATTTTAGAGTATCAGGTTAAGTTTGATAATACGTTCCAATTTCCCTCCACCTTTAAATATGAATTTCCACCAATATTTTAAATCTTCCCTTCATTATTTAAATTTTCCACCATCCTTCATTTAAATTTCCCTTATTTACTTTATCTACTATCACTATAAATAAGAATAGCTTTGTATTGAAATGACAGTCAATGAAATCAAATGTTACTTTTATCCTTTATTGCTTTCATTTACTGCTTTGTTAGTTAATTTCAATCTTTTTTTATTTTACTTCGTAACAATGGAATCAAAGCCTACGGTCCTCCGACCTATGGTTTGGAGTGAACGAGCTCCAAATCTAGCTCAAACTAATGATAGCAAGCCTTTGGAGAATCATTCCCAATTCGAGAAGACGATAAGGGAGATGTTTCAACAACGAGATCAATGATTTCAACAATTACTCCAAGAAATTAAGGAGATGTTAATTCATTGTTGAACTCCTCTTTGTTGATCTAAACAACAGGCTCCAATTCTCTTTGATTAAGGAACCTATTGTTAGTGTTCTTTGTTGCATAAACAGTAACTTCACTCATTTGATATTGCTCTTTGATCGAGTTGTGTAACTCTCCAAACTGAAATGAATCGCTTGCTTGCATTTGTATCAATTTATGTTGTGCAGGCTGTAAATCAGCAACAAGATCTTGAACTGAAGCTAATACGTTCAATTTGGAAAGTTGATGTTGCACTTTTGAAGGTTCCAACACTTCCTTATGCTGCCATGCGATCGGATTTTACAAATCTTTCAACTGAACATGTGATTTCTCCTCTGGAATCTGCGATTCTGCAGCAATAACTTCTTGTGTGCATCTGGTTGGAGTGATTCTATCTTCATCTTGCATCAACACTTGAATAAACTACAGCGGAACATCATTCTCAGCTATAGATTTCACTTGTTGCTCTTCCTCTTATCGAATTTGTTCAACTATTTGCACCGACTCCATTTCAACCTGACTTGAATCTAATCCTGCTACCACAGCTTCAGAAACTGGTTTCATAGAGCCTTTCAACAATTCTTCCGACTTGTGAGCTTCTTCGTCGACTTTACCATGTACAAAGCCAGAACAGCACAACCATCCGTTTCTGTCTCCACTAAGTGTGATATATGCAGCAAATCAGTGGCTTTGTCTTCCATAGGCATAACCACATCTTTATCTAGCTCATTCTCTTGATTAAGCTTCTCCTCATTCAAATGATTCGTAGGTAACAAAGGTCCCACACTGGAGGACACATTTTGTCTCCTGAATTGTACCTGCAATCTATCAAACATTTCATCCAACCGCTGCATTTGCCGCTGGTTGGCAATTATCTCCTCAAGCTCCGGTGGTAGCTGGTTAGCTCGACCAGATGTCATGTTCGATTCCATGTTCACTAAATAATTCTGAGCTTAAATCAGTACCACGCTAACTGAATTTTAGAACAACACAAGCACAATTCTCAATCTAAGACCAGCAGGACAAGACTTGATCTGTTCAACCGTATGTGAATTTAATTGATCACAGTCAAGTAAATTTGCAGCAAAAACCTAAAACAACATATCACTAATTCTGAACCGCGACCTCACTGGCACTTAAAGCTCAACACAAGCTAAGATTTCATATCAGTTGCAATCTGACCTTGACTTGCTGAAATTTGAACCTAATCGTATTTGTTTTTTTTTTTTTAGTTGATTGTTTGCAACTAGCAATAAAGCTTGACACAATACAAACTCAATTTAGTTGAATTTGATTCAACTAAATCAAATGCAAAGCATTTAAATTCTCTTGGGAAGCAACAACAATCTGATTTTGAATTTTCTTGATTATGAGCTCGATTGGAAGCCAAACGAGGCTCTGATACAATTTGTTACGCTCGTGATTGAATCATAAGCATAGGCTAAGTAAATTTGGATAGATTGATAGTATGAGATGAGAAAGAAGTGAAATTGAGATGAGAAAGTAGAGAAATTAGATGAGAAATAGAGAGAGTTAGATGAGAGAGAGAATGTTTGGTCTCACAAGAGATATTTGGTTTGTTATTTTATTGAATGAATTCTGAATTGTTACATCACTACTACTTATAGGCAAGAACAAGCAAGCTAATACAATGTACCTAGCCTTACTCAAGCTAACTGACTTAAGGAAATATCTAACCATCCAAAATATCTTCTAACTAACATAACTACCTAAGGCTTGTGGCACCAAGACCAACTAACCTAACCGTGACCTGCTGCTGCAGGTTTACAAAGCAGGACTTAAGCACTTTGTTACAACCATTACAATGCAGTAAAGAAGCTATTTCAAAAAATACAATGCACGCTGCTACCACACACTAATTAAAGCTATGGAAATACTACTAAAGACATATACTAAACTAATGATTTATTCTAATTACAATTGTCATAAGCCCCACCTATACGAATCATAACATTAACATATAGACCCTTGGGGATAAGAGTCTCTAGAAGGGAAAAACATTGATATGTTCCAATTTTCCTCCACGTTTAAATTTGATTTTCCCACCAATATTTTAAATCATCACTCCGTTATTCAAAATTCTCACCATACTTCATTTGAATTTTCCTCCTTTACTGTCTCCACTATCAATGTTTGTTTCTAGGCATCATAGGACTTAGCGCCTCCGAACTTGGCGCAGATGTAGGAGTTTAGGTTTTGGGAATGTATTCCTTTTAGGTCTAAGAGATATACTTATCTTTTTTGTTTTTGCCCCGCACCAACTAACCTAACGGTGACCTGCTGCTCCAGGTTTACAAAGCAAAACTTAAAGCACTTTATTACAACCATTACAATGCAGTAAAGAAGCTATTTTAGGAAATACAATGCACGCTGCTACTACACACTAATTAAAGCTATGGAAATACTACTAAAGACATATACTAAACTAATGATTTATTCTAATTACAATTGTCATAAGCCCCACCTATACGAATCATAACATTAACATTTAGACCCTTGGGGATAAGAGTCTCTAGAAGGGAAAAATATTGATATGTTCCAATTTTCCTCCACGTTTAAATTTGATTTTCCTGCCAATATTTTAAATCATCCCTCCGTTATTCAAAATTCTCACCATACTTCATTTGAATTTTCGTCCTTTACTTTCTCTACTATCAATGTTTGTTTCTAGGCATCATAGGACTTAGCGCCTCCAGACTTGGCGCAGATGTAGGAGTTTAGGTTTTGGGAATGTATTCCTTTTAGGTCTAATAGATATACTTATCTTTTTTTTTGTTTTTGTCCCGCACCAACTAACCTAACCGTGACCTGCTGCTGCAGGTTTACAAAGCAAGACTTAAAGCACTTTATTACAACCATTACAATGCAGTAAAGAAGCTATTTCAGGAAATACAATGCACGCTGCGACTACACACTAATTAAAGCTATGGAAATACTACTCAAGACATATACTAAACTAATGATTTATTCTAATTACAATTGTCATAAGCCCCACCTATACGAATCATAACATTAACATTTAGACCCTTGGGGATAAGAGTCTCTAAAAGGGAAAAATATTGATATGTTCCAATTTTCCTCCACATTTAAATTTGATTTTCCCGCCAATATTTTAAATCATCCCTCCATTATTCAAAATTCTCACCATACTTCATTTGAATTTTCCTCCTTTACTTTCTCTACTATCAATGTTTGTTTCTAGGCATCATAGGGCTTAGCGCCTCCGGACTTGGCGCAGATGTAGGAGTTTAGGTTTTGGGAATGTATTCCTTTTAGGTCTAAGAGATATACTTATCTTTTTTGTTTTTGTCCCGCTCCTCTGGGCCTTCTCAGGCTCCGCTTCCATGGGTGCGTCGAATTTTGTATAGGGAGTTTTCTCTCTAATTATCAAAAAACTACAATAAAGAAGGGAGCATAAAGGGAGACACGACATTAAACTTATTAGCCAATAATTATGTAATCTTTTAGATAAGAAGTTTCATAATTTACTGAATTATGTACATTGAATATTAATTTCTATAACTTACAAATAATATACTTCAATTAATGCAAAATTTACACCTATAGAATACAATACATAACAAATATCATCCATGCATTGCACGGAAAAGAAACTTAGAGATAAAATTAATGCTAAGTTGTTAACAAAAATTTAATGGTCTAATAAAGAGCGGGTTTTACTTTTGTCAAATATTAAGTTTGTATTTTTTCCATGCCATTTGATATTAACATACCATTAAAAATTAAGTTATTATAAATTTGCCAGATTGTCGATGAAGGCATTCTTCATGGCGATGATTTGACCTTCATCATCGCATGCAATGGGTAACGCAAGTGATCCCTAAGTAGAGGCGGATCTAGCACACAAGCAGAGGGGCATGTGCCCCTAGTGACCTATTCTTAATACACACTGGATTCTTGCAAAAAAATGTTTTAAAGTTGAAAGATATTTGAATACCTCCATAGACCTATTTTTCTCACCAGTGCTTTGAGCCTTATACTCCCATTTAGGATTTCCTTTCCATTTTATCAATCACATCAATTTGACTTATGGTCCTTTCTCTTGTAGTTATTTCCATAGAAGTAAATTCCGTGCAGTGGGGCAGTCCACTCTCTAAATATCTAGTTGACCGGCAAAAGAGAGAGAGAGAGAGAGAGAGAATAGGGGAGGGTAATTAATTTTTTTTAATTTTAAAATTATTTACATAAAATAATTATTAAATTTTTATTATTAGATATCTATTAAATTTTTGTTATCATTTTAAATTTTTATTATCATTTGAAGTTTGCAAATAAAAATTTAACGGGACAACAAAAATTAATTAATTTTTGTTGTCTCGTTGAATTTTTATTTGGAAACTTCAAATGATAATAGAAATTTAAAATGATAACAAAAATTTAACAGTTATTCAATTAATAAACGGCCAAAATATAATTTTATAATTATTTTATATAAATAATTTTTAGAATTAAAAAAATTAATTACCCCCTCCCCCTCTCTCGCACTGGTCAACTGGATATTTGGGGAGTGGACTTCCCCACTGCACAGGATCCACTCCCCTTTTCCACCATTTTTACATTTTTCCTCTTAAGCCTTGTCACTCTCTTTTTCTTTGTTTCTTTTCTTTTTTTTTTATTTTTTTTTTTTAAGAGAATGAGACATAATATTGTAGAGTAATATTTAAAATGTACATGTATATTATGTATTAATATATATTACTATAGAGATTACAAGAACGGCTAAGTAACCTAAAGCCTAACCCTAACCCAGGCTAACCCTAACCCTAACCTTGACCCTAACCCACCACTGCAATTTTCAAGCATGAGCCACAAGTCGCTACCAGTCGGCACCAGGTAAGTAATAGCCAGCTCAGAGTCTCTTGACTTTCGTGCGCCCTCAGGTTAGATCTCTCCTCTTCGTGATTCGGTGTTGAGTTCCCACTGTTGGGTATTATTTTAATTGCTCCTTTCTCCCTTTGAAATACTTTTGAACTCCATTTTCTATTGTTATTGATTGTGATTCATTGTGGAGCTTGTGGTGTGGTAATGACGCATTTATGTTTTGTGATATGCTTTGTGTTTCTGTGCTTGCTTACCTGTGATTGGGATAGTTAGTTGATGAAAGTTACTAGCTATGGAACTTAGAACTTGAGGTCATCTTCAAAGGGGTTGGGAAGGGGGAAGTCGAGGCAACATGTAGAGGGAAACTTGCAACTTGGAACATGAAATGTCGGAACATTAACAAAGAAGACTTTCGAGGTGGCCCAAATGATGGTAAAGGGAAAGATTAACATCTTACGCCTGCAAGAGACTAAATGGGTTGGCATGGAAGTTAAAGATGTTTTGGAATACAAGCTATGGTATGTGAGCAAGGTCCGAGGTAGGAATGGAGTTGGCATCATTGTGGATAGCATCCTTAAGAATAAAGTAGTCGAAGTGTCTAGGATTGGCGATATGATCATAGGCATCAAGTTGGTCTTAGACGGCGAGGTATTGAACTTCATCATTGCCTATACAAGCAGACTGAACTAACAGAGCACGAGAAGGTTACATTCTGGGAGGATTTAGACGTAACAATGCAAGGCATACCCCAGACCAAACAAGTGGTGATTGGCGGGGGATTTCAATGGGCATGTTGGCACGACTATGGATGGCTATGCATCATACCATGAAGGGTTTGCTTTTGGGACCAAGAATGATGAGGGCAAAGCCTTCCTAGACTTTGCGGTCACTTACAAGCTAACGGTTGCCAACACCTTCTTCAGAAAGCATGATGAGCACCTCATCATGTGTCAAAGTGGACGGACAAGGGCTCAGATTGACTATATACTACTAGAAAAATAGGCACAAAAATGTTGCAGGGATTGTAAGGTTATCCAAGGGGAAGACCTCTCTACACAACACAGGGTGATGGCTGCTGATGCAAAGGCCAAGAAGAGGGGCAAAAGAACTAAGAAACCAGCACAGACACATGCTCAATGAAGGGACTTGAAGGGGGACAAGAATAAAATCTATAAGGAAAGAGCATAGTCTGAGCTCGAGTGGAATTTGGAACGTAAACCACATGTGGAACCAACTAGCACAAAAGATTAGAGACTTAGCAAGCGAAGTTATAGGAGTATCAAAAGGCAGGGCACCAAATATTAGAGAGTCTTGGTGGTGGTGTAAGGAGGTCCAAGAGAAGATAAAGGCAAAATGAGATTGCTTCAAGGAGTGGGATCAAAGCGGAGATGAGGACAAGAAACAGCGGTATTAGCAAGCCAAGAAAGAAGCAAAGATAGCAATCATGGAAGCACAATCCAAAGCCTATGAGAATTTGTACAAAAGGCTGACACCAAGGAGGGAGCTAGGGACCTATATAGAATAGCTCAACCAAAAGAAAAAAAGACTGGGGACTTGGATTGAGTAAAGTGCATAAAAGGGCGAGGATGGATAGGTGCTCGTGGATGAATAACAAATTAAAGCTAGGTGGAAAGCCTACTTCCACATTCTGTTCAACAAATAGGGAGATATAGATATATCCTTAGGTGATCTCTAAGCAGCAAAGGAGAACCAGAACTATTGCTATTGTAGTCGAATTAGACCTGAGGAAGTCAAGGAAGCCTTGAAACATATGGGTGGAGGTAAAGCACTGGGCCCAGATGGAATACCCATAGAGGCATGAAAATGCTTTGGAGAAGGGCATCAGTTAGTTAACTAGACTATTTAAACAAATATTTCTAGGGAAGAAGATGCCTGACAAATGGAGAAAGAGCATATTAGTCCTGATATATAAGAACAAAGGCGAAATCTAGAGTTGCGCCAACTATCGAGGTATCAAGATGTTCTGATGGAATTCACAAGGAAAAATCGTACAGAATGGAGTGATTACAACTTGGCTGGTATACATTGGGAGATAATAGATCAAATTTGTAACTTTTTAGCATGTTTAAAGAGGCCACGACATTTTTTTCGGGTTGCTACTATCCGACCATGCCTCAAGCAATATCAAGATTGCTTGATATTGTCAATTGGATGGTAGGTAATGAATCCAACCCCATTTTGTTCGAATTGATTAAGGCAATGAAAGAAAAGTTTGCCAAATATTATTCTGAACTACCTCTTACATACTGCTTGGCAACTATTTTAGATCCTCGTTGTAAACGCGGGGGTTTAAACTTGTTTTGCCAATATTTTTTCAAATATTTGCATCCTAGTCTTAATATCGACATTTTCATTGCCGATGTCGATAACGACTTGCATAGTTTATTTTCTCAATATTTTCGGAAATTAACGTCCAATAATCCATTTCCTAGTACTGCTTCAGTAGGATCTTCCACATCTAGTGGAAGTAGTTCACACACGTCATATTCGTGGAAGCTGTTGGAGCAATTTACGCCCACAGTAGCCCCCACGTCATGTGACGAGCTAGATTATTATTTGCGGACACCGTTGGTCCATATTTTTAGGCCACCGGCCGACCCGCATTTTGACCTTTTACAATGGTGGAACACAAACCAAACCCAGTATCCCGTGCTTTCCACCATGGCACGTGATATACTAAGTTGTCTGGTGTCTTCAGTAGCATCAGAGTGCGCTTTCAGTATTGGTGGTAGGTTGCTTGGGCGAAGCTATCGCCGTCAAGTTTGGAGATGTTCGTGTGCTTGAAGGATTGGCTGCTAGCTGAGACAAGAGATCAACAGAGAATGAAGCTGGATTCATCGAGCGATGAAGAAGACGACCGCACCACTGATACGTCAAATGATGGCATAGAAACCCCCACCCCCCCGCGACTGATATTAACACTTTTGTATGTCAGTTATTTACTTTTAAATATTTACGTCAAAAGACGATCGCACCACCCATACGTCAAACTTTGTATTTTTTGATAAACAAATTTGTACTTTTAAATATTAGGCCCCAACTGCGTTGTATTTGTACTTGTTACGTTATTTATTTACCATTATTTTTTTATAAGATATTTACCATTACTTATTGTATATTTTATTTTATTACATATATTTAGCATTATTTTTTTTGAACATGTATATTTAGCATTATTAGTGCTTGAAAAAAAATGTATTTGTATCTCATATTATTTATCAATGAATTACAATAATTTTAGCATAAAACGACTTTGTATTATTCAAATTTTATTTTTTTTAATTCTGTCAAAAAAGCGGGCCAGGCCCGGCCCCCCGGCCCAGCTCACAAACGGGCCAGACCCGGCCCGGCCCGCTACAGTTAGGGTACACCAAGGGTCTGCCTTGAGTCTCTTTCTATTCATTCTGATTATGGATGAGCTCTCTAGGCACATCTAAGGGGGTGTGTCTTGGTGCATACTTTTCTCAAATGACATAATTCTTATGGGGGAATCTCGAGAAGAGGTAAATGAAAAGTTGGAACTCTAGAGAAGAACCTTGGAATCGAAAGGCCTACGAATTAGTAGATCCAAGACATAGTACACGGAACTCAAGTTCCATACCTCCACTAGGCCTACAATAGAAGACGTTAAGATTGGATCGAAGTCCATACCGAAAAATGAGAGTTTTAGATATTTGAGTTCCATGGTACAGCAGAACGGCAAAATTGACAAGGATGCCAACAATCGTATTAAAGTGGGTTGGCATAAGTAAAGGTTGGCCTCTATGGTGCTTTGCGATAGAAAAGTCTCGTTAAGGTTAAAGGAAAAATGCTATAAGACAGTAGTGAGACCGGCCATGTCATATGATGCAGAGTGTTGGCCAATGAAACCGTATCATACACAGAAGCTGAAGGTGATTGAGATGAGGATGTTGCGGTGGATGTGTAGACACACAAGAAAGGATAGGATCAAGAATGACATCATAAGAGGCAAATTGGGTGTCGAACAAAGATAAATTGAGGTAGCAACATTTGCGGTGGTTTGGGCATCTTAAGAGAAGACCAACCACTACCCTTGATAGGAGATGCGAACAACTCCATGCTGCGCTCGGGATCAGAGGGAGAGGTAGGACAAAGAAGAGATGGATGGAGACGATCCGACACGACCTCACCCACCTAAAACTAATGGAGGAGATGGCCTTAGATAAAGCTCAGTGGAGGGATAGCATTGGGGTAGCCGATGTAGCGGTCTAGAATATATGAGTATATTCTGGCTAGCACTACTGCCCTAAGGCTCACATGCTTGCCAGTATGATTTACTCGATATGTCTAGAAGTTATTTTATTGTCTATTGTTGTTCCTTGCTTCATGGTCCATGCTTTCTTTAAGCTTGTTTTGGGCTGTAGTTTTTATGAACTTATGCTTATGCTTTATACTTTATGATTGTATGTGTGTATGCTTCTCAGGTTGGGGGCCCTCGAAAACAGCCTCCCGTGAAGGATAACACCTTGAAGGGGTAAAGCTGTGCATAACACCCCCCCCCCCCCCCAATCTTGCATGTGCAGGAGCCCTCGAGGCACGTGATCGGTTGTTGTTGTATAGAAATTACAAGAAGAAAGATTTTAAAAGTATAAGTAAGTAACAATATTTTTATTAATTAATTATAATTTATCACTGTTATAAAATATATAAATATAATACTTAAAGGCTAGTGTTATTAACCTTTTTTTTTTTTTAATGTTAAGACACTTGGTCGATTGTTGTTGTATAGAGATTACAAGAAGAAAGATTGTACAAGTATAATTAAGTAACAATATTTTTATTATTTAATTATAATTTATCACTATTATAAATTATATAAACATAATACTTAAAGGCTAGTGTTATTACCCGTATTTTTTTTAATGTTAAGGTAATAACAAAGACTTTTTGAGTTTGTTCATGTTGACACTGTCCTTACATAAACAAAAAAACAGTTATGACAATCACATTACCCTATTTAAATTACGTACATAAAGAATTTTCCAATATCTTGAGCATTTTCATTTGTTTTTCCTCGTTGAATATCCGATTTTTCTGTGTTTTTATTTGTCATTAGTTTTTAGATTATGGAAAAAAACAAATTTGAAAATCATGAAATTTTTAAAGAAGATTTAAAAGTTTCAAATAAAATAATACATATAAATGGATATTTATTATTATAAAGCAATATCTTCTTACTATCTTTTTTGATTTGTAAATTCATACATATCACCTATAATCAGCATATCATTGGTTATTGTTTAAAAATTATAAATATAATATTATTGTTATTAGTAAGGACATGTTGTCGCCAACTCAAAATTAACGCCCCCAGTGAAAATTCTTTCTAGATCTGCCACTGCCCCTGAGATAATATGCCCAGAGAACGATATGACTTTGATTGTTAAATCCCGTGACAAGAGGTGAAAAGGTAAATTTTGGGGTCTAGTTAAGCAAAGCTTTTTCAGGCCCATATAGAGACTTTTGTCATCTACAAACCTATCTTCATCATGATGACCAAACCCTTGCAGCCTTTTCATTTAGATCTCTTTTAGTGATGGATCATCGTGATGTAGCACTGGCCAAGAATACCTCGACCGAGTCTAGAAAAGGAGAAAATGAATCATGAGTGTAAACATGAAAAGTTTATCATATATAAATTTAATGCTAGCCTCGAAAATAAGTGAATTTAATGTAAGTCAGCATTTTGACTAGATTGAAGTCATTGGAGTCAACATTTTGACCAAGCTCGGGTCAATCCAAATAACCCCAGTCCCAAAATCACTTCTAAGTCTAAATCCAAATATCTCTTAAGTCGAATCTAAAATGACTCTTCAGTCAGAGCCCAAGCCTAAAATAACTCTCAAGTCAAAGTCCAAGTCCTAAGTCAAAACTAAAGCCAAATGGACTTACAAGTCAAACCCAAGCCAAATGATTTCCAAGTTAAGTCAAACCCAAAATGACCTTAAAGTTGAACCGTAAACCCAAATGATTTCCAAGTCAATCGTAGACCCAAAAGACTTCTATGTCAAAGGTCCAAAGTTAAGCCCGCAAAGCCTCAGGCCAAAGTAAGCTTGAGCCCGTGAATCTTTAAATATAATTTGGACCCATTACTATAAAGTTAAGCCCTTGCCAAAAAAAGACTCTTCATCTATAAATAGAGGGGCACTCTTCATTTAGAGGGGGCTGGAAAATAAACAAAGAAGCCGAAATATTCCCCTAGAAAAAAAATAAAGGAGAACAACTTGTATTCTCCTCCCCAGCGCCTCCAAATTCAATTGAAGTAAAGGTTGAGCTTTGTACCCTCTACCTTTGAAGTCAAAATCCAAATTGAACTTCAAGATGGAGATCAAGCCACGAGTCCTCTAATTTTATGAAAATCACTTGATTGAGATCAAGCTTCATGCCCTCCTTCAAGTTTCCAAGTTTGAAAGCCCAAATCATCCTTGAAGACGGAGATCAAGCCAGGAACCCTTTACTTTAAAGAAATCACTTGATTGAGATCAAGCCTTGTGCCCTCTTTCAAGTTTCCAAGTCCAAGCCAAGCCATCAACAAAGGACTCATCATGTCTCGTGGAGATCATATATTTGAAATTAGTATATGTATACAAAGATTGTACCCATATTTTTTTGAAGAAATACCAAATCTTTATATTTGTGCAGCATTTATTTCGTCCATTTATCTTATTCCGAATTTTGTGCTCTATAAATGTGGCAAGCTCAGTGGGACCATCTTTGCTCTTATCTCCTTCTCCAAACTCAGGATCTCAAGTCCATCAGTTGCAATGGTGAGAAAGAAGAGCACTCCCTGCCACTCTTAAAAAGATGGCAAGTCTAACTCTCTCAAGCTTATTGGGTCTACTTTTGATGTGAGTCAATATCCAGTGGATGCTATCTTATGTAGTACGACAATGTTAACAACAATATTTTCATCCGTGCCAAGGAGTTGACTCATGACATTGCCGCCAACCTCAAGTTGTTGGTAAAGAAAGATGGCAAATGTCTCAAGCTTATTGGGTTTGCTTTTGATGTCAGCCAATATTCGATGGGTGCTATCTCAAAAATTATGACGATATTTGTCAACAATGCTTCATGCCAAGGAGTTGACTCACCACCTTACCAATCCCAAGTTGTTGGTCAAGAAAGATAGCAAGTATGGCTCTCTCAAGCCTATACGGTCTGCCTTTTGATGTCACCAAATGCCCGGCTAGCGTTAACTCAAGAAGTAAGACAAAAGTTGTTAGCAATACTCTCAAAGGAGTTCACACAAAATTTTACTACCAGTTGCATGTTGTTGTCCTCTCACCCCTTTAGAGCCAACACAAGGTCATCCACAGTAGCTGCTAACATGGAGAAATTGAGGACTTTCTCAAATCCCTCAAACTGAAAAAGTGGAGTGCTCTGAATTGATTGTCATGCCGGTCATGGTGACCTCAGAAATCCCCACAAAGGAGCAAGTGGCAAAGTTATAAGCACTTGTTGACATCCTCACCAAGGCCGAAGTGGAAAAAGATGTGCAATTCCAAAAGGAAAGTCTTCAACTTACAACTCTAAAAGGCAAATTGGTAAAACATGACAAGGTAAACAGCAGCAAAATGGTTAAAGTTGATAGTGATGACGATGAGTCTAAGCTTGAAACGGCATTATCTAAAAGGTCGATGCAGCTAAAAAGTATAGTGCAATATTGAAGTCAATGTCCATGGATGCTTTGTTTTCTTAACAAATTCAAAGAGTTAGTTGCCACGAGACTAAAGCTCAAATCGGTGGAACCTCCTACTAATACAAAAAAAGGCCTTAGACTTAAATGATCGACAGGCTCAAGATGCGCATTGGCTATCAGCTACCCAAGTTCCAACAGTTCGATGGTAAGGGAAACTCATGCCAATGTGTTGCCCACTTCATTGAGACTTATAATAATGTAACGTTGATGGTAATCTACTGGCAAGTAGTTGATTTGCCCTTTTGAAGGCGCTACTTTTGATTGTTACACCTAACTGAGAGTCTAAATCAGCTAGGAAGAAATTAAAAAACAAATTCCTTGATATGTTCATCAGTGCTTGGTGTACCGTCTCCATGGCAGAACTCACCAACACTAGACAAATGTAAGGGTGATTCGGTCATAGACTACATCCCCATTTGGCATTCTTGAAGCTGTAGTTGCAAGAATCGACTTCTGAAGCAGCAAAAGTTAGTAATTCACTAAAATGCTCTGCTATACCATGCTATTAGTAATTCTAAAGCTGTAGTTGCAAGAATCGACTTCTCTAGGATGCTCTGCTATACCATGATGCGGCAAAGGAAAAAAAGTGCCAGAGATCAAAACATTAGTCTACATGCTTACTAGCTTTACTCCTATGTAGATTCTTATAAAAGCTAAGGGAGTTTGAGAAGGACAACGTTAGCTTGGTACATGAGACAAGAAAGAAATGGATAGTGTAGGAGGAACAATAACAAATGAAGTATTCATTTCCTGATTCTAACACCCTCCATGGTAAGGAACTGATTCCATTATCAAATCCAAAGCATCCTAGAGAAGTAGGACTCACAAGCAACCTGAATTACTATAGATACCACCAAGTTAGTTGTTGACTCAACATCATTATCATCACCAACATTGCAACCATGTTTCCCTCTCCATCCAAAAAAAAAAAAAAAAAAAGGCTTCGAGTTATCTAATTTGGAAGCCTAGAGTCGACGGTTGCCCAACCATAACAAAAGTGGTTGATGTTCCAAATAAGCTAATGAAGTTTGACAAAGAACACAAACTCACTTAGTCTTGACAGATAGGGAAGCCAAATAAGGGCAAGATTCGTCATTCCAAGATATAGAAATATGAAGAAGCAAAAGAAGACAACATAAGATGCTACTCTAATCAATTTTTCGAAATACGAGCGTTATACTCCCGTCACTTGATGGAGTTCTTCCAAAGGAATACCTTAAGGCCACAAAATTCTTTCTATCAACCCTTTACTTCTTCCCAAAAAAGGTAAAGTGGAATCTAAACTGACTAAATCTAAGTCATAACAAAAAAAAAGGCTGGTAGAATTTCCAAACATTAAAAACGATGTAATTTTCAACCAAAAAGCCAGCAAAAGATGTAATCAATCTAGTTAGAGAGGGAGCTCTAACTCACCAGTTAGCAAGAGTTTTAAACCAACTAGCTCTAACCAATCAAGTTGACAAAATTTTCAATCCACCATACCACACGAGTTCTAGCAATAAAGCCAATAAAATTTCAAATCATCATATCATTGAAAGATTTGACATACAAGCCAGCGAAGTTTTCTACCCAACCATTTGGTCCCAATCATCGAAGTCATTGAAAGTTCCAAGCAGCAAGCCAACAAAACTTCCAACTTAGCTAGTTGGTGGGATCCCTAACCCATTGACTAGCAAAAGTTATGAACCAATTGGCTGATGAAAATTCTAGCTAGCCAGGGCAAAAAAACCATCAAAGCCATGAAATTTTCAAGGAGGCCAATGGAATTTCCAACCATCCAAGTTATTGGAAGTTCTAACCAACAAGCCAACGAAGTCTCCAAACAACCAAGTTGGTGGGCGCTCCATCCAACCGACCAAAGAAAGTTTAACTAACTGAGATGGTGGTATTGTAGCCAACCAGACAATGGAAGTTTTCATCAGCAGGTTGGCTGCACTTTCCACTAGCTAACTGATAAAGGCTCGTACAACCAAGTCCTTACACGACCTAGTTTGCAAACGCTCAACCTAGCAGGTTTCTGCAACCAAGTTATTAAAGTTCAACCTATCATCAATCAAGTTAGCACAACCAAGTGGCAGAAAATTTAACGGACCAACTTGGCGCTTCCTACCAACCAGCCAACGAAATTCTAGCCATATAAGACCGGTAGATGTCCCAACCATCCAAATCGCTGGAAGCTCTTGTCCATCAGCTGAAGGCTGACCAGCCGATGAAAGTTGAAGAAAAAAAGCCTTTGAACTTCTGGCCAAATAGTCAATAGTCACTAAAATTTCAATTTAAAAAAAAAAACCTAACAAAAAAAAAAATTAATCTTAGCAAACCATGGGTTGTAAATTTCAACCAACCTAGTTGATTGAGGTTTGAATCAATCAAGTTGGTAACATTTCCTTGTAGGCAAGCCGGCAAGAAGTTCAACCAACTAGGTTGGCACAGCAACCAAGTCCGTACAGGTTCCACAAACTAGACAATGGAATTATCAACCAATGAAGACTAAAAAAGTTCACAAACCAGGTTGGTCAAAGTTCTCAACAAGTCAAGTCGGTGCAACCTACCAAGCTAGCATAGGTTCAACTAACCAGGTTATTGCCACGAATCAAGTTAAGAAACAGTTCAAGGAACAAAACTATTGAAAATTCACTAATTAATTTGGTAAAAGATCTCAAAAAACCAAGCCGATGTAACCTATTAAGCTGGCATAAGTCTGATCGATTCAAAAACAATTTGAAGAACCAAGCAAGTGAAAATTCAGCAATTAGGTTCAATATCTCTAAACCATTCAATTTTGGTGCAATTAACCAAGCTGGAGAAAGCCGATTCAATCAGCTTGGCACAATCAACCAAATTGGTGAAAAGTCCAACCAAGTAAGTTAATAGATTTTCCTCCCAAACAAGATCGTCAGAGCGCAACCAACCAAATTGGCAAAGTCATCAATGTAACAAAAAAAAATTCATCTAGCCTAGCCGACCTAGCCTACATGCCTCTGAAGAGTCACGCCATTATGTTGACGCAGAGGACAAGCCCAGCCGAGTTTTTGAATTTTGGGTTTAAGTCCATGGCATCCCATTAAACATGACGACTATAGAAAACGTCCTAAAAATCATAAACAATTTCCCAAAAACTATAAAAGTGGATATGGACCTAGAAAAGCACTCATTGTGGAGTAACTTCATACTTATGAAAGTTCAAATCAACACAAACAAACCCTTAAAGGCCAGTTTCAGCTTACCTTGCACTGGTAAAAAAAACTTATGGGTCCATTTTAAATTTGAAAGACCTGCTAATTTCTACTACGCCTATGCCATGATCGACCACACAATCAATTATTGCCGAGATGAGGAGGCCCCTATGGACAAACCTATCTCTGACGGTTCTCTTAGGGCCAAGGAGTTTACATCATGCAAGATCTCCCTCTGTCCAGCACCAAGGCCCAAGCCCCCGACCGCCGGCCAACATGGCTATCGATGTTGACCGCCTCCCCTATGAAGTGCAACAGAACGGGTGGTTGGCTAACAGTCAATCCTCCATTACCAGGTCTATTAATTCAAACACTGAAATGTCTTCACCGTCTTTCCATAGTGGGAAGAGAAGGGTCTGAGAAGAGCATATGTCCAATGTCAACAAAAGGGAAAACGCTATGCTCTAAGACATTTGTTTCTTATATGGTTGTTAGGGATGAATGGGGTAATTAGTAGCTTAATGCCAATATAAGCAATGACAAAGATAACTTTTTGCGGGGATCTTTGAAGACCAAGGATTGACACCATCTCTTGTCTCCACAGAAAGATTTTCTGACAGGGGGTTACTCGGAGACAGAGCTAGTGGTAAACTGAACAACTTGAAAAGGCTGGCCAGACAAAAAGCTAACAGAGAGAAAGATCGAGAATCTGAGAGGATCCATTTCAGTCCTCGTATCCGATCCCCATCCATCACTCTAAAGGAAATTGGTTCTGATGAAGCATCATCCTCCACTACTGAAGGGTTTGCTGTGGTTGTCCCTGCACAATTGCCTCGAGCGCCATGAGTCTCATTTGTTGGAACTGTCGGGGGATTGGTCGAACCCCACGGTCTAAGCTCTCAATGAGCATTCTAGGAAGTTTCGACCCTTTATGTTCTTTCTCATGGAAACTAAGCAGAATTCAAATGATGTGGCTAGATTAGCTCGTAACATAGGATACTCCTTATGTTGTACTGTTGATTCTAATGGTTTATCGGGTGGCTTAGCCCTTTTGTGCTTGTCTGATGTCTCCGTTTCTATTTGCTTTTCGTTTGATCGATTTATTATTGCTAATGTGAATATTACTCATTCCCACTAAAATTGGGCTCAAATTTTCATTTATGCTGAGCCTAATCGTGGACAACGTGCTTTCTTTTAGAAGTACTTCACGGAGACATGCATGTGACCCCTTAGGCCCAGTCTCTATAGCAGGGGACTTCAATGCCATTACCTCCATCTATGATAAGCTCAGTGGGTCCCAGGTTCATGATTATCAACTTCGATGGGTTTTGGATTGCATGGATACGTGTGGCCTGATGGAATTGTTGTCTAAAGGATGTAGATACTCTTGGACTAATAAACAACCTGGAGCGAGAAATGTAAAAGAATGTATCAATAATGTGGCCGCTAATGTTGAGTGGTAGAACCTCTTCCCTAATTCCTCGATCACCCTTCTTCCCGCGGTGGAATCTAATCACTCTCCAATGGTGATCCAGCTAGAAGATGAACCTATAGGAGGCCCTAGAGATTTTAGGGTTGAGAATAAGTGGTTGCTGGAAGAGGATTGTAAATCGAACGTGAAAAGCGATTGGAACTCGTCCCTCGAAGGTTCTATGATGTTCATCCTGGACCAAAAATCTTAGGAGTGTAGAAAGGTGTTAAAGGGGTGCAGCTCCACCAATTCCAAGAAAAGAAGGGCCTTCATGGATAAGGCTATGGCCTGCCTTACTGAAATTCAAAGAAAGTTGTCCACGAAAGAGAAAGCTTTGAAAGAGCTCAATATCAACGAAGACATCAGAAAGTGATGGGATTCTGAGCAGAGACACTAGGCCCAGAAATCTAGAATTACCTGGCTTTCTTGTGGAGACAGGAACACGAGATTCTTTCATGCATCTACACTTCAAAGAAAAAGGACGAACGAGATCAAGAGGATTAAAGGCCGCAACAGCTTATGGGTTGACAATTCCCGAGCTGTTGAGTAGGTGTTCCCATCGTATTTCAAAGAGTTGTATAGTGCAATGCCTACATCCCTTGTTAATTAAGCCACTCAAAGCTGTCAACTGAAAGTCCCGGTAGCAGCAAATGTGGCGATGTGCGGCCCAGTGTACGAAGTGGAGATCCGGGCTACTATTAAACAGCTCGGTAATCTTAAGGCTCCGGGTCCTGATGGATTTCTAGGTATTTTCTGTTCCTCTTTTTATGAAACTATGGGTAACGATGTTTGCAATGTTGTGAAAGGTTTTTTCAAAAGTGGCCACATACTTCGCTACCTCAACCACACTAATATTGTCCTAATCCCTATGATCCCCCGCCCTGAGAAAGTTAATCAATTTAGGCCTATTAGCTTGTGTAATTTTAGCTATAAAATTATAGCTAAAATCCTTGCTAACAGGCTTAAACTATGGTAGGGGATATCACTTCCCCTTACCAATCCACTTTTATCGTGAGTAAACAAATTTAGGACAACATTGTTGTGGTCCATGAGGCTTTTCATGCCCTTAAAAACAAGAGAAAGGGAGGAAAATGCTTTCTTGTCCTAAAACTTGATTTGTTCAAAGCCTATGATCTAGTCGATTGGGGGGTTTTTGGAGAAACTCCTTTCTCGCTTTAGGTCCGACTCTTGGTTCACTAATCACATTAAGGAATGTGTTTTCAGGATAAAATGGGCCCTCTGGTCAATGGTAGAAGGCTACTGGGTTTCCATATAGCCCGTGGCCTCCGCCAAAGTGACCCTCTCTCACCTTACCTGTTTTTGATTATGATGGAATGCCTCTCATCTCTTATCGATAGGAGGGTGGAGTCAGGTGACTAGCATGGGTTCAAAATTAGGCGAGCTTGCCTAATGCTTTACCACTTTTTTTATCACCGATGATTGCTTGCTTTTTTTTTTTGGCCCCAGAGCAAGTTTGCTTGGTTGGTAAAAATGCTATTTATACCTTATATGTTGTCTCAGGACAATGTGTCAACTTTGTATGGATATTCTTGGGGTTTTCCCAATGGAGGCTAATGAAAAGTACCCGGGTTTTTAGCTTCTGTGGGGTAGATCTAAGAAGGAAGCCCCCAACTTCCTGTACCAAAGGATTCGTTCCAAGACCCAGGGATGGAAGGCCAAATTGCTCTCCCATGTGGGTAGGGCAACTCTCATCAAGTCTGTGTTAAATGACATCCTGTCTTATGTTATGTAGTGCTTCAAAATCCCATGCTCTTTTGCTCGACGTCTTAATAGTCTCATTGCTCATTTTTGGTGGAAAGGTGGCTCTTGTGATGATAAAGGTATGCACTGGGTTAAATGGACTAATCTTATGAATTCGAAGAGTGAAGAGGGTCTCGGTTTTCGCGATATGGAAGGTTCCAACCTTGCTTTCCTCGCCAAATAGGCTTGGAGAATTTTTCAAAATCCTGACGCTTTCTAGGTTAAACTATGCAAAGGCGTCTATTTTAAGGACTCCACCTTCTTCGACACAAGGATGGGGGGCTCCCCCTCATGGAGTTGGCATAGCCTACTTGACGGACGGGATCATCTTAAACATGGTATGAGGTGGAATGTGCATAGCGGTAGGAACATTGACATTTGGAAAGACGCTTGGATCCCTTCCCTCACTCTCACTCTAATCGTGCACCATTTGGATTCTTCCGTACCTCCTCGCCCCTTTAATGAGCTCATTCTCTTAGGCGCCTGCCATTGGAATGAAAGGCTCATTTTTCTGTTGTTTGGATCATCCACAGCCGATAGGATCTGATCTATCCCAGTAGGTAATCCGGAAGACCATGATTCCTTTATTTGGCATTTCTCACACACTGGTATTTTCACGGTCAAATCCGGTTATCACATGTGGAAGGCTTGGATAGCTGTTGAGCAAGCTGTTCTTTCTGCGTCCTCCTCAGCTGTCCCCTCTCGATGGGCCATTGGGTCCATCTAGAAGTTGGAAACCAAGCCAAGGTCTAAGCACTTCATGTGGAGGGCCCTGATGAATGCCCGTGCGACAAAAGAGAATCTTAAAGCTCATCAATTCATTTACAAGGATTGCTGCCCATGGTGTGGTGGTGAGGGGGAAAGATTTTCTTCTGTCCAACATATCGTGCATCTTGGCTTGCCTCCGAGTTTTGCTTCCGCCCACTAGTTGTTGGTTTTAGAGGCTTCACTTGGTGGTAGGAACATATTTCTACAGATTTGAATTTTCCAATTGAAGTGCCTTGCAGGTTAGTCTATCTTTGTTGGGAATTATGGAAGGGCTGTAGCCTTTTCATCTTCAAAAAGAAGCTCAAAGATTTGGCAGAGGTCTTGTTTTCGACAGCTCATTTTATGGCTGAATTCCAATGGGCCCTCCCCACTCACCTGATTAGCCCCACCCTGATACCTAGCTCCCTCCCACCCATTGGTCTACTCTGGCACCTCATCTCATCAGAGTTAACAATGATGCCACATAGAAGCAAGGTAATAGGTGGGCAACTCTAGCGGTGGCTACCGATAACTTTAGGGGCTCATTGGTGAGTAGTTGGTGCGGATCCTCTACGGCTTCTTCCCCTCTGGTGGCAAAATTGCTTGCATTGTGCGTGGCATTCTATCTGGCCTCGTCGTATGGATGGAGATCTGTTATTCTTGAAGTTGACTGTAAAGAGCTCATTTTTGCTATCAACGAGGACACTGAACCCCCATGTGACATTGCTGCTATCATTAGTGATATTTAGTCTCTTGTTGTGTCTTTTGATTATGTTGCTTTTAATTGGATTTCTAGGCATTGTAATGGTGAGGCCCATGTGTTTCTAAATTTCACGAAGCTTATCGTTGTACCCATTACTGATGATATAATCCCCCACATGTGCCAAACTCTATTGTTTATTCCAATAGTAATGAAATTTAGCTTGCCTTCAGGCATTGTTCCATCAAAAAAAAAAAAAAAAAAAGAATTGTTACATAATTTTATTGGCTTTGATATTATGTGATGTTGGCTTCACATTAGGAAAGAATTTTATAAGCATTATCATTTCTATCATTTTATACTCGATACCCTCTCCCTTATTTGAAAACTTCATTTTCCATTCAATTCTTCTCCTACTCTGTGGGAGGGAAGTCTCTATACGTGAAGAGGAAACGAGTTTTGCAGTAGGCTAGGGATTGTGCTCTGTATAGTTGTTCACCTTCAAGAATCTGACCAAAGCAAGGGTATGGTGGGCTGGAGATATTAAGTGCCACTGGATGTCACTGGCCAGCTCCCTTGTCAGCCACCATTTTCGCTTTGAATCAATGCCGTTGTCTGCAGCAAGCAGCACAGCCATAACCACCACCAGCACTCTTAGTTCATGGATTAGAATGGACTGTTTATTTATTTATTTTCATTTTTGTCCATAGATGGCGTAGGACTCTAAATATGTTATGGACAACATTACAGTGACTGGCAAAAAAAAGATGCAAAGATTGTTTTTAAAGAAAGAGGCTTTAAGAACCACAATGGTTGGAAGTGAGGGACAAACACTAGCTATGTAGGTGGAGGTGAGCAGCGGCAATGGCCGATCGCTAATAATGGACCATAGTTGTAATGACAAACTGGTTTGGGGCAATGAGGGTGACTTCACCACCACCGCGTAAACCCTTGGAAAAAGGGAATGTTTGGTCCAACAACATCGAGTTCTGGCTTCAGTGCCAATGATAGCTGCTTGCAATAGCGAGTTCGTTTCTCTCGAAGGACCATTTTTTTCTTGAGATATACTTCTTTGAATCACGTCTACCGCTTTTTGTTGTCATTGTTTTTGCTTGCATCTGGTGGTTTATTTTCTTCTACAGGAACTGTTGAGAGAACCCAATGACGACCACATGTAAGGAAGTACACGTCTAACTTCGGTCTGTGCCCCCCATCGGGTCTTAGTTGTTGGAGGCCCTTAGAGTCCATTTTGAGAAGATCCGACCACGACTCCGTTATGGGGAACTACAAGTCCGACTTCAGTCCGTGCACCCCCATTGGGTCTTAGTTGGTGGAGGCTCTTAAAGTTCATTTTTAGAATACCCGACGACGACCCCGCTTGTGGAGAACTACACGTCCAACTTCGATCTATGCCCCCAAACGGGTCTTAGTTAGTGGCGGGCTTTGGAGTCCATTTTGAGAAGACCTGACAACGATCCCATGTGTGGGGAACTACACGTTCGACTTCGATCCATGCCCCCCCTCAGGTCTTAGTTGGTGGAGGCCCTTCGAGTCCATTTTGAGAAGACCAGACGACGACCCCGCTTGTGGGAAACTACACGTCTGATTTCGGCCCATGCCCGCTGCCGAGTCTAAGTTGGTGGAGGCCCTTGGAGTCCATTTTGAGAAGATCTAATGGCGACTCCGCCTGTGGGGAACTACACGTCTTACTTCGGTTTGTGCCCCTCACCGGGTCTTAGTTGGTGGAGGCCCTTGGAGTTCATTTTGAGAAGACCTGACAATGACCCCACATGTGGGGAACTAGACGTCTGACTTCGGTCCGTGCCCCCCGTCGGATCCTAGCTGGTGGAGGCCTTTGGAGTACATTTTG
Source organism: Simmondsia chinensis (assembly GCA_018398585.1). Classification (NCBI taxonomy): domain Eukaryota; kingdom Viridiplantae; phylum Streptophyta; class Magnoliopsida; order Caryophyllales; family Simmondsiaceae; genus Simmondsia; species Simmondsia chinensis. Next base: position 27,650,368 of record JAGTTD010000006.1, on the reverse strand, counting down.
AGAAGACCTGATGACGATGCCACGCGAGGGAAACTACACGTCTGTCCGTGGCCCCCGCCAGGTTCCAGTTGTTGGAGGCCCTCGGAGTCCATTTTGAGAAGATCTGATGATGATCCCGCATGTGGGGAACTACGCGTCCGACTTTAGTTCATGCCCCTCACAAGGTCTTAGTTGATGGAGGCCTTTGGAGTCCATTTTGAGAAGACCTGACGACGACCCCATGTGTGTGGTACTACACATCTAACTTTTGTCCAAGCCCTAGCTAGGTCTTAGATTGTGAATGGCAGCGAATTCAAGTGGACAAGTGACACACTCTCATCACCATGTTGACCTTTAGTGTTGAGGTTGACATAGGTGTTTGAGCTTCTTTTTTTGAAATTTTTTTTTTAACAGCTTATAGGCTTGGATGAACTTTTTTAGACAATTTGAGTGCCCCTGGTTTCTTTATACCCGTGGGGTGGATTAGTGGTGTGCACTCTTTATGACATGACATTAAATTCAGAGTTTCATCATGCAGTTTAGCCTAATGTTACCAGGAGCAAGAAGGAGGTTTTATCGTTTTGGCCGGTGGTGATGTTTATGCCCATGGTCCAAAGAGTGGAAGGAACGTGCCAATTTTGCTAGAAGTTTCAACACAATGTAGGCTCAGGCCAAAAGGATTGGAAAGAGGGTTTTGTTTGTTTAGCTGGTGACAATGTTCATTGTGCTCCAAAGAGCGAGGGGAACTTGCCAACTTGGTTCAGAGTTTGGTCATGCAGTTTAGGCTCACGCCACAAGGAGAAGAAAGAGAGTTTCACCAACTTGTGTTGGTAGGTTGAATTTTCTCCAGCCCTTGACTACATCAACTTGGTTGGCAATGCAAACTGTATTGGTTGAATTTTCACGAACTTGGTTGGATACACTAACTTGGTTGGGTGAATTTCCACACACTTTTTGGCTGCAGAACTTCATTGGAAGACTTTTAGCTGCTAGGCTGTTCACACCAACTTACTCAAACTTAAACCAACTTGTTGGCTGCAACAATTTAGCTAGTTGATCAGCTTTGCCGACTTGGTTGGCTACATCAACATGGTTAGATGAACTTTTGCCACCTTGTTAGCTGCTCCAACCAGGTCATATGATTTTTCATCACCTTGCTTAGCTAATTGAACTTTACTAGTTTGGTTGGCTATATCGACATGGCTAGATGAACGCTTCCATCTTGTTGGTTGCACTACCCCAGCTGGATGATTTTTCACCAAATTGTTGGTTGGTTCCACTTGGTCGGTTAAACTCTGCGAGGGTGAACTTCCGCCGCTTTATCGATTGGACCTACTTGGACATTTTAAATTTTCTAGTTTAGTTGGTTATGTCAACATGGTTATTTGAACTTCCATCGCTTTGTTTCTTGCACTGACTAGGTTGAAGAATTTTTGTAGGTCTTGTTGGTTGCATCAATTTGGCGAGTTGAAGTTTTCAGCGTGGTAGACTACATTGACATGGTTGAGTGAACTTGTGTCATTTTGTTGTGCTAATTTGGTTGCTTCAGGCTTCTTTGAGCGCTTAGCTACATCAACTTAATGGGGTGACCCTTCATCGGCATGTTGGCCGGGTTAACAACTTTGCTTGCTTCGATGGTTGCGATCTCACTAAACTGGTGGTGACAACTTGGTTATTTGAACTTCCACCGACTTGACATTGGCACCAACTTGGTTGGTTACGCTAACTAAGTTGGTTGACCTTTTAGAGCCTTGCTAGTTACACCAACTTTGTGGGTCAAACTTTCAACAAGTTGTTGCTTGAACCAATTTGATTGCTACAAAAACTAACTTCATTTCATGCACTTTCATGATTGGTTGAAATTTTCAATGTAGTTGGGCACTCCAACTTGATTGAACAAACCTTCGCACGTTGGTAAGTTACCTCGATTTGGTTGCTTGAACTTTCACCAACTTGGCAAAATGGAAACATCTGATTTCATCGGTTGAAACTTTAATGGGAAAGATGGATCAAACTTTCATCCGCCTCAAATGTTAAAAATTCTGCTGATTTGTTTTTGTTTTTTTCTTTTTGTTTTTCACCTGCTTTGGTGGCTATTATTCGCTGGGTGAAGTGTTTTGAACTTTCAACGACTTGCTCAGTTTGAACTTCTTCCAACTTGTTTGGTTAAACATTGTGCCTACACGGTTGATTGCATTAATCCAGCTGGAATAACTCTTATCAACTTGGTTTTTTTGGCATTGTCTTCGCTCTAAAACACTTTAAGCTAATTTGATCTTTTAATTATAACATTTTTAAACTGGCTTTATCAGAGTCAAGTCTTAATCAAGGGATTATGAGAAATCTTTTAGTGTGACATTTAGGGTCGATTAGAACCTACGGATAAACATTTTAATCAAAATTATGAGCTTAAAGAGACTCCCAATAGAGCCTATTGGTCAAATTCTTAAAAATCACGCAAAACATATTAAGTGTCAAACTCTTCAAAGCAAACCTCTGCACAAAGACTAATGGAAAGTACAGTGGGATGTTGTGTGTCAACACATAGATGTTGTGTGTCAATGCACAATGACAATGGTAATTCATAATGACTACTTTTAGAAATTCAATTCTTTGCAGGTCCTTCTTCCATCGACCAGTTGTGACATCCCTTGCATATACAAAGGACTTGAGTGCTTCATGAAGGCATACAACTAGGAAGAAAAAATTGATTTTTATTGTTGTTGCTTTTTCGAGTTTTCACAGTTTTTATCTCATTGATTTTTATTAAATTTTTTCGAGGACTTGGTCTTCTTTTAAGTGACATTATTAAGCTTAATTGATATGTCCTTAGTTTATGCTGAAAAGGTTGTGCAAAAACATTTTACAACATGATTGTTCATTGCTCAAGTAGATCCATCTCTAAAAGTTAGATCTTTATACTACATCATAAAAATATCAAAGTGTAAGGTTGCATCCTTAGCCTATATTACAAAAGAATCAAATGTGGAAGCTTGGATCCTTAGCCTAAGTTATGAAAGTATCTAAAAGGAGAGCACGCTTCTAGAAGCTTAAAGCGCAGCATGGTTTCAATTTCTCCCTTAACTAGAATGGTGTTTTTGTTGTGTTCTTTTAGTAGCTAGAATCCTAGCTAGAGTGGGTTTATCTTTTAAGTGTTTCAGGTCATTTAAGCTTCGTAATTATATAGTAAAGAGTTGTATAGCAAATAGGAGAGTATGTTTACAAGTAGGCTTGCAATCAGCCCTATTTGGAGATTTTCCTTTATAAAAAAATAGGTATTTTATTTCTCTTTCTTGAATTCTCTCCTAGAGGTCCAAGATTGAGTTATTTCCCCTTTATTCTTCTTAACTTTGGCACGTTTAGTTAAAGGAAGGCCATTGAATTCCTTCCATCCATCCAATATCGAGTAGCGATTGCACCGATATAACATCAGCACTAGAACATTCCACCATAGCCCGAGAAAGACTGAGATATGCACCCATAGAAGAGACCTATGGGAGGGTTGATACATGCCAAATAGAGAGGAGATTTGAAGAGATGGAGGCTAAATTTCAACATAGTGAGCTAGTTGTAGAGCACCTGATCAAGGTGTTTTGTCAAGTGACTAGGCCTTAACAATCCTTTTAGCAGGGTTGGTGCCAAGGGGCATAACTGTAGGAGAGAGAGGCCTTCCTATGACACATCCCAGTAAACTTGCACTAAGTTTGGAATCTAGATTGAGATCCTAGAAGTCTAAGATGGTAGGCTGCAAGAGGCGTTCTTGGGGGTGACGATGTATATTGAAGAAGTTCCAAACTTAACAAGATTCCCAAGCATAAGGGGGCTCCTTTGGTCTCGAGTACGCCACCAAGTAGGGTTATTGGATGGCGAAAGTGACTTAAGCATTCTAGATTGAAACAAGGAATGAGTAAGATAGTGACTTGGGAAAAGTTGAAGAAACACATAAGAGACACCTTCTTAACCCACTATTGCACCAAAGTTATGTCTTAGATATTCTAGAATTCACGTTAAGTGTCATAGTAAGGGGAGGATTATATTGCTGAGTTTTAAGCTCTAGTGGAGAGGAATAACTTTGCAAAGATGGCGGAGCATCTGATGGATTGAGATATTTGAGGGATAAAGGAATCATCCAAGAGGTGTTAAACATATTTGACATCTACTTCATTTCATAAGCTTATCAGGTCAACAGGTAACAATGTCGGCATCCAATCATTAGTTTGTGGAGCAGCCACGCCAGGGATTGAGAACCTAACCAGGTGAGGTCCCCACCCAATACCAATGTACATGGAAAGTTTGATATCTCCTCGGAAGAATTGGCAATTTACCTACTTGCCCTTCAAATTGCAAAATGGTGTACGCTTTAGGTTTGGAATTAATTGGAGCCAAACCATAAATTTTATTTATCAAAATTGAAACCAAATAATTTTTAAATCATAAACCAAACTAAACCAAACCATAATTTTAAAATTATGGTTTGGTCCGGTTCGGATAATGGTTTTAACCATATTCTGCAGACCCCTACATTCAACTATCAAACTTTGCTCCCACTCGATGGTCTAAGTCAGTGGACTTTTCATTTATTTTTAGCAAATAAAAAAAACATGGAATCCAACAAACCATACTATGATGTATGCAATGATGATCTAACTAATCTAGTTGTTACTCCGTGACAATGGGATCACATTTAAGTTATCAATATATGAACTATTCTCAACTAATATGGTTTCTAGTAACTCTTACTAGACATAAATAACTCATCATTCAACCCTTAACCCTTAAGATAATATGATAGAGCTCCCTAAGGAGGCTAACATACTATCCTAATCAAATATACAAAATTACTTAGATATTCATACAAGTCCATAAGATATTCCACTATAGCGTGGTTGCACTTGTTTTCTTATGCTTAAATCTATGGTTAAGAAGTATAGCCCTATTCACCACATATAAACACCCTCTTCAAGGAATAGTGCCACCTACTATACTGCTACACTAGTGGTAAGCCATGAGCATTCGGCTATTGAACCTCGCTCCCACTTGATATTTTAAATTAATTGGATTTTTTTTATTTGTGGTTATCACATGATCATTATTAAAATCACATTATAAAATATGTTTGAAAAAAAATCTTAATTGCATTAGGTTCTAGTAAATATTGAACCAACTAACTTCCGACCATATTTGACGTTGGATGTAAAAGTACATATTTTCAAATAATCCAACTGTTAAATTTGTAATCAAATTAAACATGTTTGAAAAATAGCAGCACTCAATCAAATAAAATATTTCAGAAGGTTGGAATAGTTTAAACGTGATCCAAACCATTTTCACATCAAACATGCTATTTAACTACTTCAAATAATATAAATATGTGAATAATATTTAGTAGACACCTTGCTATCAAACAACTTTAAATAACGTTACTGTTGAATTATTGGTCTCTATATGACTTAACTATGACGATTATTAACTTAGTCAAGTATCGTTCAAGTATTATAGATCAAGTAGACAACGGAATATATGCTGCATTAGGGTCATATTATGTTGAGTGGCACATGATGTAAATATTAGCATGTTCAAGGGTAAATATAAATTGTATTTTTTAAATCAGGTCATTATGTTAGTTGACCATATTGCCCTTGCCCGTATGTAATATTTACCTGCCCTTTTGCCCCTACCCGTGTGTGAACCCTCTGCTGCCCGAAGCTTGCAGAAGAAGCTACCCAAATCTGTTTAAATTGGGCTGCCACGCATCAATCATCTGGCACCCTTGTTTGTGTTTGTTTGTGGTAAATCTGGACCGTTGATGAGTTAGTGATGGACAGCTAGGATGCGTCCTGCAGCCTTGACACGGATTGAGCTTTATTGTGTATATATAAGGCAAACTTTTTAGGGTTCTTGAACACATAATTCATTATCTTCATTCTTCATCAGCCACAGCCCTCTCTCTCTTTTCTCTTGAGGTGATCTGAGGCGATTTGAAGGAGATCTTTCAGATCCGTGGGTGTAAAGGCTTGCATGTCCATATCTTCATACTTTAGAGCTTTGAGAAGCCATTGTTGGCTTCTTTGTGAGTATCTCTTGTCCTTTCTGCTTTATCTTTGTTTAGTAAAGGTTTCTAACTTAGGAACTTTGACGATCTATTTGTATTACGTTGTTGCCTTTGAGATTTTGATCTGTAATAACTTGAACTTGACTATAGTGGAGAAACTTCCCTAGAAATAAGGAGCCGTGGATGTAGGTCCTTATTTAAAGGCTGAACCACGTAAAATCTTGGTGTTCTTTGTTGTGTGTTTGAGCAAAATTTCGTTTTTGATACTTACTATACTGCAGTTATAGGTTTATACATAGATCTGAGAATCTATAACATATTCACGAAGTTTCTTTAAGAACGGAAGTTTTTCTTTAAAGATCCAAAGTTTTATAACTAAAACTCAACAAGTGGCATCAGAGCTTTAGGTTCTTTACCTTAAAGAAACAATATGGCGGTTGCTAGGGTTGAGATCGAAAGATTTGACGATAGAAATGATTTTAATCTCTGGAAACTTAAAATGAAAGCCATTCTTATGGCCCAGGGCGCTGGAAATGCGCTTTTACCTGAAGATAAACAACCTGATTATCTAACTGAAAAAGAGAAACTAGATATTGAACATAAAGCCTACGTCTCTTTACTACTTAGTCTAGATAATTCAGTCCTTAACCAGATTTGTTCTGCGAAGACTATGGCTGACATCTGGGCTAAGTTAGATGAAATTTATAAGTCTGAGTCTTTGTCTAATAGGATGTTATGTATGGAAGCACTCTTCACATTTAAAGTGAGTGAGTCTAAACCCTTAAAAGATTCTATAGATGAGTTTTACAGAATCTGTCAAGATTTAGATAATGTTAAGGTAACTGTTGCTAATGAACTTTTGGCTATAGTGTTGTTGTGTGTTTTACCTAAATACCTTAGGGATTTCAAAGACACACTTAGATATGGACGAGATACTATAGCACTTAAAGATGTTATCAAGGCCCTTAGGTCCAAGATTCTTGAACTTAGGAAGGAAGGGAAGTATCCACCTAACAGTAACAGCGGGGAAGGGTTGTCTGTGCAGGACAAAGACTCGAGACAACAATAACAATCATAATAATCGTAATAAAGAAAGAAGAAGAAGTAAGAGTAGGAACAGATCCAACTCTAGACCAAGAAGGGACTATAGTAAAGTAAAATGTTATGAATGTGGTAAGTTAGGACATATCAAGAGATATTGTCCTAATTATCAAAGAAAATTTAATGGCACAACAGATAACACAGAGTACACTGATGGTTATGATTCTGCTGAAGTATTAGTGGCTTCTACAGACCTAACTACACATGAGTGGGTGCTAAACTTAGGGTAAAGTTTCCATATGACATCTGATAGATCTTTCTTTACTGAGTACAAAGCTGTGACTAGGGGAAAGGTGTTACTAAGAAACAGTCACGGGTGCAAGGTAGTAGGAATAGGGTCAGTTAGGGTTAGAGGATCAAATGATGTTGACTTCACCCTAGAAGGAGTTAGGCATGTGCCTGAACTTAGAAGAAACCTGATTTCTCTAGGAAAATTAGACCTAGGTGGAATGACCTTAAAGGCTCAACAAGGGGTAATGAAGGTCCTTAAGGGTTCCCTTGTAATGCTTAGTGGGGAGGTCAAGAATGGTCTATATGTGGTTAGAGGTGACATAGTTCCTGCTGGCTGCTCTGTTGTAGAAAAAGCTGACCTAACTAACCTTTGGCAGAAGAGATTAGGACATGTCTCTGTGAGAGGTCTAAATGAACTATACAAGAAGGGACTGTTGGGGGGTGGTTATGTATCTAAACCTGACTTTTGTGAGTCATGCATTTTTTGGAAAACATCATAAACTATCTTTTAAATCTGGTGTCCATATAACTAAGTCACCGGTAGACTATATCCACTCTGATTTGTGGGGACCAGCTAGGGTACCAACTTTAGGTGGAGCTTACTACTTCATATCTATGGTAGATGACTTTTCTAAGAAGGTTTGGGTTTATTTACTCAAAACAAAAGATGAATGTTTTAATGCTTTTGTTAGGTGGAAGAACCTTATAGAAAATCAAACAGGTAGGAAGATTAAGGTGCTTTGGACTGATAATGAACTTGAGTACATCAACTCTGAATTTGATAGTTTATGTGCACAAAATGGTATAAAAAGACACAACACTATTAGAAAAATACCCTAACAAAATGGACTAGCTGAGAGAATGAACCGCACACTCTTAGATAAGGTAAGATGCATGTTATTTGCATCTGGACTTGGAAAGAATTTTTGGGGGAAAGCTGTGGTTACTACATGCTATCTTATAAATGGAACCTCCTCCTCTGCAATTGACTTTAAAACCCCTGAAGAAAAATGGACTGGAAAAACTAATGACTATTCTATTTTGAAAGTTTTTGGATGTGCTGTGTATGCACATCAATCAGAAGGAAAACATAAACCTAGGGCTGTAAAAGGTGTTTTCCTAAGCTATCCTAATGGTGTAAACGGTTACAGAGCGGGTGTTAGGGATGGAAATAGGACCAAAATAATAATTAGTAGGGATGTGACCTATAGTGAAGAAAAAATGCCCTATTTGGAGAAAACAGTAGCTGCTGGTACAGCAGCTACTTCCTCTAACCCTAGGAGGTTTGATCCTAAACTCTATGAGTTCGAGATCAGCTCACCAGAACCTGCATACCAGGAAAACCAGACCTTAGATCCTGAAGAAGAGGTGACTGACAGTGCTCAGGGGAGCACTGAACCTCAAGAAACCATTGAACATATGGACCTATATAGATATATATCACTTATTCACAAGTTATCAATGGGGCTGCCTCTGAACAGTGGCTTAAAGCCATGACAAAGGAAATGGAGAGCCTCAAAAGGAACAAAACTTGGGTTTTGGTTCCTAAACCTATGGGTTGAAAGTTGGTAGGTTTTAAGTAGATTTATAAGGTGAAAGAACCCAATACATCATCTGGACAGCCAAGGTTCAAGGCCAGATTAGTTGCAAAAGGTATTTTCACAAAAAAAAAAGGGGGTGGACTACAATGAAATATTCTCTCCTGTTGTTAAGCACACCAATATAAAAATCCTTATGGCCCTAACTGCTAAGTTTAGCATGTTTTTAGAACAAATGGATGTTACCACAGCTTTCCTTCATGGAGAGCTGGAAGATGAGATTTTTATGACACAACCTGAGGGGTTTATTGAACCGAGAAATGAGAATAGTGTTTGTCTGCTGAAAAGGACTTTGTATAGCCTTAAGCAGTCTCCTAGACAATGGTACAAGAGATTTGACTAATTCATGCTGGGTAGAGGATTTACCAGGTCTATACATGATACCTGTTTCTACTATGTTAATGCTGATTCTGATGATGCCTTTTATCAGTTGATATATTTTGATGATATACTGCTGGCTAGTAGGTCTATGAACTCTATAAATGACTTAAAGCTAATGCTTTTTGCTGAGTTTGATATGAAAGACCTAGGGAAGGCCAAGAAAATCCTTAGTATGGAGATTACTAGGAATGTTTCTACAGAATCAATGCATCTATCCCAGCAAGCCTACTTGGAGAAGGTATTATCACGTTTCAATATGTCTGATTGTAAACCTATTAAGTTGCCCTTAGCAAGTCAGTACAAGTTTTCAGCGGAGCAGTGTCCTACTACTGAAACTTACAAAAAACAGATGGAAAAAGTACCCTATGCTAATGCTATAGGATCTTTGATGTATGCTATGACCTATACAAGACCTGGCTTAGCTTTTCCTCTGAGTGTTCTATCTAGGTTTATGAGTAACCCAGGAAAAGAGCATTGCGATGAGGTTAAGTGGTTGTTAAGGTACATAAAACAGACCTATACATTGGGTTTAACTTTTGGTAGAACAGAATTTAACCTACGGTTGATAGGTTGTACGGATTCTGATTTTGGGGGAGATTTAGATAGGAGAAGGTCCACTAGTGCGTACCTTTTTACCCTAAATGGTGGAGCCATCTATTGGAAATCAAAGCTACAGTCTATGACAGCTTTGTCCACTACAAAGGCAGAGTTTCAGGCCCTAACCGAAGCTATTAAGGAAGCTATCTGGTTGAGGGGGCTATTGTCTGAGATTAATTTAGACTATGGACCCCCTATACTCTATTCAGATAGTTAATCAGCCCTTGCTTTGTATAAGAACCCTGTTTATCATGATAGGAATAAACACTTAGCTGTTAAGAGGAGTTTTGTGAATGATATGTTGAAAAAGGACACTGTCGAATTGCTGAAAATCAGTACTGATGTAAATCTAGTGGATATGGGCACTAAGAATGTAACTTTGGACAAGTTAATCAAATGCATTAACTTGGTTCAAAGCGATTGGGATCATGGATGACCAATCATCTGAGTTTGCTCCTTATTACTAGGGTATGTTTAGTAGTCAGTTCATATAGATACCAAGGTGGAGAATTGTTGAATTATTGGTCTCTATATGACTTCACTATGATGATTATTAACTTAGTCACGTATCGTTCAAGTATTATAGATCAAGTAGACAACGGAATATATGTGGTATCAGGGTTATATTATGTTGAGTGGCACATGATGTAAATATTAGTATGTTCAAGGGTAAATATAAATTGTATTTTTAAAATCAGGTTATTATGTTAGTTGACCATATTGCCCCTGCCCGTATGTAATATTTACCTGCCCTTTTGCCCATGCCTGTGTGTGACCCCTCTGCTGCCTGAAGCTTGCAGAAGAAGCTACCCAAATCTGTTTAAATTGGGCTGCCACGCATCAGTCATCTGGCACCCTTGTTTGTGTTTGTTTGTGGTAAATCTAGACCGTTGATGAGTTAGTGATGGACAGCTAGGATGCGTCCTGCAGGCTTGACACGGATTGAGCTTTATTGTGTATATATAAGGCACACTTTTTAGGGTTCCTGTACACATAATTCATTATCTTCATTCTTCATCAGCAACAGCCCTCTCTCTCTTTTCTCTTGAGGTGATCTGAGGCGATTTGAAGGAGATCTTTCAGATCCGTGGGTGTAAAGGCTTGCAGGTCCATATCTTCATACTTTAGAGCTTTGAGAAGCCATTGTTGGCTTCTTTGTGAGTATCTCTTGTCCTTTCTGCTTTATCTTTGTTCAATAAAGGTTTCTAACTTAGGAACTTTGAAGATCTATTTGTATTACGTTGTTGCCTTTGAGATTTTGGTCTGTAATAACTTGAACTTGACTATAGTGGAGAAACTTCCCTAGAAATAGGGAGCCGTGGATGTAGGTCCTTATTTAAAGGCTGAACCACGTAAAATCTTGGTATTCTTTGTTGTATGTTTGAGCAGATTTTCGTTTTTGATACTTACTATACTGTAGTTACAGGTTTATACATAGATCTGAGAATCTATAACATATTCACGAAGTTTCTTTAAGAATGGAAAGTTTTCTTTAAAGATCCAAAGTTTTATAACTAAAACTCAACAATCACTATAAATAACTTTCCTATTTATTTATTTTTATTTAAAACAAAAACATACTGTTAGCTTTTAATAATTATGAAGACATCAACTTCTAATCAAATCAGAATTTTGGTTTCTAATTATTCAATTATTAAATTTCTAATCATATTAGTTGTGTTTGAAAATACATTCATAATTACATTCACATCAAATGATATTTAATGATTTTAAACATCAAATATGGGAATAATTTTGAGAAGCAATATGTTATCAAACACTTTGAATAACATGCAGTTGGTAAAACTTAGCTTTTTAGAAAATTCTGAATTCCATATAGTTGCAATTCTACATATGCATGTGTTTTATAATGTTTGATATTTATCTTAAGTGAGATATGATATATATACATATATAAAGGTTGAAGTTGGTACCAACAGTGGAAAGTATTTCAAAAATATTTCCAAAGATAATGAAACATGTGCAGCAAAAATATTTCAAAAAGGTTGACGTTCATAACCTTGACCCTAATATGCTTATGCATGACATACGAATATTTAATAGAGTTATTTATGCAAAAGGTCCTTGTACTTTATTCATTATGTCAATTTAGTCCTTATACTTTTAATTGTGTCAATTTAAACCCTGTACAATTTAAAATGTGTCAATTTGGTCCTTCAAGAAAAAATTATGTTAAGTTTTTAATAAAATTTTTAATCGTTCGATCACGAATTATGTTCAATAGAGCAAATACATAAATTTATAATAAGTTACTTGCAAATATAATTTTACTGTTTAAAATTACGTCATTAACATAACTTAAATTTAACAAAAGGACTAAACTGATATATTTTTAATTGTTCAGGGACTAAATTGACATAATTAAAAATACAAGGACCAAATTGACATAATAGGAAAAGTACAGAGACCTTTAGTGCAAATAACTCTAAAACAAATATATCCTAAACATGAAGGAAAATGAAAATAAAGGAAAGCATAAAAAGAAAAGCCCAGAAAGCTTACCTGAAAGGGGAGGAAAAAAGGGATTCCTGCCGAAAATTCTTAGGACAGCAAATCTTCTTTAAACACATTGGAGTGTAGCCTACGACTAACAATATGAGGATGAGGCATGAATCCTTCTTGAATGCCTAAGTGAACATTCTCTTGACCTCTGCTACGGTAGTTAGGGGAACTAAACGTAGTGTCTATGACAAAGCAATGACATAGCTAGAGGTGGCCAACAGGCCAGGTTGGCCCGAAACCCGACCCGACCCACCCCATTGGGCCCGGCCCACTATCGGGCCCGCATGGGCATGGGCCTGGGCTCGACCCATTGGAGGCTTTTGCCCCAATATTTAGTTCCTATTTGGGCATTATAGTTTATTTTATGATTGTATTTTGTATTTGTATTGTTATAATTGTATTTTTTAATAAATTATAATATATTTAATTTTATAAAATATATTTGTAATTTTATAACATACTATTATATTACTATAGTTGTATTTTTTTAACAAGTTATAATACATTTCATTCTATATATATCTTTTAAAAAAAAGGAGGGTCGGGCGGGCCTGGGAGGCCCATGGCCACCTCTAGACATAACACTTAAACTCAAAGTGCTTAGTAGGGAAATAAATCAGATTGAGGCTTCTCAAGCTAATCCTACTAACATGCGCACAACCGATGCTGCTAACTCATCAGATACTGCTAACCCCCCTTCCATCTATTCTAGCGCTAATCACTCTGTGTTTGATTGTCTATATGCCTCACAGTTCCCTAAATTTGTACAGGATCAAGTGTGTGTGGTGCAAGGCTTTTTGAAGAATAACAACCCGTACCCAAATACCTACAACCCAGGATGGTGCAACCACCAGAACTTCTCGTGGAGTCAGAACAACCATCAGAACCAACGCAAAAGACAATAGGCTCCTAGCTTTATAAGTAATCCACTCCCTCCCGATTTTCAGGGAGGGTAAAGATATAATGCTCAACCACCGCTCCCCCCAACCCCACCCCAAATATGCATGCTGATCACCCTTCTCCACCTCCGAGTTATACTTCACAGTTTGAGGAGTGCATGCTCCATTTTATGGAGGATACTACACAACTGGTTCAATCTCACTCTTAATCCACATCTAAGTTAGAGAACCAGATAGGGCAATTAGCCTAAGCCCTGAATAGGTGAGATGAAAGGAGGGGTCTAGCCCTAACTCTAGCTTGCTCACTCATGAGCAGATTGAGGTAGTGTAAGTGTTGGGAGAGGAAAACCTATGGATGTTGAGATTGAGGTTGAGAAGGAGGATGTGGCTCCCTCTCCCACTGTTGATGGAGAAGGATCATAAAGATGAGCTTATGAACCTGTTGTACCTTTCCCTTCGGTCTTAGTTAGACCAAAAGAGAAGAATGACCTGAGAAATACTGAGCTCATCGAATTATTTAGGAATGTAACGATCAACTTGCCATTGATCTATGCTATTATTCAAGTTCCATTGTATGCAAAAGCATCAAGACCTCTATGTCAAAGAGAAGCACTTACAAGCATGCTCCAAAAAAGGTCTGACTCACCAAGAAAGTGAGTAGCATTCCGGAGTCAGGAGCCCCCACCAAGTGTCACGAACCCAAGGGTTAGTGACTGGATATTCACGGACCTAAGTTCGTGATGGTGAAATAGAGTTTAGGTGAGAAGAGAAATAGACAGAATTTAGATGAGTGATAGAATTAGAATTAGAGTTTGTGATGAGAAAGAAATAGAGATTTAGAGAAGGAAGAAAATAGAGAGAGAGAGAGAGAAGGTTAAGATAAGAGAAAATAGATTTTCATTGATAATATTTTTGTTGGATGATTACAACTTCAACTCATACGTATATATAGTGCAAGGACTCAACTGCCAACATTAACTCTTGAAGCTAAGTACAATGAACAAGGATAATGACTTCCTCAATCTCCAATGCTCACGTGTGGCAAGGCAAGAAAAGATGGGAAAACTCTTCACCTTCTCTAGATATTTTACTTAGTATGCTTCTGGAACTCTTCTTCAAGCATGGGCCTAGAACCGACAACAAAAAGGGCCAAACAAGTGAATTGGGACCGCTGGAAATTGGGCCAGGACATGTGGTTTGGGCTGGGCCATGTTAATGGCTTGACAAGGCTTGAGAGTAGTTCTACTTACTTAGCTAATTTTTACATATAATGCTCAAATCAAAAAAATTATAAATACTTAATAGGCATCTTAGTGTGTTGTCTTGACAAGGCCACGGCCTAGGGTCGTGACAATGCCTTCCTCATCGAAACGATCCTTGTCCTCAAGGATCAAAATCTGTAAATTGTTTTAAGATGTAAGACAAGTCTTCCCAAGTTTCTTTCTCCTCGGTACCGTTGGTCCAGTGTACCTTGATATTGCGCACTCTCTTGCCCTCGTGCTTGTCCCAACGTCATTCTATGACTCTTGTAGGTTTGAAGGTAGCGGCTTCACGGTTCTTGGCTTTCTTCAACTGCTTCATCACTTGTTCGACCTTCTTCTTAACAGTTTGGACTACCCTTTTGTGAGACAGCGAGTTTAAGGTGGCCTTTTTCTTCTGTCCTTGAAGTGTGATCTCTTTGCCCTCCTTGTGGCATGTGAGTCAGAGTGCAGCGAAGTCAAAAGAGATTGGTCCGTACTTTTAAAGCCATTCTACCCCCAGTACTAAGTCACGACCCTTCAAATTCAGGGCCCGAAGGTTGTCCTTGAACGTGACTCCCTGTGCCTTCCACTCAATCTTAGGACATCGTGAGTAACTTACTAGAGCTTCCCCATTGGCCACGGTCACCGTCATAGCTGCTGTAGGGAAAATTGGTAGCTTGAGTTTCTTAATCAGGTACTCATCAATGAAACTGTGGGTGCTTCCACAGTCCACAAGGATTATTACAGGTCTACCCTTGATGCTTCCTTTGATCCTGAAGGTGTTGTGTGCGACTTTTCCTTTCAAGGCACAAAACGAGACTTCCATATCTTCTTCTTCTACTTTATCTACTTCTTCCTCTTGGCTCGGTTCTTCCTCCACCCCTCTCATACTGTTGATTTGCTTAGATTTGTACACATGACAGGGAAAGTACCGCTCTTGACACCAATAGCATCTGCTGTGATCATGTGTGGACTGCAAGGACACCGCTGACACGATAGTCCCTCCTCTAGACACGGTTGGCTTGGACACAGAGTGGGATGACGACTGTGGCTACTGTGGCTGGTTCAGCATGATGGACTTAGTTACAGTTTCGTCCCTGCAGACCTGGACAGGCCTTGGTGTTGGCTGCATAATGGTTCTTAGTTCTTCTACTACAACTTCTTATAGCCTAGCTTGCTCAAAAGCCGTACTTAAGTCTGGAGGTTTTCCAGCCTTAACCGTGGCTCTTAGGGCTAGTTTAAGTCCACTGATGAAGCTTGAGATGATGTAACTTCACCTAAGGTGGGGTGATACATTATCATCCAACTCCTTAGTTCTTCAAAACGGATGACATACTCCTCAACTGTCCCTTTTTGCTTCATCTTGCTGAATTCCTCCACCACATCATGGAGGAAGCGGTCCCCGAATCTCTTGCAAAACTCGTCCAAGAAGAATTGCCAGGTCATGTGTGAGTGCTTGAGCTCTAAGGCATGGAACCATATGTCCCCATAGTCATGGAGATGATTTGAGGCATGCTCCACCCATTCTTCAGTTGGGACTTGATACCACCGAAAGTATTTTTGACACTTTTGGATCCAAACTCTCGGATTAGACCCTTCGAACTTTGGTATTTCTATCCTTGGATTGTGATTGGACCATGAACAGTGACTTCCATTGTTATGGCTATTTCCTCCTTCTTTCAGGACCCGGTTTAGGCCTCGGTTGGTCCATTGCTCAAGGGAACGCGTGGGTAGTGGTAATAAGCCATCTCCCCCTAAATGGCCAAGGCTTCCAAATCCACCTACACCTCCATGCGCAGTGAACTTAGGGTCCACTTCGGTTGGGGCTTCAGGTTCAACCACGGGTCTTTTCTCTTGGGCCTTTATCAACTTGTTGACCGCCTCAGTTAGTGTCTTAAGCTCCAATCCTATGTTGTCCACTTTTGCCCCCAGGATCTCCACGGTTTCCTTCATCTTGGTGTTAGTTCGATTTTGTTGTTCAGTTAGGTTCTCCAAACGGTCCAATCAGCCTCCAACAGTGCTAACCCACTCGTTGGACTCAATGTTTCCTGATGAAGTCATACTCGTAGCGGAACAAAAACTTCTTGTCTTGGCCAGCTTAGTGATTTTTAGGCAGCGGTGGTAATTCTTTTTTTTTTTTAAACAGTAAGAACGCAGCAAGTTTTTTTTTTTTTTTTTAAATTCAAAAATGATAGTAGCAGAAAATACCCTTTTTTTTTATAGAACAAGCCTCTTGATCGCAAGATAGCTCTGATACCACTTTGTCACAAACCCAAGGGTTAATGACGGGATATTCACGGACCTAAGTTCGTGATGGTGAAATAGAGTTTAGGTGAGAAGAGAAATAGATAGAATTTAGATGAGTGAGAGAATTAGAATTAGAGTTTGGGCTGAGAAAGAAATAGAGATTTAGAGAAGGAAGAAAATAGAGAAAGAGAGAAGGTTAAGATAAGAGAAAATAGATTTTCATTGATAATATTTTTGTTGGATGATTACAACTTCAACTCATACATATATAGTGCAAGGACTCAACTGCCAACATTAACTCTTAAAGCTAAGTACAATGAACAAGGATAATGACTTCCTCAATCTCCAATGCTCACGTGTGGCAAGGCAAGAAAAGATGGGAAAACTCTTCACCTTCTCTAGATATTTTACTTAGTAAGCTTCTAGAACTCTTCTTCAAGCATGGGCCTAGAACAAGCAGCAAAAAGGGCCAAACAAGTGAATTGGGCCCGCTGGAAATTGGGCCAGGACATGCGGTTTGGGCTGGGCCATTTTAATGGCTTGACAAGGCTTGAGAGTAGTTCTACTTACTTAGCTATTTTTTACATATAATGTTTAAATCAAAAAAATTATAAATACTTAATAGGCATCTTAGTGTGTTGTCTTGACAAGGCCACGGCCTAGGGTCATGACACCAAGTTTAGAGATCCTAGGGCATTCACGGTCCCTTGTCTCATATGGGAGAGTTACATCAGTCAAGACTTATTATACCTGGGGGTGAGTGTAAACCTCACCTTGCACTCAATTGTTTAGGATTTGAGTATGGGAGACCTTAAGCCAACTATTGTTACACTTCAGTTGGTTGATAGGTCAGAGTGTGTAGCTCGTGGAGTGTTGAAGGATATGCTTGTCAAGATTGGTGAGTTTGTCTTCCCGGTTGACTTTACTGTTAGATATGGACCCCATTCCTAGGCGAAAGAACCACACTCTTATTATTGTGGGAGGACCGTTCTTAGCAATAGTTAGTGCCATGATTCATTGTAGGATATGAGTGCTAGAGGTTGCTTTCGATAATCTTAACGAAAAGTTAAATTTGTCGAATGCTACTCAGCACCCTGAGACTAAGGACGATTGAGAGAGTTACAAGGTAGATGATATTAATCTTGTGGTAGAGTCAGTTCACCTGATTTTATCAAAAGTGTTTAAATGAGTAATATCCCTATCTATATTGATGATTTTGTGTTAATTGATGATTCATAGTTGTGCATGATAGGATAGTAATTTGAGACACCAGTGCCGGCCATGTTCTTGCTATAAATGACCATCATACTAGGAACGTTAAAGGGTGAAGGGATTGCTCTCACACGCTTGACATAGCTCACTTCGAGGATGTTACCTCAAATTTTGGTTGATCGACAGTTGTACGCCGCGTCTAAATGAAGACATTAAAATTAATGCTCTTGGGACGCAACCCGGCCTGTTTTAGTTCTGTAGTCTTGTTAGATTTTCAAATTGACCTACCCATGCTTTGCATGACTCCATTCACCAACGATTGGTTACTTTGTTTCTCTATTCTATTGTTTTCTAATCATTTTAACAAGTTCGCTTGGTCAGTTTGTCTTTGTTTGTTTTATTTTATAGTTGTGTTTCTTCTAGTGCCCTTTCTGGATGTCCTTAGCCTCAGCCAGGTGATTCCTAAACAAAGTTTCATATCATGACTCACTTCAATTGCAAGAATGGATATTATACCTGGAAGTCGGCTCGAAATATTTGATCTTAGGTGGTGGGCAAAACTTGAGAAGAAGTAGAAGAAGAAGATCCAGCTTTCTTAATTCGATTCGATCATTGTACCTTACTACTCAGGTTGTTTCTTTCCTTCCCTTGCCTTTATTTATTTTTATGTATTTTAGATTGAGTACAATGCGATGTTTGGGTTTGGGGATGGCAAAAGTAGTTTGATTCTTTTCAGTTTCATTGTCTTTCTGGCATGGTTTACTTTAAATTAGTTTAATTCGTTTTAATGGTTAAATATGGATGTACGTGAATCATATTAAATTCAAATTCGGGGGAGATGTTTCAAAAAGTAAATTTTTTTTGTAATGTGATTATTGATGGATTCTATTGCTAAACTCACTATTTTTGTCTCCAAACTAGTTTGAGGGTTACTTCGTTGACTTTCAATCTTTTAAAAACCTTATATAGTAAGTTTCATTAAGGCTAAGTTTGGAGCCTGGAATTGGAGCATGGAATTGAAGTTGAGATTGGAATCGAGGCCCATAAATCAAATTCTGTTGTTTGGTTCGCCGCTGGAATTGGAATTACAATTCTATTGCCAATTTCCATGGAATTGGATTTGAACTAAAAATCATGCTTTTCAATTCTTAAGGGTGAGGGCAAGGAATTGCAATTCCATAGTAATTCCATTAATCTTAAGCCTAAAATGACCCCACTTGATTAATCCAAACCTAAGATGAGTCAAAATGTAAGACTTAGACACTGTCTAAAATTTGATCCGAACCTCGAAATCACATAATCCGAATGACTTGAACTTGAAATAATCGAAATCCCCTTAGCTCAAAGTCTAAAGTGACCCATCCTAAAACTTGAAATGACTTAAATCCAAAAAATGAAACTAGTCACTTGAATGTAATGTAAACAAGATAAGCAAAAGTGGAAAGGATCCCAACAAATTGACCTAAAACTTAATACAAACAAACTTAAAATGACTCGACCCTTCTAGAAATCGGCCTAAAATGAATCAAAATTTGAAATTATACAGCTTGTTTGTTCCAAGACTGAGATGACTTGAGCTTGAAATGACCTATATCAAACAACCCAGTCAATTATAGCCTGAATCTTTAAAAGTCCTAACCAGATTAATTGAAAACCCGAGAGATAATGTGAATACTAAATGACCCGATATGATACTTTACCCGATTTGACTCAAAACTCAAATAACTCGAACTTAAAGTTAATCGCTCCGACCACAATAACTTGAATGCAATGTGAACCGCTTTGACAAAAATCAGACCAATTCATTTAAAACTCGAAATACTCCAACTTGATTAACCTATAACCCTTGATGATTCGAATCATCAAGGGTTATTGGTCAATCGATGTAATTATAATTCCGACCTCCAATTCCTTTGATAAACCAAACAATGTAATTTTAATTCCATCGGAATTCTAATTCCACCAAAAATGGAATTAGAATTGCAATTCCGTAGTCGAATTCCAATTCCATGTGCCAAACAGAGCCTAATAGGAATAATTTTAGGAACTAAGACTTGAGCACATTACTTCTAATAATGTTGAAAGTACCAGTCGATTTATATATTTAATGCATTCTTGGAGGATATATACAAAAAAAACATAGGGTAGCAATGCCTTTAGAGATTAGGTAAGTGCCTTTAGTGGGTTCTTGTAGCTCCTGTGTTTTAAGCAAGTAGACTCGTAGGAGTGTTTTGACACCTGGTATCCTGAGCCAATTGGATCCGGAGCTCCCGGTTGAAAGTCGCTTCAAGGGCCACAAAGAAAGCTTAAGAAGAGCAAATTTTGTAAGTCAACCTAATAAGCACCAATGCCTAATATGAGCATTATATTCTATTAAGGTATGTGCTAGTAACAGCTTATATTGTGAATTTCTTTTATTCGAGTTTTTAGGTCCTAGGGGTGCTCTTCACCCGATGCCTTGAACCAACTGGATCGGGAGTCATTGACTGAAAAGTCGCTTCATGGATCTTAGAGGAATATACCTTACCATAGTCACCTTTGAAAAAAATGATGAACAAAGGGTTAAAATTGGTGTCATGTGGTAAAAAGAAGAAAATAAAATATTTGAGATGTCTATTATTTAGGAGTAATTTGTTAGCATCATTTATTCCTTAATTATTCCCACTATTCTTCTTAGACGTGAAGGCTTAGAGGAAGATAGGAAGGAGAAATAGAAAGACTTAAATAGTGAAACTTTTAGCTAGAACTAGTGAACTCATAGCATTACTTGGGAACTTTCCTTCTTGATTTCAATATGAGATGCATTCCTAAAATTTTTCATAACCAATTCATACAATTCATACGACCACTACTTTCAACTAATTTGAAATGAATCTTGCTTAAGAACAAGTAAGGTTTGGATTCAAGAATGCGATATATCTCATATTTTATATGTTTATGCTCCATTTCTATAATATTTTCAGCTATTACATGCGCGTTATGGCATGATTTATGTGTATTTATGCTCGGAGCATGTTGGAGTCAGGACAACTTGGAAAGCTGTGAAAAGGGCAAAAATGGACTAATTCAAAGACTACATTGAGAAACTGTACCACGTGCAAAAAGTGACCCATCGGGCTAGGATTCGGCTTTTCAAATAATATCTTTTACGCCTCTACAGTAACCACTATGATCTATGTATTCATTCAATCAATCGGCCAAACAGGCGGGTCGATCGGCCATGTAAAATCATGTGTAGTGTCAGCAATCGATGCACATATTAGCCATTGTAAGTGGCCGAACACACATATTAGGCACTGTAGCCCAATGCATCTATAAATGAGGGAAGAGTGGCTTTTATTCTTCTTTCACATCTCCTCCCTCCTCGAGCAACAAGAGAGATCGAATTCTCACAAGGTCAAAATACAAGTGGTTAGAATATCGGGGAATTAGAGCGAGAGTCAAGTCATCATTGATTAAGGGAGTTTGAAGTACATGAGTTTTCTTTACCCTTTTTCTTTTGAATTTATGCTTTGTGAATATCACATGGAGGAGTCGACTCATAGTTGAGGGAAGAAAGACGATTAGTTGTTTAGATCCTGGACTTATGCTTTATTTGCAATAATGACTTATGTTATACTATTTTATGCACCCCTATGAGGAACTTCATATTTGAAATTGGTTTTGTTTTTACGTGCTTGTAGCTGTGATTTGATTTCAACTTTATTTGCGTGTCGTCTTGTGCTTGTAGTTTAGACTATAGTATAAAATGTTTTTCAATTGGTCAAGTTTAGTGTTATACCCAATCCTGCACATGATCTTTTACATAAACTAACACTAAATTAGGTGTGATAAATGAATTTAATAGTGTTATTGAGATGATTCATGCAGCGCTTAGAGTGATTAAATGAGTTATGCTCTTAGACTAGTTCATTACCCAAAGCTATAATTAAGGATTAACCTAGACTTAGAGCTTGTAGCCTAAATTATTAAAGTCATTGTCATGATAAAATAAAATAAAGGGGTTTGATTTGGGCTAACTCGAATTCATTCCTTAAACTAACCTTGATTGATTGACAAACCAAATTTAATGTTTAATTCCGTTAATCCAGTTAATTACTCATGTTCTAAACAAAAACCCAAATTTTGATTGTTCGTTAATCATTGAGTGTCGGCCAATGAAACAAAACCAAACACAGAGGATGAAGGTGGCAGAGATGAAGATGCTACGATAGATGTGTGGCCACACAAGGAAGGATAGGATTAGGAATGAGGTGATTCGGGGTAAGCTGGGTGTAGCCTCGATCGAGGATAAACTGAGAGAGACCCGTCTCAGATGGTTTGGACATGTTAGTAGAAGACCAACTTCAGCACCAGTTAGGAGATGCGAACAGCTCAACACAACGACAAGCAGAAGAGGGAGGGGCAGACCAAAGAAGAGTTGGCTGGAGACAATTCGTCAAGACCTAACCCACCTAAACCTAAAAGAGGAGATGGCCTCAGATAGGGCTCATTGGAGGGCTAGCATTAGGGTAGCGGAGATGGCAAAGTAGTGTAAAGCGGGGAGTGGTTGGTAGTCCAAGATCCTTAGGCAGGCATGACCTCTAGTGGGGCACTTTTAGGCTAGCTTAGTCCCTGTTTATTGTTTATTTTTTATTGTTTATTGTTTATTATTTATTGTTTATTATTTATTGTTTATTGTTCATTCTACTGCTTCTCCTTATTCTTCTTCTTCTTTTGCTCCTACTTCTCCTTATTCTCTCCTTCTTTGACTTTTTTATCAGATTGCAAGGTGATTGATTTTTGGTTTATTTGCAGGCATTCAAATACTTCAGGTTGGGGGTCCCCGGAAACAGTCTCCTTTCCAGCTGGAAGGGGTAAGGCTGGGTACATCACCCCCCCCCAGACCCTGCATTCAGCGGGAGCCGCAAGGCACTGGGACTGTTGTTGTTGTTGTTGTTGTTAATCATTGAGTCTAACATTGTATCGATTCCCTGTGAATATGACACCTATATATTCAACACATATACAACATGATCATATGCTTGTGAGTGCACCATTTTTAACACGCATTATAACCACACCATCGCCCCATTACCCACCAAGTGAATACCCATGCCCACCTCGGCCAGTATAAACCCATACTCACATTCGCTCCATTATCCATGGGTATCCAACAAGTATCCATTACATGCTCCATACCCGCCTCAATTTGTGTGTCTAATAGTTATCTACATTCGTACCTATAGTTATTTAAAATTATTTTTTGCAATCTAGTTATATTTGCTACATTTTTAATAGATGAATTGAGTGTGTGTGTGTGTGTGTGCGCGTGTATGTCTATATATATACACACACACACACACACTCTTAATTGACTATAAATTAATTAAATAAAAATTGTGGCGAATAATGAGAGGTGGGCATTGTTTACAAGGAATTTGGTCAATGTGCTTATTCATCATATTGGAGTTCTATATGAGATGGGGTTCATAAGGATAAGCTAAACTCAAGCTCTAGCTACACACCCAGCTTGCTTTTCCCTGCAAGACGCAAATAAACAGTTAGCGGGACTTGTGGGGTAAATCAGGGGGCCCCCTATGATGCTCAAGTCAGTACTAATCTCATGAAATAGTAATGAAAGTAGGTAACAAAAAGAAATAGTACATATAAATCACTCAGCATAAGGGGAGTAGGAGGCCTCAATGATTATTACTCCAAAGAGGAAATCGTGGAAGAGGAGGGAAGGAAGAGGCGTGAGAGAGGAGGGGAGAAGCTATGTCAAAATGTAAGGAGTTTTATCCCTTTTATAAAGAACTTTGGTCGGCTAGCTTGCCCATTCTAGGCACCCATTTCTAGCTAACCCGTTCTAGCTAGCCCTATTATGCGCGCCGCTTGGTGTTACTTATTTTCCTGGAAAGGGTATGACTATAAACATAACAAGGTACTGGGCGAGTAATTGTCGGGTGTGTAAGTGTTGGGCGTGTAAGTACCAGGCAAGTACCGGGCCAATATTATAAACATATAGTCCCCCTACTTCATGGTGAACTTTGGTCATTCCAAGTCCGGCCATGGAGTATCACGTTGCCTTTAACCATAGCAATTTATTACGCCATGTTTGCCTGAGCGATGGAGGTTTCAGTCATGTGTGTTTTGAATTTTACCTGAGGTTAGTAAAGTGTATGACACTTAACAAGGCGTTAAGTCATTTTGGCTTGTAACGAGGCACGGAACCCATCATGAATTTTAGCAAGGCGTCTAGCCCCAAGTAGATCTTAGTAGGGTGTTTAAAACATCGTTTACCTTAACGGGACGTGTAACCCATTAAGGATCTTAGTAGAAGTTTCTATCTTTTTGTTTGTTCAAAAGGAGCAATTTTTATTTGTGTAGGAAGGTTCAAAAGAATCTGAGCCTCTGGGGCCTTTTGAAACTTAGATTATTTACAATATTTTGCTCCTTTTATTCCTACAAGCATTCATGCCAATTTGAGTTCTATGTGATAAGCATGTAAGGATATCACTATCATGACTAGCCTCTGCGTATGTGTGTATTTAGTTGGTAATATCCATAGAGCAGCGAGTACGATGCATTTACATCAAGTTATGTCGATAATCAAGGCATATCTAGTCAGAGCTCAAGGTGGTTGATTCAATATACTCAGTTAATATATAAATGATATGCGTAACACATCTGGACGAGATTAGGGTGTTCAATACTTTGTGTTTTTTTTACCGCCAAAGTGAACCATTTGCAATATACTTGAATGAGGTCAATATAATAAGTATGCCCCGACATTCTAGAATCAGGGATGATGAATATGTCATATTGGTTTGACAAGGATCGGCATGTCATTGTTGTAGTTGTCATGTAAGTAGACAGAACAAATATCATGAAGATTGGCACATTTTTAAAACCTGCAAACCCTATGTAGTAGACTGCATGCCATATGTATTAAATGGAAAGTAGATAATGGTGCTCGGTGTATTATCCTTAGATAACCCTCAAGCGAGACACGTCGATGGGTATTACACCCTTTGCGGGTGGTACTCCAAAGCGGATCATGGTGTTAGACATTGCATCCGATGCAGGGTGATGGCACCAGGGCGGACCATGGTGTTTGGCGTTGCACTCATTGGGGGTGATTGCACCAGAGCGAACCATGGTATTTGGTATTGCACCCACTGCGGGTGATTTCACCAGGGCGGACCATGGTTTTTGGTATTGCACCCATTGCGGCTGAATGCACGAGGGTGGACCATGGTGTTTGGTACATACGCGAATAATCGTCTAGTGTCATGTATAGAATACCTTGATAAAATCAAGCATATTTGAGCCAACAAATCAAACCAAACAAGTCAATGTAATATACTTGTTTGATAATAAATATGTAGAGAATAAATATCAAAATAGAGACAGGTTGTTAGAAATAGCATACTTTTAAGTCTGTTAAATGCCAAGTAATTTACCAATCGTATGGTATATAATTCTTTAGGGCTATCCATGGCTTACATTCTTTTATCTATGACATGTATTTATGAACTGATAAGCTTGGTATGGCGTATGTCGAGTAGTTATAAGCAGACAACTGTACGAGTAGTCACTTCTAGCATTCATAAGATGTATTTCATAAGCAAAAGATACTCACACCATGTGATTCATGAATAATCATGTAAACCCTTACTAATGTTTAGATGACAAGCACTTATGTCTAATATGTAGCTTAATAATGATGAGATTTTTTATTCTTTTATAACACCTCATTTGTACCAACACCAAATATTAAAAACTCATCAAGGTTAGTTTGTAATTTATTGATGATGAAAGGCATGTGAGGTTGCCATTGTCGTGGTATAAATGTTTTTTCAATAAATGTTAGTCTTGTTATTTCTACTTGCCTAGTTGCCTAGTGTTTGGCTTGGTTTGAGTTGGTCTGTTTTGCTCACCCTATGTTTCGCACTGCTGATGCTTTGTTGTTTTCCTACTAACAAGCAACCATGCTTATGCTGGTTATAAGCGTCTCAGGTTGGGGGTCCTCGGAAACAGCCTCCCTTCCGGATAGCTCCCGGAAGGGGGAAGGCTGCATACATCTACCCCCAGACCCTGCTTACGTGAGAGCCCTTTGAGGCAGTGGGATTGTTGTTGCTATTATTGTTGTTGTTGTTGTCAGTCTTGTTATTTCACATCCAAGACTACAAAATCGTTTTAAGGACTTGGTGATCCTTTATTGTACACTACCTTGTTGATAGTAATTATTGCTATATTGAGCAAGGTATGAAAGGAGTTCTAGACTGCTCATAAAAGCACAAGACTATCTTGGAATATATTATTGCGGGTATTAAACTAGTTCTTTTCGATTGTTATCTATTCAGATTGCTACCTTACGTTATGCCTTTACTATCTTCAAGATGTCCAAGGTGATATTTTTGTTTCTCTGATGTCAAGTCACATGTTGGGCATGTTTTGTGATGATTGAGAAGTTGATGTATAGGTTCGAATATCAACGAGAGCTTACAACATAGCCTATGCTCTGCTTAGCTTCTTGAAATAAAGATTTGACTCAAAATCCCTATTTTTTGAAACATTCAGTACTTAGAGCTATAGCATATAGGATTCGTGCTAAATTTTCTCTGCATGTACTTCTACATCCATTCCCGATTATCATTTCTTAAGCATTGAATGTTTTGGAAAAGAGGCAGAATTAAGAGATTTAATGAGGGAAGACATTATCATATTCCCTTACATAATTTAGTTTTGTGGATAAACGCACAAGAATAACAAGAAGTACAAGAACAAGGTGTATTTACCAAATAAAGCGTTTGGTCAATACATAGGGGATTATGAAGGTGGCTAAGAAAATAAAAACATTAAACTGCTCTTACTAAGTTGTTGGCCAGTAGTAGTACTAAATAATTTAGCAAAAGGTTGGTTAAAGGGTGGGTTGCTTAAGCGTGGCAACGTGCGTGGTTCATGTTGGACTTTACAGTTAGGAATGTTTTATCGGGTCGTGACAAGTGACTAAGTTTCCTAATTATAGTTTGATCTCCTTCTTGTAATGAGTAACAAAGTATCCTAAATATGTCACGATGTTGTGTTGCATGACATGATTGAGGGTGAAGCTCACCGGCTTTGAAAAGAATTATATCTCATGGATGAGTAATTCCCAACTTGTAGTTGTTATGACATGATTTGCATCATGTGAAAGAAATGTACTCTCACTCATTGTTAATTTTGAAGCCTCTCAATTTTGGAATGTTTTACCAATTGTGACGCAAATGACATCTAGCCTATGACCCGGGGGTGAAGTCCCCTAGTCTTTATGCCACCAAGACAAGGAAGTTTAAGTTGTTAATTGGGGCAAAGTCCCCCAGTCCTAAACTCATTCGTGCCAATAGAATAAGGTAATGATTGAGGCAAAGTATCTTAGCCCTAAGATGACTTATACTACCATAATAAGGAAATGACTGAGGCGACGTCTCCCAGCCCTTTACACCTCCATAATAAGGAAATGACTGAGGCGAAGTCCCCTAATCCTAAAATAATTTACGCAACCGTTAAGGAAATGACTGAGGCGAAGTCCCCTAGTCCTAAAATGATTTACGCCACCGTTAAGGAAATCAATGAGGCGAAGTCTCCCGTCTTAAAATGATTTATACTACCATAAAAAGGAAATGACTGAGACAAAATCCCCCAGTCCTAAAATGATTTACACCACCATTATGGAAATGATTGCTGTGAAGTCCCCCAATCTAAAATGATTTACGCTACCATTAAGGAAATGACCGAGGCGAAATCCCCCGCTCCAAAAATGATTTACGCCACCATTAAGGAAATGACTGAGGCGAAATTCTCCAGTCTTAAAATGAATTATACGACCAAGATAAGAAAATAACTAAGGCGAAGTCCCCCAGTCCTAAAATGATTTACACCCCCAAAGTAAGAAAATGATTGAGGCGAAGTCCTCCAGTCCTAAAATGATTTACACCAACAAGATAAAAAAAATTTAAGTTGTGAATTGGGGCGAAGTCCCCTGTCCTCAAAGGATTTATCCCACTATTGAAATTCAGTTCGAGCTTTGAATAAAGGAGAAATCCCCCAATCTTAAAATGTTTTACGCCACAGTTAAGGAAATGAAATATGATTCATGACTAAGGCAAACTCCCCCAATCCTAACATGATTCATGCCGCCATTAAAGAAATGAAATTTGATTCATGATTGAGGCGAAGTCCCCAAGTCATAAAATGATTTATACCACAATTGCAAGAAAGACTGCCTATGATTGTGAGCGAAGTCTCACCCCTTATAAACTGGTTTTCACTTTAACTCTATTGTTGATCCTTATTTTTACTTGACCTGATTTGGTTGAATCCAACTTCCGAAAATGGTTCCTAATAGGTACAATGGAGTCGTTGACGTTAAGGGACATGGTATTGCATGGTTTGTAAAGCACGTTGAGAATGGTGAGATTCCCTATTGCACATTGAACAGTTCTTCTAACACTTTGGTAAGAGATTGACGGTTGTACCTACGCAATTGAATAATTAGGATTTTAGGGGCGATGTAATGCCTTGAGCGTGAAGTATAGGTGGATGAGAGATTTACGGAGTAGTGGGATCAATTATGAATAGAATGATTTTACCGATAAGAAAAAGAATATGATTATAAGATCAACTAGTAGAAAACTCTTGAAGTAGAGAGTACAATCTTGGCTATTTTGCTACGGTTTGCTCAGCTTTAGATTACATACCTCCTAAGTCACATTGGTACACCAATATTGGCATGGCACTTATATTAGGGCATTTTATGTTTTTTTGTCACTAGAGCTATGAAAGATGAATCATTTGTGGACAAAAGGATATTTAGGTCATCAACTTGGTCCTTCTAACATCCTTAATCTAGAGTTACTATTTTCAGTTGTTGGTGCCCGTGGGCGAACGAGATTCCAATGACAGACCTAAAGAGTGAATTTGACCTTTTGTAAAGAATATATATCATAGAGGAGTAGGTTATCCATTCGGTACGATAATTGATGAGCACGAGCAAGCTTTTCTAACATATGGCAAATATGATACCAGACCTTATACATGGCTGGTAACTTCAAATGCAATAGGCAGGCTTGAAACTAGGCACCTAACCTTAAATATGGCTAGTTGTCAGCGATACTAGGTGAATAATAGCTTATGGAAGATAGGAAACATAGTAAACATGTAAAGAAGGATCATGGATGAGCGGAAGTGTCACTTGTCTCGTTGTATGACGGATAAGTGTTACTTACTTGGTCATTTATGAAGATGGCAGGTATAACTATCTTTATTTATTTAATAGTATGGTGCATTCATGAGGTCTAGATATCCTGCTTTAGATGAGATTTCACCCCTTGATACCTGGTAGCAACATGGTCATTAAAAGCAATTTCCCTTCCATCCAAGCTAAAATGCTGTAAAAGGAATTGATGCCAAGATTGACATTGTAACAATTATTGATTTAGTTGAGGATAGAATGATTCAAGATAAAATGTTGCGACACTATCAATCAATCTGAAATAAAAGAAGTTTAAATACACGTGATACTTATGAGCAGCAAGTGATGCGAACGTTTTCTCAACCAGGTTTCACATGCAACTCGTGTGCGATATTCATGTAATTACTTAAAGGAAATGAACAATGGAGGTGATATTTATATGAAGAAGTTGCAATTTTTAGTAAAGGGCACTACTTGTTGAATTTCTTATTCTTACGGGATCAATAGAAAGAAACCAATATTTTATTAATATTCAATAGTACGCACTGAGGAATTTAATCTCTTGTGATTGACTGAGGGAAAATTGTCTAATTAAGGCTTTTGGGATAAAATGCGGATCGCTTTTGATTTTATATAATAGCTGAATGCGCCGGTAAAATAGAGTATCCAATAGAGTTGTAGTATGACACAACAATCGAAAGGACCTTAATTTTGATAAGAACATAAAGGAGATTTTGATGAGATTACCAAAGACATAAGAAATTATAGTGACGCACATTCATGAGCAAATAGGGCAAAGCTCGAACCACAGGTAGGATCAATGAGTTCAGTTGCCACACAAACAGGCTAAGGAAAGTGGATTCAATCAGGGTTTAATTAAATAAGAATGGAATTTAGAAAAAAAAGGACTCAATTAGAATCTAATCGAATGAGAATGGGTTCTACATGCGTTACAGTGAAGATTGAATTGAAACAAGATTGCAACCAAAACTGATTTAATAGGGCTTGATAAAAATTAACCCGTTTACGGTTGGATTTATTAAAGATTGTAAAAAAATTCATTCAATCAGGGTTGAACTTAAACTAAAATTGTTACAAAAATTGGTTCGATTAGGGTTGCATTGAACTAAGATTATAACGAAAACTAGTTCAAACATGGTTGAACTAAAATGAAATTGTTACCAAAATTAGTTCAATCAGAATTGATGAAAATTAACACATGTAAGGTTTAAATGAATATGGAATTTAACAAAAATTAATCCTTGAGGATTGGGTTAAACTAAAATTATAATGAAAATTGACCCTTTAGGGTTGAATTAACTGAAATTATAACAAAAATTAGTTCAATTGTGAGAAAAGTTAATTCGACTATGGTTGAACTAAACGAACACTATGACAAAAATTGGCACAATTAGGGTTGTGTTAGGTTGAGATTATTATGAAAATTGACCCAACTAGGACTAAATTAAAATTGTAACAGAAACTAACCTTTGAGGGTTAAGGGGAATTGAGATGTAATGAAAATTGACCCATTTAAGGTTGAATTAAATAGAAATTGTAACAAAAGTTAATTCAATCAGAGTTGAACTAAACTAAGATTGTAATAAAAATTAACTCGTTTAGGGTTAAACTGAATGGAGATTGTAACAACAATTGACCCTTTGTATTAAACAAATACTCTAATAAAAATTGACACTTTTAGAGTTAAATTAAACAAAAATTGTGATGAAAACTAACCCTTTTAGTGTTGAATTAAACAAAGGTTGTAATAAAAATTCACCCTTTCAGGGTTGAATTAAACAAAGATTGTAGTGAAAATGACCCCTTTTAAGGTTGAATTAAACAAAGATTGTAATAAAAATTGACCCAAATTAGAGTTTGAAGGAGAGAGAAAAGGTTTGAGTTATTTGACCATGGTGGGTGGTGGTTGACCAGTGATGAAGCCTAGTGCGGAGGGTCATGGCGAGCCACAAGTCACAGCAAGCCGCTGGTCAAGGCGGGCCAGTGGTTAAAATGAGCTAGGCTTTTGTTGTGATCTAAGATCACAATCAGGGTTTAAAATATAGGATGAGAAGAGAATTGGAGAATTGAGTTAAGAAAAGAGGAATTTCTATTTCATTTTATTAATCAATCAATTCAAAAGATAGCATACAACTTATTTATAAGATCTAGAAATCAGGATCAAGAAAAGCAATTGAACTAATCTCCCGCCAAAAATGCAAACTAACTTCCCCATGAAATTTTGAATGCAACTAACTTTCCCGCCAAATTTTGAATTTGAATTTTACTTCTAATTCACCTATTTCAAGTAATTAATGAAAATTATCTCTCCCCCCCCCCCCCCCCCCCCCCCCCCCCCAACCCCCAATGACAAGATTCTTGCCTCAAGAATCAAAGTGATAAAATTGACTCTTGAGGAAGTAATAATCTTCTCAAGTAGCCTCATCTTCACTTAAGTTGGACCGTTGGATAAGAACTTGGGTTACAGCTACATTATTTCGAGGAACCATATGCCTAGCTATGATGGCTATGGGCTCAGCTGAAACACCACCATTTGGAGCAGTGAGGGGAGGTTGATGCTGAGGGACAACTCCTTCTCCAATCTTACGCTTCAGCCGGGAGACATGGAACACTGGGTGAATGCTAGAACCAAAAGGCAAGTCCAATTTGTAAGCTATTGAGCCAATCTTCTACAATACTGGACAAGGACCATAGTATTTGGCTGAAAGCTTCACATTTTTCCTAGGAGCCACTGAGATTTTTCTGTAAGGCTGTAACTTTAAGTACACAAGGTCCCCTTCTTGAAATGTTCTTTCTGATCTCTTTTTATCAACAAAAAAACTTCATAAGGGATTGAGCAATTTGTAGCTGATCTTGGAGCTGTTTTTTTAGATGAGCTCTGTGTTGAATTAAGTCCTTGACCTCTTCTTTAGGACAGTGTAATTCTACCTGCAAGATGGGAAGGGAAGGATGGTATCCATACAAGGTAAAGAAAGGAGTAGTCTTTAGCGAGGTATGAAAACTTATGTTGTACCGGAACTCTGCGAGAGATAGCTACTTATGCCATTGTTGTGGATGCTGGAAGGTTATACAACGAAGGTACTGCTCTACATACTGGTTAAGTCTTTCGGTTTGTCCATCGGATTGAGGATGGTATGCTAAGCTCAAAGCAAGTGTTGATCCTAGCAGCTTGAATAACTCTTGCCAAAAAACACTAGTGAAAATCTTGTCTCTAATGATATAATGGATTGGGTAGGCCATGAAGCTTATACACTGTATCAAGGAAGTATCTTGCCAATTGAAGAGAAGAGAAAGGTGTTATGATTCAAGATCAATCTTGAATCATAACCTAGGATAGAAGACAAATTGAGATGAGAAGTAGAGAGAATTAGAGTTGAGAGAAGAGAATCAAGTTATTATCATTCAATGAATCTAATTACAAGAAATACATAGCTATTCATACTAATTGAAGCTAAACTAAGATATAAGGAAAAGGATAATTAAGACAACCGACTTAACTAGAAGCTGCAGTCGCCAAAACACTAAATAGCTCACAAGCTAACTACCACTAACTACCCTTCCCGCTAAAAACCAATTCAAAACTTATTCAATATTTACAGCATTAGACATCGTTATTCAAAGAAGATAACCAAAGGCAGGCTAATACTGATTAAAACCAGCCTTGATCATAATAATACCCACCCCTCAAGAACATTCTTGCCCTCAAGAATGAAATAAAGGATATTGGGTCTTGATAAACTTCAATTCCTCCCATGTACCATTCTTGTGTTCTAGATTTGCCCACTGAATGAGCACTTCCTCCTTGCTTCTATCCTGTTGCTGCACAATCCAAGAGGCCAAGATAGCTATAGGCTCTTGCTAGATCATTCCATTGTTAGAAGCTGCTAGTGGTGTTGCAAAACATGTCATGCCTTCTGCTACATGCTTCTTCAGTAGAGACACATGAAATACTGGATGCACACATGAATCTGGAGGTAATTCCAACCTGTAAGCAACAGTTCCCAGCTTCTCCAATACCTTATAAGGACCAAAGTATCGAGCACATAGCTTTACATTCTTGCGAACTGCTACAGAAGACTGTCTGTATGGCTGCAACTTCAAGTAAACCTGGTCATCAATAGCAAAAGACTTGTCAGTTTTTTTCCTATCAGCGACAAATTTCATCCTTGATTGAGCTAACTGCAAGTTGTCCATAAGCTGATGTACTAGCTATCTCCTCTGCTCCAATAATTTATTAACTTCTATTACTGCAGACATAGCTCCTTGAGGTCCTATTGATGAAGATGGATCATAGCCATACAGTGCTTTGAAAG
Organism: Simmondsia chinensis; assembly: GCA_018398585.1. Classification (NCBI taxonomy): domain Eukaryota; kingdom Viridiplantae; phylum Streptophyta; class Magnoliopsida; order Caryophyllales; family Simmondsiaceae; genus Simmondsia; species Simmondsia chinensis. Next base: position 27,616,755 of record JAGTTD010000006.1, on the reverse strand, counting down.
GCGTTGTTCCCAAGGCTGAATGAGCATGTGTGTTGTACTAAGATAGCCACTTGTGTCACTGCTTGGGATAGGAAAATGTCATGCCCCTCAAATATTGTTCAACACATCGATTAACCCTTTCTATCTAACCATCCATTTGAGGATGGTAGGAAGATCTTAAAGCAAGTGTGGAACCAAGCAATAGGAATAATTTACTCTAGAAATTGATGTAGATAGTCTATCTTTATCAAAAATGATAGATAGGAGCAGTCCATGAAGTTTATAGATGTGGTCCAAGAACACTTTTGCAAGTCTCTCAGCTGAAATTGGATGATTGATGCTAATAAAGTGTTCAAACTTGGCGAAGCGATCTACCACGACGCAGATGAACTCTTTCTTCTCAGACTTAGGCAAGCCTTTCTATGAAGTCCATACTTATGTGCTGCCAAGCCCTCTCCGGATTAGGTAAGGGCTGAAGTAGCCCTTGGCATGGCACATAAGCACTCTTTGTTTGTTGACACACCTCACATACTTGCACACAAACCACCACATTCCTTTTCATGCCTATCCAATGAAAGTATTGCTTCAACCTCTGATAAGTGCCTTGAGTACTTGAGTGTCCTCCCTATGGTGAAGCATGGCAAACTACAATTACTTGCCTCTTGAGATCTGTTTCAAACCCAATGTAAACCTTTCCCTTGACTCTTATAACACCATCGTTGATAGTCACACTAGAACCTTCATTTGTTGAATGCTTAACTCTCAAGGCTGCAATACAGTCCTGAGCAAAGCTGTCTCCTTCATATTATTTTTGCACTTCCTCCATCCAAGATGGCAGAGCTAACAAAATAGCATGACAAGCTGCAGAATTCCCCTCATTGTGTCTCGTAAATAGAGCATTAGCTATAAAATTCTCCCTTCCACTTATGTATTCAATCAAATAATCCAGTCCCAACATCTTCATGAGCCCCTTGCGCTACACTCTAGTAGTGATCTTCTACTTAAGTAAGTACTTGAGGATCTAGTAATCAGTTTTGATGATGAAATAATGTCCTTCCAGGTAATGTCTTCATTTCTGAACTGTCAACAAGATTGCAAGATATTCCTTCTCATAAATGGACAAGCTCAAATTCCTTGGACTTAAAGCTTGGCTAAGATAAGGTACAGGTCCACCACCTTGAGAAAGAATTGCTTCCACCGCCTTGCTACTAACATCAGTTTCTAAGATGAAAGGCACATTGAAATCAAGCACTGCTAACACAGTAGCTGAACACATACTTGACTTCAGGTGCTTGAATGCTTCTTGAGCTGCTTCTGTCCATACAAATGGATCTTTCTTGAGAAGATCTGTTAATGGCTTAGCTATCATACCATATCCAGAGACAAAATTTCAGTAATAACCAGTCAAACCCAAGAAACCCCTCAGATGTTTGAGTGAAACAGGTGTTGGCCAGTCCCTCATTGCTTGAATCTTTGATGAATCCATGGCCACTCCCTCACTTGATATGATATGGCCCAAATATTCAACTTGAGAACGAGCAAAAGAACACTAAGAGAGTTTAGCATACCACTTATGCTGTCTCATAGTTTCAAAAACTTGCCCCAAATGCACCACATGAGAATCCAAGGTAGGACTATATACCAAAATGTCATCAAAGAACACAAGAACGAAATTCCTTAAAGAAGGGCTTGAACACTGCATTCATTAAAGCTTGGAAAGTGGATGGAGCATTGGACAACTTAAAGGGCATAACCACAAATTCATAATGACCATGGTGGGTTCTAAATGCAGTCTTGGAAATGTCCTGATCCAATACTCGAATCTGATAATACCCCTACCTTAGGTCCAACTTGGAGAAGTAATGAGAACCATGTAATTCATCCAGAAGATTGTCAATGATGGGAATTGGGAATTTGTCTTTGATTGTGAGAGAATTAAGTTGCCTATAATCAAAACACATCTGGAAGGTCCCATCCTTCTTCTTCAACAATATCACAGGGGAGGCAAAAGGACTGTGGCTATGTCTAATGAAATTTGTCTTCAGAAGCTCCTCTACTTGCCTCTCAATCTCACTTTTATGAGAATGAAGATACTTGTAAGGTCTAAGGTTCACTGGGTTTGAGTCTGATTTCAAAGGAATAGCATAAACTAGCGATCTCTAAGGAGGAAGGACAGTTGGTTGCTCAAAAAGGTCTTTGTAGTCTCGAATGAACTTGTCAATTAAGGAGATTCAACTTCACCCGAACTTCCACGTGCTTTGCCTTAATAGAAAACAGGTGGCCAATCTATTGATAGGCCCCCTTCTTGATCACCCCTTCCAATTGTTTTCCCTTCATCATCTGCAACTGCCCTTGCTCTATGATTCCCTGCAATTGAACACTTTGGCCATCTCTTTCAAAAGTAACTGATAGATAAGAAAAATCAAACACATTGGGGATGATCATTTTCATCCCATCAACTCCAAGCACCATGTCACATCCACCAAGCCTTAAAACTCTAATATCATACACAAAATTATGTCCCTGCATCAGCCAATAGAATGTCATGATCCGACTATATTCGATATAGGATGATGTAGTATTAATAATTCAAATGATGTTATAAGTAGCTTAAGTCATGAATAAGTGGTGTATTAGCTTGTAATTGTCCTAGTTGTTCTCTAGATTGGTTAGTTAGTTGGACTTGGTCAAGTGTTAGTTAGAATTAGTCAAATATAGTGGCTGCTTAGATGAATGTTGGTTAGCTTGTATGTCCAGGTGCATTGTTCTTAATCTTTAGTGTAAGTAGTATGAGTAGGGAGTTTGTCTTGTAAGATTCATAATATTCAATGATGAATTGATCTTTCTCTCTCTTTGAGCTTCAATGCTCTCTATCTCTTAACTCTTCTCTTAATTCTATAGATTTCTCTTCTATCTCTCATCTAATGCTCTTCTATTCTCATCTAGATCTATCTCCTTCTCATCAAATTCTTGTCAATTCTTATCCAATTCACTTTCTACCACTATTTAAAGCCTTAAAACCCTAGGTTATGATTCAAGTTTAGCTTGAATCATAACAATTGGTATCAGAGCTTGAAACTTGCTTCCGATTTAATTGATTAAGTTCAATATGATTGCAAGCATTTGATCACGTCAACTTGATATCTAGTTCTTAATCAATTATATTGATCATTGAATTCTTACTCTCGGTTCTGTTTGATATGCTGCATTAGTATTTTTAACTGTGGCTCTATCATAAGGTTTGAGGTATAGATTGTGTGGAAACAAGATTAGACATCGTGCTTAATTCAGTTCAAACGCTAAGATCGAATAGAATATGATCAGTAAATAGCGTTAATTTTCTCATGAGTCCTTTAGATTGCGTTGAACAGAATTGCCATCAGTTCTGTTGCAGAACAAGAGCTTTAGCTGTTAGTTGCGTGGAGATTTAGCTTCAGCAAGGTGTTCTGTAACATTGTTAGAGATTTAGCTGTTTAGTTGCGTGGAGCATGATTCAGAATTGTTATTGAGCTGATTCAATCAATTTGATTCAACCAGATTGCAGTAGCATTGGATAAGCTTGAATTGATTCTGTTCGAGCTATAATATCTGAGACCTTGCAAGTGGAGTATGCTGCTTTTGGCTAACTACTACTGAAGTATTGGACTAAGTTTCTAGTTAAGTCGCATCTGTTGTTGCACATTAACAACAAACGTGACCAATACATCTGAAGTCCTGAAATTTTGACCAGCAGCAGCACAATACGAGGGTCTGGAAATACAGTAGCAGTGATCCAACTGGGAAATTGTGTTCAGACACAAGTTGCAGTGCCCATGAGCTGGTTATTCCAACAATTAAATAGCTTTGTTCAGTGATTAACTTGCTGCAGAACGCTTGATAAAATGGATACTCAAGCTCCTCGGGTATCCAGTAATGCTACATTATTGGTGAAAATCGTGAATGTCATCTACCCAATCACCAAGGAGATCCTTAGTCTAGTGTTTAAGCCCTATGGTTACATTGAAGTTACTTCCATGTCAAACTTAGAGGTTGAAGATCAAGTGACCTATACTTCAAGAAAAGATGCTAAAAGTGCACGCAAACAATTACATGGAAGAAACATCTACAACTATTGTTGTGAGATGGACATTAAATTCCACCCTCCGTCTCTTCAAGTCCCCAATGATGCTTTCCATAAATCTTGCCTTGAAACATCAAATAGCCTTCATGAGATAATGCAACAACAAATGCAATCCCTTTATGCTTACCATGAATCTTGCTGTGAAGCAATAAGTACCCATCATAAGCAAATGCAAGACTTGGTATTAGCATTTGAACAAAGACGTCAAGCACGACAAGACCAATTCGAGCAAGGAATGTCTGCGCAACAAATTGTAAATCAAGAAATTGGCGAACATGAAATGCAAACATTTCATGAAATGGAGCAAAATTCAGCTCACAATGCAAAAGATTAGGAGGTTTATCAAGAAAGGGAGCATGAAACGCAAGTATAACATGCAGCAAGCCATAGATCAAGAAGCAAAGCCAAAATTTACTAAAGAACACTCCACATCAATTGGTTATGGGACTGCTACTACTGCAGACACAAATCATTCAATTCAAACTCAAGATGTTACTTCAGAGGTTGTTAATTCTTGGATTTCTATAGATGTACAGGCAGCACACACTCAAGCTGATAGTGTTATCTCACAAGTGGAAGTTACTGCAGTAAAGCAAGTTCAAGAGGCAGCATTATACTATGTGGTTCACGAAGAGTCTACATTTCAGCACACCCGATTTGGATTTTGTGCTAATGAGCTGCAAGTAGTGAAATTTCCAAACATGGTTGGTATTACAACTACAAATTTGGCTCAAAAGAGGTCTCGTGATCCCAGAAAGATGGAATTTGGATTGAAGAAGGATTGTGGTTCAACTTGTGAACCTACACAAGCTTCATGTGCAAACTGGTGTTGATCAGGAGCAATATGGTCTACTCCATGAAGCTATGCAAGTGGGAGGATATTTAAAGGCTACTTGGTTCATTTATCTGCTGGATTAACAGCTGAGTAGCCTTGTGGTTTTACGAAGGAATGCTTTAGCCATTGAAATTTAGACCAGCATTTGAGATTCTCGGGTTACATTTGCTGCATTATTGGCTCGTCGGTTTGGTCGTTGGAGTTATAATTTGGTTGATGAGGTATGATAGTGGAAGACCTCCTGAGGTATATTCTTCAAGCTGCAACAGCAAGTGGTCATCAGCTGCAACATTTTAGCAACAATAAAGGCTCTTCTATCTTAGATTCTTGAGGACAAGAATCTTAAAAGGGGGGAGTATTGTCATGATCCGACTATATTGGATATAGGATGATTGAGTATTAATAATTCAAATGATGTAATAAGTAGCTTAAGTCATGAATATGTGGTGCATTAGCTTGTAATTGCCCTAGTTGTTCTCTAGATTGGTTAATTAGTTGGGACATTTTTTTGGTAATTATTTAATTATTTTAGTTGGACTTGGTCAAGTGTTAGTTAAAATTAGTCAAATATGGCAGCTTCTTTGATGAATGTCGGTTAGCTTGTATGTCTAGGTGCATTGTTCTTAATCTTTAGTGTAAGTAGTATAAGTAGAGAGCTTGTCATGTAAGATTCAGAATGTTGAATGATGAATTGATCTTTTTCTCTCTTTGAGCTTCAATGCTCTCTATCTATTAACTCTTCTCTTAATTCTATTGATTTTTCTTCTATCTCTCATCTAATTCTTTTTTATTCTCATCTAGATCTATCTCCTTCGATCTTCAGGTTGGAGGTCCGCGGAAACAGCCTCTCTTTTACTCGGAAGGGGGAAGGCTGCGTACATCCACCCCCCCCCCCCCCAAGACCTCGTTCGTGCGGGAGCCTCTGTGGCACTGGGACTGTTGTTTTTGTTGTTGTATCTAGATCTATCTCCTTCTCATCAAATTCTTGTCAATTCTTATCCAACTCACTTCATATCACAATTTAAAGCCTTAAAACCCTAGGTTATGATTCAAGTTTAGCTTGAATCATAACACAGAACTGCTTGCACTTAGTTTGCATCACTATAGAATTTCCTTCAGCAACTGTTACTGCCAATGGGCTAGTCTTGATCATCTCATGGCCCACTGCTTTCACAATCTTTGGATCCACAAAACTATGCATGCTACCACTATCAATTAAAATCAATAAAGGCTTGTGACCAACTTCTCCCTTGATCTTGATTGTGTTGTGAGAGCCATTCCCAGTCAAGTCCTTAACGGAAATTTCCATCTCATCATCATCAGACTCCTTAACCAGCTCCTGCTCTTGAGCACTAGGATCTACATCTCCCTCCGGATCCTGTAAATCTTCTTCAGTATCAGTACCAGTGACAACCATGAGAAACTTAGGATTGCACTTGTGACCAAAGAAATACTTCTGATTGCACTTAAAGCACAATTTTTGAGCCTTTTTCTCCCTTAAACTCAGAGGCTTACTATTTACTGAAGCAGTTGTTCACATGGGAGCTACAGCCTGTCTACTCCTGAAGCGTTGCCCCTATGGTGCAGCCAAAACTATGCTCTCAAACAGCCTCGCTTTGGAATAAGCTTGAGACAATGTAGAAGGATTCAATGCTTTAACAAGATTCATGACTTTAGGCTTGAGGCCACTGATAAAGCTCGAAACATAATAGCCTTCACTGGCTCCTGGATTCACTACCATCATTCTAGCTCGCAAATTCTCAAATCGTGTCATATATTCTTTAACTAATTTTGCTTGTGACATGTTGTTAAAATTGTCCACCACATCAACAAGATCTTCTTCTCCATATCTCTCACATAACTCATCCACGAACTCAAGCCAAGTAATAGAAGGATGGCTTAATATCAAGCTATGAAACCAAACCTCCTAATCTCCCCTTAAGTATACTGCAGTAAGCTCCACCTTCTCAGTTACAGCCACATGATAAAATCGAAAGTACCTCTCACACCTTCGAATCCATAATTGAGGTTGTATTCCATCAAAAGGCTCAATTTCCACTTTAGGTTGTCGAAATCCATTGTTCTTTGTCACAATCACTCCATCTCCACTATCAACAGATAGTTGAGGCTGCGAAGGCTTTGGAGGGCTAGCATGCTGATTAGCAGCTGATAATACTCTAGCTCCCGCAGGTAGATTTTTCCTAGTAAACTGCTCTTGCAATCCATTGAGCTGCTATTATAACTGCTGAGATTGCTACTCCAGCTTCTGATTCAGTATCTGATCCAGATTTTGCGCCTGAGATTGCTGCATTGCAGTAATTATATCTTGCATCTATCACCTAAATTGTTCAAACTGATCAGTTTGATTAACTCCAGCAGTAGCTCCAACATTAGCTCTAGTATTAGCTCCACCAGCCATTACAATTATCTTCTTTCTTCTAGCCAGATTTTTCCACAATTAGACACACTAGCCGCAAGCTAAGAATCTGATCAATAGCAACCTGATCAAATGAGCTCGCACTAATTAAGCTTGATCTAATGTTAATGCAATAAAATTGAATGCAATTCAACTTGATCGGAAGCAATTTCACAAGCTCTGATACCAATTGTTATGATTCAAGATTAATCTTGAATCATAACCTAGGATAGAAGAGGAAATTGAGATGAGAAGTAGAAGAAGGAGATGAGAAGTAGAGAGTTGAGAGAAGAGAACCAAGATACTATCATTCAATAAATCTAATTACAAGAAATATCTAGCTATTTATACTAATTGAAGCTAAACTAAGATACAAGGAAAAGGATAATTAAGCCAACTGACTTAACTAGACGCTGCAGCCGCCAAAACATTAAACAACTCACAAGCCAACTATCACTAACTACCCTTCCCGCCAAGAACCAATTCAAACTTTATTTAATATTTACAGCACTAGACATCATTATTCGAAGAAGATAACCAAAGGCAGGCTAATATTGATCAAAACCAGCCTTGAACATAACAAAAGGGTGTTGTAAAGCAAAGAAATGAGCATCCTTTGTGAATCTATCTACAACAACCCAAATGACATCTTTCCCTTCTGATTTAGGAAGGCCTTCGATGAAATCCATGCTGATATGTTGCCAAGCGTGGTTAGGGATGGAAGAGGCTACAATAACCCCGGATAAGGATAGTGTTCTACCTTTGACAAACCTCACCACATCCTTCTTCATTCCTTTCCAAGTGAACCATTTGCTTAAGTGTTTTATATGTGCCTAAGATGCCAGAGTGACCTCCAAGAGCTAATGAATGCATAGCCTATAAGACCTGTTTCCTTAACTTAGATGCTACACCAATGTAAATCTTATTCCTAACTCAAAGCACACCATTACTAAACATAGTACCAGGGACTACTAAAGCATTAACAAAATGGGCCTGAACTAACTCCACAGCATGGGGGTCTTGCTCATATGACTTGGTAACCTACTCCATGCACAAGGGGTTGACTGCTAAAATGGCACTGAAGTGACCCTTAGAAGTAACTTCCTATTGTCCTGACAGTGCATCTGCTACTACATTTTCCCTTCCCCCTCTGTATTGTATTGAACAATTGAGGCCCAACATCCTCATTAACTCCTTCTGTATCCTTGTTGAGATCTTTTGTTTAAGAAAATACTTTAGGCTTTCATGGTCAGTATTTATAATGCTAGCCCCGGTATTTTAAAATATTAGCCTGGTATCCTATATGTCTACAGGACTGGCCCAGACACATCTAGGACCTAGATATTACTGCCCAGTAATAGGACATATGCCCAGTAATTGGATTTAGATACTACTGCCCAGTAATTGGACTTAGATGCTACTGTCCGGTAATCAGACTTAGATGCTACTGTCCGGTGATCAGACTTAGATGCTACTACCCAGTAACCGAACTTAGATACTACTGCCCAGTAACTGGACTTAGATATTGCTGCCCAGTAATCGGACTTAGACATTACTACCCAATAAGAGGACTTAGCTATTACCCAGACACTTGTATACACTAGCGTTGACGGCTGTTGACCAGCATTAACTAGCGTTGACCGTTGTTGACCAGCCTTGACCAGCCTTGACTACCGGTGTTGAACCCCCCAATTTGGCTCTATAAAAGGGGGTCTTTCTCCTTGATTTGAGTAGGACGCTCTCCCCAACTCTGTCTCTCCACTATATTCTCACCATCACTCTCTCCCACACTCTCTCCAACTCTCTCTCCAACAAATTCTCTCCAACTCCCTCTCTCCCACACTCTCTTTCACACTCTCTCCCCCCTAAGGCAAACATTGTCTGAGGAAGGCCACCCCATGCCTCAACCTCCCATCGTCTTTTTCGGTCATCTCTCTGGAGCAATAACTACTCTAACCTTCTACTCTTCTCAGGCTAAGTCTTTTAAATCTTTGATACGTATTTATTACCTACTTCTATTATTATTTTATTAGATAAATACTGACTTGAGTGTCGGAGGGGTCCCCCGCGGGTTACCCTGCGGGTCTCTCTAACCGTTTGTTTGAATCTTACAGGAAACACCAGACCGGCATGCAGCTAGAGCTTGAGTCTAGCTCCTCCTTACGAACCCCACCTCATACCGAGCCCCTATAAGGCGAATAAGCTCACTGGCCAAATTCGTCCAAAATAGTCAGTTCAAATGATGAAGTGATGTCGCTTCAAATAATGCCTCCACTTTTGAATAGCCAGCAAGATAGCTACGTATTCTTTTTCATATATTTAGAGTCCCAAATGTTTAGGACTTGAGGCCTGACTTAGAAAGGCTATCGATCTGTTATTCTGCATAAGCACTACTCCAACTCTAAGGTGTGAAGCATTAGTGTCAAGATAGAATGGTTCAGCAAAGTTAGGCATGGCCAGCACTAGGGCAGACATCATTGCATATTTGAGTCTTTTGAATGCATCCAGTGAGTCTTTAGTCCAAACAAATGCATCTTTTTTGAGTAAATCTGTCAGAGGCTTGCCTATTGTACCATATCCTGCAATAAACTTACGATAATAGCCTGTAAGTCCCAAAAATCCTCCCAAGGATTAGATGTTAGTAGGAATTTCCCACCTTTCCATAGCTTCAACCTTACTATGATGAGTAGAAACCCCATCACTTGACACTACATGACCAATATATTCTCCTTTGAGCTGGGCAAATGAGCACTTGGATATTTTGGCAAATAATTTGTGGGTTCACATGGTAAACACAAGTTGTAAATGGTGTAGGTGAAAGTCAATTGTGGGACTGTAAACTAGTATATCATCAAAGAAAACCAAGACAAATTTGCGCAGAAATGGTTTAAAGATAGCATTCATTAACGCTTGGAAGGTGGTTGGAGCGTTAGTGAGGCCAAAGGGCATCACTACAAACTCAAAGTGACCATGGTGTGTTCAAAAGGCAGTTTTATGAATGTCATCATCTCTAACTCAAATTTGGTGGTATCCTTGGCGCAAATCTAACTTAGAATAGTAGACAGAACCACAAAGTTCATCCAAAAGATCATCTATTATTGGAATTGGGAATTTGTCTTTAATAGTTTGAGCATTTAGCTGCCTGCAATCAATGCAAATTCTAGATGTTCCATCTTTCTTTTTAACCAAGATTGCATGAGAGACAAAGTGGTTGTGGCTTGGTCTGATAAAATTTGTTCTAAGCATATCATCTACTTACTTCTCAATTTCTGATCTGTAAGCATGTGAATGTTTATATGGCCTCAAGTTAACTGGTGAGGCATCAGACTTAAGGGGAATGGAGTGATCCAGGACTCTTTTTGGAGGCAAGAAAGTAGGAGGCTTATAGAGATCCCTATAGTCATGCAATAATCGAAGCAAGAGGGGGTTATGCTTGGATTAGGTGACCAATCCACTCACAAGCTCCTTTCTGTACTGCTTTCTTTAGCTCCTTGCAATTCCTCAGCTTCAAGGTTTCTTGCTTCTTAACTCCTTGTAGTGTAATAGTGCTTTGCTTTCTTTCAAATGACATTGAAATGTTAGTAAAATCAAAGACAATGGCACTAATAGTCCTTATCTAGTTTACTTCAAGCACCATATCACACTCCCCTAGCTTGAGAACTCAAAAATCATATGCAAACTCCCATCCTTGCATTTCCCACGAAAACTGCTGGCACTTAGTCTGTGTGAGCATTGTTTTTCCATCTGCCACTGTGACAGATAGAGGGAAGGTCTTCACCAGCTCATGGTTAACCTTTCTAGCGAGTCTAGGATCAATGAAGCTGTATGTACTTCTGTTGCCCATCATGAGGGTGTCTCAATTGGTGGCATATCCTACCCATATGGTCATTGCCCAGGGATTAGGAATTCGATTCTCACTGAGGATATACTCATGACTTACATGCTCATGGAGATTATGGGCCTCCCCATGAGCCGGGGTTGGCAGGGGCAACCCAGTCCCTCATTACCCAAAAAAAAAGTGTACTTTCACTTTCCCAGTCTCCTTCGGGGACCTATATTTGTGCACTGGGGTGGAGCAATTGGAACATATACTGCGCAACCAAAAGTTCGTAGATGGGATATATCTGGTTCTTGACCAAACACGAGTTACAATGGGGAGTATTTATGATAAGAAATTGGCCTAGCATGAATAAGTGCTGCAGCATGCACTATAGCGTGTCCCCATGCAGAACTGGGCAGCTTTTTTTTTCATAAGCAATGGTCTAGCAATTAGCTGTAGACGTTTAATCAGAGATTCTGCAAGACCATTTTGTGTATGCTGGTGAGCTGTACTCTTTTTCCCTTCACTATGGTTTTTCCCATTGGGTTTTCCTGGCAAGGTTTTTAACAAGGCAGGCGTATTTAGCTTGGACACTATGTCCCGTTATAACGAAAAATATTCAAAGGGGGGGTGTGGTAAATATTGGATATATTTTTGGGTACAAATTTTAGAGTCGAGTTTGGATATTATCAAATATTATAGAAAATTAAAAATTATGTAAAATACCTATTTACGTATATATACATATACATATATATAAATGAGTATCTGTATAAATCGTGACGCTTGTCACGATTTGGGCCATCATTTGATGACTTATCCACCCCCCTCCCCTGTACTGTATATACTTCATATGTACACCCAGTAGAAACAACAAGAAGGGAAAAAAGGGAAAAGAAAAAGGAAAGAAAAGAAAAGAAAGAAAAAGAAAGACAAAGAAAAAAAAAATAACGAGAGAGAGAGAGAGAAAAAGAGATTCAATAAAATAATCTCGTTCTGATATAAAATACTTGTCATTTTTCTTCAAGTATATTTGGGTTTTTTTTTTTATTACCATCCTATAGAGTATAATATCTTTATAGTTTTACAACACGTTATCAGCACGAGTCTCTAGTCAGACAAGGATTATCATAAGCTTGAGGTAAAGTTTCTATTTCCTAACCTTTGTTATTTCTAATGGCTAATCTAACAAAGCTTGACTTTACTGTTCTTGATATAAGTGGCAAGAATTATTTGCCCTGGACCCTTGATACTGAGATTTACCTTGATGCTATGAATCTCGGAGATACGATTAAAAAGGGTAATAGCGCGTCCTTGCAGGATCGCACAAAAGTTATGATATTTCTCAGGTATCATATCTATGAAGGATTGAAATTTGACAAGGCCTTTGATCTTGATGGTACTGTGAGTATTGCCCCCAGTTAAGGCATGGATTGAAATTGAAATCTCATCCTCAACATCTTCAACCAAATCTTATGCTAACTGCTCATCTCCATCACAGTCATTCCCATCCTCCTCCTAATCAGTACCAGATAGAGCCATGAATTGCCTAGGAGTGCACTTGTGCCCCAGGAAATATTTCTGATTACACTTAAAACAGAGCTTGTTGGCCTTCTTTTCTTCAATACTCATAGGCTTGTGATCATTGCCACTCCCTGTGTAGACTCCACCCGCAGGAAATTGAGATTGCATGGGTCTAGATCCTAATGGTGAGATCATAGACTTGCTTCTTGTACTACCATCAAATATATAACCAACTGATGATTCAAATAACCTTGCATTCGAGTAAGCCTTGCATAGAGTCTCAGGATTCAAAGCCTTCAGCAAATTCTTAATCTTAGGCTTAAGTCCACTAATAAAGCTGGAGACATAGTATCCCTCGCTAGCACCAGGATTAACTTCCATCATCAAGGACTTAAGATGCTCAAGTCTGGTCATGTATTATTGCACTGTCCTTATCTGAGCTACCTTATTGAATTTGTCAACCACATCATTTAGATCATCCTCCTCAAATCTGTCACAAAACTCCTGCCGGGTCAGTATAGGTCTATTGGAAATTAGGCTATGAAACCATAGCTCATGATGTCCCAACAAATATACTGCAGCAATTTCTACCTTCTCTTCTATTGAAATGCCATAGAATCTAAAAAAATGCTCACACCTCCTTATCCAAGGTCTAGGATGAGTGTCAAAATTACTAATCTCAACTTTAGGTTGTATAAATGATGAATGCCTAGCAGATTACATGGTGTTCAATCCTTGATCATTCAATCTCGACATACGAATTAAAGGCTTAGGAGGTCTTACATTAGGTTGCATAATTGGAACATCAAGATCCTATCTTCTCCTGAATAGTCAGTAATATTTCATTTCATTAATCAATCAATTCAAAAGATAACATACAACTTATTTATAAGATCTAAAAATTAGGATCAAGCTAAGCAATTGAACTAGTCTCCTGCCAAAAATGCAAACTAACTTTCCTTCCAAATTTGAATGCAAATAACTTTCCCACCAAATTTTGAATTTGAGTTTTACTTCTAATTCACCTATTTCATGAGTAATTCAAGCAGCTTTCGAGCAAACAGGGCTTGGGTGAGCCAAATGATGCTTGTGCTAGTGGTGTTAGTGGAGGTGTGGATGGAGGTGTGGTGGCAGTGGAGGTGTGGACGATGGTGAGTGGTGATGGAGGTTGATGCTTGGTGAAGAGGACAATCAAAATTATAATCTCTAGTCAATGCTTGTCATCTTTTACTTTATTTTAAACCATTTTTTTCATATTAAGTATCTTGTAAATTTAAACAGACATAACTTTTAATCCTTTAGAGAGTTATAGTGCAGGTCACATATCAAAACAAAGCTCTCAAAGAGCTCTGCCCAACCATTACAATTTCTTATAGTTTAAAGAAAAGATAACAAAGACGTGGTGAGAGTTTCTTCAATATGGTAGTGATTCATGACTTATATAAGTTGACCTTGAAACTTAAACCAACATAACTCTTAATCCATGAGGAGCTATGAGTCAAATCACCTATCAAAGCAAAGCTTTTTGAAGATTTTTGTTTAACTAGAACAATTTATTGAGCTTTTGGATCAAAGAAAGCATATAAAAGATGAACTGGGTGAGCAAACCACACGTTTTGGTTAGGTAACTTACCCTATATTTTAAAACCGGCATAACTTTCAATACGTGAAGAGTGACGAATCGAATTACATATCAAAATGAAGATCTTGAAGAGTTCTAGGTACCTATATTGATTTTTTGAACTTTTGATCAAAGAAGGTACATGAAAAGTGAATTGGGCGTGCCACGCACAGATGGGTTGTGTAACTTATCTTACAACTTAAAACGCACGTAACTTTTAATTCATGAAGAGTTACAGATTGAATTTTATGTAAAACAAAGCTCTTGAAGAGTTCTAGGTGTCCATATTGATGCTTTAGATTTTTGATCGAAGAAAGCATATGAAAAATGAAGTGGGCGTACCACACACGCACATATTGTATACCTAACCTTAAAACTTATCAAAATAAAGCTCTTGAAGAGTTCTAGGCTCCTATAATGATTTTCAAACTTTTGATCTAAGAAAGTATATGAAAAATGATGAGGGCGTGTAAGATGCAGGTGATTTATCTAACTTACCTTACAATTTAAAATGGGCATAACCTTTAATCCATAAAGAGTTTTGGATCCAATTACATATTAAAACGAAGCTCTGAAAGAGTTCTAGGTATCTATGGCAATGTTTTGAACTTTTGATCAAAGAAAGTATATGAAAACTGATGTCGGCATGCCAGACGCTAGTGGGTTACATAACTTACCTTACAATATAAAATGGGCGTAAATTTCAATCCGTGAAGAGTTACGGATTGAATTATATATCAAAACGAAGCTCTTGAGGAGTCCAGGGTACCTATGATGATTTCTCAAATTTGTGATCAAAGAAAAAATGAAAAAATGGGCATAAAGTATATAGTAATACTTGTCCTTATTCAGTCAAGCCTATTTTATCAATTTTGCTTGGGTAGGCTTATTCCTATCATAAAGAATGCCAAGGAATCGAAAAGAAAATGCTGAAAATTAACTTGCTTGATACTTAAAATGCTTGAGTCTTACAAGAAACATCAAGTTAGGGGTGAGCTTATGATTTTTCCCACAAACGGCGCCAAAATGTTTACACCTAATTTGGTCAATATGCTTATTCATCGTATTGGAGTTTTGTATATAAGATGGGGTTTGTAATGATGAGTTGAACTCAAGCCCTGGCTACACACCCAGCTTGTTTTTCCCTACAAGATGCAAACGGTTAGAGGGACTCGTACGGTAACTCATGGGGGCCCCCTCTAACGCTCAAGTCAGTATTGATCTCATGAAATGGTAATGAAAGCAGGTAATAAGAAGACATAGTAGATATAAATCACTTAGCATAAGGGAAGTAGGAGGCTTAAACAATTATTGCTCCGGAGAAGAAATTATGAAAGAAGAGGGAAGGAAGAGGTGTTAGAGAGGAGGGGAGGAGCTATGTTGAATTATGAGGAGCCTTTTCCTTTTTAATAGAGAACTTCGGCCGGCTGGTTCGCCCATTTTTGGCTAACCCTGTTCTTGCTAGTCCTGTTCATGCGCGTGGCTTGGTGTTACTTATTTGTCCGGGAAGGGTATGACTATAAACATAACAAGATACTAGACGAGTAAGTGTCGGGCATGTAGGTGTTGGGCGTGTAAGTGCCAAGCAAGTATCGGGCCAATATTATTAACAAGTATGAGACATGTATAGCAAGGCGGGGCGAGAAGGATACAACATTACCCATGCTGCCCTATAACCGTGACAGGTATTTACACCAGTATTCTAGTCGTACCCATCAACTACTTTACTAGCATCCACACCCACTCCAAGCAAGACGAGTACTAATAAAAAACAGATTTTATCAGCTTTATTACTGCTCCTAATTAACAGTCTAAGATCCGGATCAAAAGCTTAAGAAAGATGGCTACCATGCTGGATATTGCAACTCTAGCGGTACAGAGGGAGAATGCCCAGCTGACTAGTCAGCGTATTTGGTTCATACTTGAACTGACAGAGCACCCCATAACAGAATCCAACTCCCATTTCACCGGCACTCCAAAACTCTTCTCTTTCAGCCTCCAAATCCCCCTTTTTTTTACTTCCCAAACGCTCTCAATCCACACAAGCCCTAATTTATTCCTCGCTATCGAATTCCTCACCCAATTTCGAATAAATTCTCGCCGGAGAACTCGCCGGAGAACCGCAATCGGCGACGGAAATGAAGGAGGTGTACATTCCACCGCACCAGCGGCTGCGGTCAGCGGTCACGGTCCCTTCTTCTTCCCCTAATGGCTCCCCTTCTCCATCTCGTAACGATCAGTGTAACCCTAGCCCTAATTTCAACGCTAGAGTTAGTCCTGCTCCTTATTCCTCTGCAAAGCGGCCCCATCTTCAGCAACAGAAGAATAACAATGATAACAAGAAGCAGATGGAGAATCAGTGGGTTCGGAGTGTTGATTTGCAGTATAGTCAACAACAGAAGCGTGGGTCTGTCATCGAGGAGGTGTCTGAGGAAGGGTCAGACAGGGAATTCGGCGAGTTCGACCCGTCAGCGTATTCTACTACGGTAATTGCTTCAATTCTTTCTCGTTTGTGATCGCTTTGATTTTGTGGAATTGTGTCTGTTAATATTTAGGATCTTTGGAACTTAAATTGTTGATTTCCAGCGCATGGATGTGGATTAGAAACCGCCTCCTGGATATTGAATTTACTTTTCATCAGAGAATGTGTATGAGTATCTTCGGCAACAGAGGGTAGGCACCCTGTAGGAGTAAGGCTGTGTACATTTTACTCCCTAGACCCTACCTTGGAGGGAGCGTCTTTGAGGCATTGGGTTGTTGTGGTTATAATGTGTATGAGTATCAACATTATGTGGTTTTACAACTTATCTGGTTCTATCTTTTGGCACATGTGGTCTTATGCTTGTGACTTTATTGAAAATGTATGTGAAAGAGAAGTAGCTGATAGAAAGCTATGGAAGAGGGTTGTAAAGAAGAGTAAGAGTAATGGGAGGTAAATCCTTACCCCATTACTCCTCAAAGAGGGGAGGGCAAAATTTTTAAATTTTCTGGACAATTTTATTCCTATTTTAACTACTACTCTCGTTACGCTTATCCCTTGACCCAATTGTCAGATAGGGGTAACCTATCGACTCTTCTTTACCCTTACTCTCTTTATTAAACATACCCTTACAGGGGTAAGATGACCCTTTGCTGTCCCCGTCGTTATCTCTTTCTTCCCTCTTCTATCTAGTTGCCAAATGATTACAAATATCGGGTTACAAGAATTCTTTGTTATTTGGGACCCAACTTTACTACAAATATTATGCGTCATTTTTTGTTGCGCCTGAAGAAAATAAACCAGCCTACGAAACTGAAATGGCCCAAACAATGCTGGCCGCTATGGAGGCCCCCGACCTGGCTTTGGATGATGGCGCGTGCATCACACGTCGTGGAGGAAGTTGCACTGGATTTAGATGCTCAATACCAGGATCAATTCCTTCCCCAATAAGTGTCTTCTTCTAGCAATTTATTTTTCCTTTTTATTTTAGTTCCCTTTTTTCTTGCCTGACTTGGCTATGTAAAGCATAGATATAAGTGGGAGTTATCATCAATGATAATGCTTGTTCTTTCAATTTCTCCTACTTTCTCTTCAATTGAGCTTGGTTTTCCAATACTTTCAGTTTTGGTTCCTAACATTCTCTCCCAGGCATCAGGTTGGATGTCTGTTTAGCCAGATATGAATAAAGGCCTATTGCGAGGAAGTTTGGCTTAGTAATGGTTGGCTAGCTATGAAATTATCATGCAGCAACATTTACCTGATTGTATTCTGTATGAAATTAGTTATTCCTAGCTATTAGAACTGAGAGAAATTATAGAGGAAAGTATGAAAAAGGGATAGTGTGTGAGAAGATGGAGAGAAGCATGTGATTGGCTAAAGGACATCCTACTGTTCACAAGGTTGGAGGGAATATTTGTTGGGGATATTCAATTTCAGGGAGTTTTTACTCAAAATATGCGCGTGGTTTTGAGGATCATATGTAGCATATTCACATGCTTTAGGAGAGAAGTAGTTGCAAAGTTAGTCTGAGCATGAAGATAGTGCGCAACTTAGATACTAGACCATGAACCGATCGATCTTGTAAGAGGTTCAATTGCATATGCCAAAAACAAATGGCTAGGAGAAGAAAGAAAACTAGGAAGAAAGTCCAAGTTGCACTATAGGAGAATAGCGGCCATTTAGATCCATAAGCATGGCGAGGATTGGTTTCCTATAAATATGTCTACTGTTATCCTTGTTAAACATTCTACGAAAATTTATTTAGTCATTATTCCTTTTCTATTTTCCTTGCAATTGCAAATAAGGAAAAAAAAAAAAAATTTTACCAATAGTATTTGATCAACCAAATACAATACTTGCTTATTGATCTGGACACTACTTTTGCAAGTTTGATCTTGTGCACCTGAAATCTGCAAATGGACTCATGTTTGTACAATTGACTTCAAGATGTGGGTATTCCACACTTAGGTCTTCTTCACTGAGACAGTCCGAGCATCTTCATCTCTAGCATCTTCACCGTTCATCCACACTTAGCATCCACACAATTCAACAGTATCGACATTGCAGCCTCCGATGCCAACATTTGTTCATCGTCCAAATTCATCTAAGCTCACCTTCGAACCACAACCTACCCCTAACCCAAACAAAACCCCCAACCCTAGACTCATATCATGATTTACAGTCATGTCCCAATCATTGGAGCCGGCATTATATAACACGCCGCTGCGATTGAATAATGTAATAGTTCAAAATTTGTTGCATGGAAACTGGTATTTTACGTTATAATCTATGCTGGGGACACGTGGACCACATTACTCCACCCCATTTTGCCCAACCCATCAATTACTATGAAGTAGTGATACTCC
The DNA here is from genome assembly GCA_018398585.1 of Simmondsia chinensis. Taxonomy (NCBI): domain Eukaryota; kingdom Viridiplantae; phylum Streptophyta; class Magnoliopsida; order Caryophyllales; family Simmondsiaceae; genus Simmondsia; species Simmondsia chinensis. The sequence continues at coordinate 27,597,595 of JAGTTD010000006.1, read as the reverse complement.
TTTTTTGCTAGAGTATCGATATCCGACTCCTACACGCTTCCGAAATGTTCCAATACAATAGTAAAAAAAGTATCCATTTTTTATTTTTAGTTAAATTTCCGACACTCTCACTGTATCGTTCTGGTATGTACTGATATGTTCCGTCACATTTTTAGAGACAATTAGCATGATGCTCAATTTGAGGACTTGTCTATCTTGTGGTTTTGTGTAGGTCTTTATTGGTCTAGTTTAGTATGTAATGGAGTTAAGTTATTGACCATGTTCATACTACTAGTGACAAATTTACCATGAGTGTTTTTTTGTTAATGTGAGTGCGTTGTATATCTCTAGAATAGATGGGGTAAGTAGAACACAAAATGTGCCATATTGGCAGCAATGAAGTTCATTATTGCTTTATTTAGTTGTTAATTTATGGGTACTACTATTGCCTGGGCCAAAAATGATGCAGCAAGAGCAGTTTTACGTTTCAATTTCTAAATACCAAAATTACCCTTACTTTAGAAAACTATTTTAATTGCTTTTTGCAAAAAAATTTCACATCTCTAGTGTATTATTTTCTTTTAGTTACATCCTTTGTTGTAGTCCTAGCCCCTACCACCTGTATCCCTACATTGTCACCCTCTCTAAGGGTTAGTTACATCATTGGTTTTCTAATATTTTTAAATTTATTCAAATTGATTTGTCATTTCTTTTAAAATAGTCCTTGATGTTTTAAGTTGGTTTAAATTAGTCTTTCATTTTTTTTTCTTTTGATCAAAATGGCCCCTAATGTTTTATTTTATGACAAAATTATTCATCTTTTTAATTTTTACCTAATTTTAATTATTTTAAATAAAAGAAAAAAAAATGAGGAATTAATTTAAACAAACTTAAAAACATGAGGGATTGATGGTGTAAATAACTTTCCTCACTAAAGTAAGAATTCAGTTCTAATTTCTTCAAGCCTCGTCCTCACATCATTGTACGGGGACCAATCCAATGTGAAAATCCTGTAATCCATTTGTCTAGTTCTAAAAATTTTCTACAGCAAAGGCTTGTGAGCAAGGGTTGGCTATCTTAATTTCATCTTTAATTTCTGTCTTCT